>SAYR01008812.1:285484-400224 GCA_004382745.1 Argopecten irradians irradians | reverse complement strand
TGATGCCGTAATTTACATGTCATTTCCTTATGAAGTGTCTAAATTCAATTTTCGTGCATATTTAGATTTAATTTTATACAATATGTTCTGATAATTAATGTTAATTGTTCTATCATGATATGAAATTTTCCACCCGTGTTCAATCATTACATATGCCGCCATTTTGTTTCAAATGTGCCCTAAATTAAGTCACGTGGTGATGAAAGTCACGTGACTAAACTGACTGAATGTTGTATCCCGGAATCGGCGTATTGCCCAGGCATACATAAAGACTAAAGCAACACAAAACTGTATAGATTTACAATAATTTTGTCTTATTAGCACCTTTTCATTTTTTCAAATTTTTAAATGCCCTTGGCGCCTATTGGATCAAATACGGTAAGAAATGACCTTGAATGTTCTACACTTTGTTGATCAGGATGAAACAGTAATGGACTTTTTATTCTGCCTAAACAACAACTCTGTTCAATCCAGATGGTTTACAGAATAATGTGGCGTTTATGTAATGAAAGCTATCCAGATTGTAAGAATTAGATTTTCCAATCAGATTTATTTTTGGCATCATTTGTCAGTGACTTTCTCCAGGCATACATGCAATAAATGCATTGCTCTGGCGTATCTCCAAGTTTCTAGACATCCATGTGTGATTTCCTGAAACTCTCTCTGGAGATAAATCTGACACCATCAATATGAATATGTGCATTCTTGCAATGTTTAAAACAATCCAGAACACATATGTGTCCTAGCTATAACATCAGAACACTTTCCAGCTTTCTTGTATATCTGTAAACTAGTTAAAGCACTGCACTCTCATCCTCCAATCATAGAACAGGTCTATTCCCCTAAAAACATAGAATTCCCCTCAAATCATAGAACAGATGTGTTCCCCTCAAATCATAGAATTCCCCTTACATCATAGAACAGGTCTATTCCCCTCAAATCATAGAAAAGGTGTGTTCCCCTCAAATCATAGAACAGGTTTAATTTGTTCACCTAAAATCATAGAACAGGTCTGTCCCTTCAAATCATAGAATAGGTATGTTCACCTCAAATCATAGAACAGGTCTGTTCCCCTCAAATCATACAATAGGTCTGTTCCCATCAAATCATAGAATAGGTGTGTTCACCTCAAATCATAGAACAGGTCTGTTCCCCTCAAATCATACAATAGGTCTGTTCCCATCAAATCATAGAATAGGTGTGTTCACCCCAAATCATAGAACAGGTCTGTTCCCCTCAAATCATACAATAGGTCTGTTCCCATCAAATCATACAATAGGTCTGTTCCCCTCAAATCATACAATAGGTCTGTTCCCCTCAAATCATACAATAGGTCTGTTCCTATCAAATCATAACAGGAACTTGAAATTGTTTCCTACCAGTCTTTGATATTAGTATTTATATATATTATATAAGGCTATAAGCAGAAAATTGGAATTTCCTCCTCAACAAATCTAAATCAAAGATCATATATTTTTCAAATATATAATTTCTTATTTTCTCAGTACTGATATGAATTTCAAAATTTTAAAGATTTTGATATAAAACAATTATACTATGCATACAGCATGATCCTGAGCAAAAGGTGGAGGTGGATTTTATTGAATAGATCTTTCAAACAGTTACGGTATAACAATATTGTGAAAAACTTTTCGTGTGTTGGATGTTTTTGACAACATAATATATAAAAGTACATGTACAGTAAATGTGTTTTACTTTGGAAGAGTTAATTAATTCTTTATGCCCAAGGGATATTTTCCACTAAAACAAAAACAATAAATATTAAAAAGACCACCTGTTTCATTGAAGCATAACCTGTAAGTGTAAATAGATATTTAAATGTAAATTGATACTTTGAACGTCTATATATATAGCTTGTAAACATTTTGTATACACTTACAGTATGTAGGTCTCTACTGAAGCCTTTTATCTCGTTTTGTAGGTTAAGCTACACTATAACTACAGGTAAACACACTGGCTTTAGAACTTTAATTTAATGTCAATATTATATGACCTGTGTTGATGTCACAAATCACTCTATACACTGATATCACCTCCTGTCTAGTGTTTATGGACCCTACCTCAGAACAATCCCTGAGCCTTAACAACAGGACCCTAGCTCAGGACAATCCCTGAGCCTTAACAACAAGACCCTAGCTCAGGACAATCCCTAAGCCTACAAATAAACATATGTTATCTGTGTGGTATTCAAGCCAGAAATATAGGTATAACTTTCACTATCTGTCTTAAGAGAACTGGCATATTACCAATCTCTCAAATCTAAATCTGGTGTACAGCCGGGATTCTCTCTTTCTCATACTGGTCACAATATGGCAGGGAGTACCCTACAGCCAGTCATGATCCTACAACTCATTTTAGTATTGGGGATCACACTGGATAAATTTATCAAAAAATTTGTCTAGACTTTTAGCTAGGGTTGGTCCCAAAACTACGGAACAGTTAATTTATGTACAGTAGTCTGTACGCGTCAATTTAGGGTAGGTGGTTACATGTACTGGTAGCTTTTTTAAATTCTAGGTTTTTACTTTTATTTTGTTGAAATTCCCATCAATAGCTACGTTATATGGCCATGGTAACACCAAAGTTATAAATTTCAAGTTATTGCCCCTGAAATCGTGATGAAGTAATCGAGGTGAGTAGACACATCAACACAATGTACATAGGGCCTATATATATGCTAGGAAGGCTAATTTACAGTTGTCATTTTGATGGCATTTAATATATTGTTTAATTTCTATTTTGAAAAAAGAAAAAAAATCAATGAATTTGTGAAATATTTAATAATTGGATACCAGGTGTGTTAGTTTTCACTGTGATAAGGAAAAGTACAATATTTAGTTCATTTGATTCCACAATGCATAACTTTATATATGACATGATAGTAAACCCTGGCCCTCTATAATTTTGTGAATGATTCTCCATCAGCTGGATGACCCCTTTAGTTATACATTAGTCATGGTGTACACACTACTAAAGCTCATTTTCATACACACAACAAAAAGCAAATTATTTCTTAAAACTATTGCTCTACGTTAAATTAAACCTTCAGACTGAAAAACAAAACAGTCACCTGACTACCTTGGCAACAGTTGTATATAGGAAATTAATTAGATATGGTGTTATGGTGCACATGGCCATCTTCCAGTAATTTATGGGACTCGCCTAGAAGTGTCCTGGACTCATGATTTTCCTGTGGGACTCACAAAAATTTTGAGAACCCTCTATATTTCTTTGCACTGGGACTCATTAAAATTTGAAAATTTAGTCTTCTGGACTCTCTTTAAAAATTCCTACATAAATTGTTGCATCTTCGAGTTGGGATTAATCCGAAACACTTTGTCGAGACCATGTCAGTATCATTTTAGGTAAGTTTCAGCCAAATCCTACTAGTAGAAGTTGAAAATGTGTTTTCAAGATGGCGGCTGTGACAGCCATCTTGTATTTTAAATTGACCCGAAAAATAACAATACTTTGTCAAAACCATATCTGGATCATTTCAAAGCTGAGGACAGCTAAAGGTGCTGGTGTAATAATGTTTAATACCTGCAATATTTGATAATGGATCCAGTTACAATGAAAACATTTTACATTAAACAATTAATGAACTAGACCAAGGACGTATATATGAGAAGGATAAGTCACATTGGGTTTTGGGGAAATACAAGGCAGGAGCTTTTGTGTTTGGGCACTGACCGTGACGTTGGGCGACGACTGATTTTCCTTTGATATCCGCCGCAGCAGCCTTTGATGTAGCTTGCGGGTGCAAGGGTCACCGTCTTAACTTTCTGAAGCGGACGTCATTTCATGAGCTGTCGTATTTTTTTAACGCAAATTTAAGACATATCCTCTAAATATTCCGTTCTTAAACCAAGTAATAAACTTTACATTGGTGTTTCGTTTTACTCAATAAGACAAGTATTTGTTGAGAAAAATGTTTTTTTTATTCCCGGTTCATAGGCGTCTCGCGTGGTGTTTAGTAATGTAAAGAGACAGTCACGAATCCTTCTCACTTATAAATCCTTGACTAGACCTATTTGAAGGCTGCAGGTCTATACAATGTTTGTTATATATAGATATGTTAGCTTCAAATTTGGTCAAACTCAAAAACATGATTTGGCAATAGGCCTATGTGCATAAATAATGTCTATGGCGACGAAGGAAATACTGATATATAAAAGTAGAGGGCGGTAATAATCTTAGTTCAACTGCCTGATCAAAGGATCTCAAGAGTCGACCATGATGAAGCTGACAAAAAAACCATTGGATTCGAAGCCGTCAGTTTTTTATATTGGACAAACTTATATTTACATGACTATGGAACCTGATATTTATTTAGAGTAATCTTATCATTATTCGGTGGCGTTTTTACATAAATGAGAAGTTCTGGTTCACCGAAATAAGTAAACCCATTGACCAATGTCTGACCTGTTCGCTGACCTATTTTTTAGTGTCATGGTGTTCTGTCATTATAAATCAGTCCCCAGAAATATCAAAATCTATACTTACATCGTCCATCCGGCGATTATTATAACAAATATAATCGATTGGGATTGTTTTCTATCCATTGTTAAGTATCCTGTATCTGTCCACTCCTCAAACATCGACAAAACATCATCGCTGACCGACTTTTCGTTCGTAACTGGAGCTACACAGTCGCTTCAAAATGCAACTTCCGGCGACGTGTTTCAACTAACTGCGCATGATCAGTGGGATATCCCCTGTGAGTTCAAAGGCCATAAGGGGAATTCCCTCTACAATGCCTCTACAATGTCAAACAATGAACCACGTGGTTTTGTTGTCTACGTGTCGGAAAAGTGATACTGGTGCTAGAAACTTCCATGAGAGTTGTAACATGCGTTTTATTGTGTGTTTGTCACTGTCAAGTGTTTACTTAATTTTGAACGTACAAAATAAATTAAATTAAGCACATTGTAGGGCACAAATTATTTAAATTTAATGATACGGATGTACACCTCTGAGAAGTCAAAATTTTCTTGCATGAATCTTTTTTTCTCATTCTGTAGTCTTCAAAGGAAAATTTTGCTGGCCCGTGATTGGTTCAGATTTTTTTTCTCATATGAACACACATCCTCGATACTCCAGGGTTTCCGATCACATACGATCTCTACACCCCCAGACTATCTCATAGTAAAACTGAAGCCACCAGAACAGCACAGGTACTTTAGTCGTTTGATGTACATCAAAAGAGCCGTATAACGGTACTCTGTGGTTGACTGTGTGGCTTTGAAGATGGACGTAGCTCTCTTTGTAATCTTCACAAGAAATTTTTGCAGGCCTGTGATTGGTTCAGGTTTTTCCCACTGAGCTGCCTTCAGTTTTACTATGAGATAGTCCAGGGGTGAAGAGATCGTAAGTGATCGGAACCCCTGGAGTATCGAGGATGATATACTTTTGTTTGTTTTGTTTGTTTAGTTTTACGTCCTATTAACAGCCAGGGTCATGTAAGGACGTGCCAGGTTTGTTGGTGGAGGAAAGCCGGAGTACCCGGAGAAAAACCACCGGTCAGCGGTCAGTACCTGGCAACTGCCCCACATGGGATTCGAACCCGCATCCCAGAGGTGGAGGGCTTGTGGTAATATGTCGGGACATCTTAACCACTCGGCCACCGCGGCCCCACAGCATCAAAAGTTAAGCACCATCCTATTTTTTTTAGATGCAGACAAACTTCAAAGTTACGAATAAACAAAGAACGTGTTATATAATATATATACATTATCTGCTTATTTTTACGATAGAGTATTACATAAAGTTTCTCAATCAATTGATTACAGCACACATATTGTTAAATTAAGACATCTAGCAATGCAGGAAGCCAGCTCGACAAAACTGCAAAATGAGATGGCTTAAAAAGTATGATCATTACAATAAAATGGAAAGTCAATTTCATTCCATCAAATTATAAAAGTAACAGATAGCCACTCTTCTTTGCACAAAGAGGTGTTTGTCAATATCTGTTGTATCTTCCGTTAAAGGCCCACTACCTTTCCGAAACATCAAACGACATATCCGAATCATCGGGATTCTTTTCTAAGTTCCTCACGGAGTGCCGCCGTCAAATCTAGAAGATTTTGAACCGGAAGATCTCTAGCTCTAATTTGGCGTCCTAAATGATCTCACAAAAAGTTCTATGGGGTTGAGATCAGGACCCTTCGCAAGCCAAGGAAGAATGTCTATTATTATTTCCTTTATTTCCTCAAGTTTACAGAAAACAATAATTGATAAATAAAGAAACATTCTAAAATGCACAGTTACATATATTAGCTGCAATATTGAAGCTCAAAAGACTTTTAGACAGATAATGGTGTCGACTTTAGTATAGTAGGCCGGGTACATATATTCGTTCTATCTCTGTGGGTATTACCAGACTTGCAAAAGGTACCCCTAGTATGTGTGATTGTTTTATAGGTTTAAATCATATATCAGATATATCCCATTTCGGTCTATATTAAGCAATGCTTCTTCTAAATCTATAATACATACATAACTATATTGCGCAATACTCATTAAAAAAATCAACAATAGGCCCATGGGCCTTAACGGTCACCTGATATTTTATACAAATTATAGTTATGTCATTTACTAATCAACTGATGTCTTTTGTTCACAAAATAGGAACATTGATCTAATAGGTCTACATACAAAGTTTTATTAAGCTTGGTGCATATTAACTAAAATAATCGTGTTTACAAGGTTTAATAATTATTATTTCAACGGGCAATAACTCCGTAATTAAGTTAGAGTCGAATCAAGCTGATTTTAGAACTCCTCCGAGATCTTTCCAATGTTAGTCTACATACAAAGTTTCATTAAGCTCATTTCATATTTACTCAAGTTATCGTGTTAAAAAGGTCAACAAATAATCATTAGCGCAAAGGGCAATAACTCCGCAAATGACTGTCTAATCACGCTAATTTTCTAACTCGACCGAGATCTTTCCAATTTTAGTCTACATACAAACTGAGATTTAAATAGTAAATCTTTGATACAAAGTTTCATTAAGCTCGGTGCATATTAACTATCCTGTTTACAAGTTTCAATAATTATTATTGCAAAGGGCCATAACTCCTTAATTAAGTTAGAGTCGAATCACGCTGATTTTCCAACTGGTCCGAGGTATTTCCAATATTAGTCTACATACAAAATTTCATTAAGCTCATTTCATATTTACTCAAGTTATCGCGTTCACAAGGTCCGATAATAATTATTGGCAATAACTCCGTAAATCACTATCGAATCACGCTGATTTTCGAACTAGTCCGAGATCTTCAAAATGTTAGTCTACATCAAGGACGTTTATGAGGATAAGTCACACTGGGTTTTGGGCAAGTAAAAATTGTACGTATACGGCGCAGGAGCTTTTGTGTTTGTGCACTGACCCACAGGGACCTGGCACGATTTTTTCAAACTAACAGTATACATATATATATATATATATGTGTGTATACTATTGGTTAAAAATTTTCGTGCCAGGTCCCTATGCACTGACCGTGACGCTGGGCAACGACTGATTTTACTTTGATATATCATGAGCTGTCGGTTTTTTTAACGAAAATTTAAGTCATTTCTTCTAAATCTTCCGTCCTTTAAAAAAGCAAGTACTAAACATTGTGAAAATTAATACACTATATATTGGTGTTTCGTTTGACTCGCGTGACGTTTTGTAGTGTAAAGAGACAGAGACAAATCCTTCTCACTTATAAATCCTTGGTTTACATAAAAAATTTCATTAAGCTCATGATCAGTTCATATTTACTCAAGTTATCGCGTTCACAAGGTCCAATAATAATTATTAATGTAAAGGGCAACAACTCCGTAAATAATTGTCGAATCGCGCTGATTTTCGAACTCGTCCATGAACTTTCCAATATTAGTCTACATACAAAGTTTCATTAAGCTCGGTTAATATTTATTCAAGTGATCACGTTCACAAAGAAATGTTAACGAACGTCGCACGACGACGGACAAAAGACTATCGCAAAAGTTCATCATGACTAAACTAATAAAATCTTGACCACATTCAGTTCTAGACCTTATAATAGCTGCAATATTGTAGCTCAAAAGACTTTTGGACAGAAAATGGTGGCGCCTTTAAAATTAAAGGTATAGTAGGCCGGGTACAAATATTCTTTCTACACCTCATTGTATATAATATACACTATATGTCCTTTGTTTTCTTGCCTCGTTATAGTAGTGTCTTGAATAGCGTTTGTGACAAACGTTGAGCGGTGACTCGTGGGTTTCCGACGATGATAAAGCTGTGACTCGTGGGTTTCCGACGATGATAAAGCTGTGACTCGTGGGTTTCCGACGATGGTAGAGCTGTGACTCGTGGGTTTCCGACGATGGTAGAGCTGTGACTCATGGGTTTCCGACGATGATAGAGCTGTGACTCGTGGGTTTCCGACGATGGTAGAGCTGTGACTCGTGGGTTTCCGACGATGGTAGAGCACAGCGACTCTTGGGTTTCCGACGATGCTTCAATAGCAGTCACTTCAACTTAATGTCACAGACTCACAGTTCTTCCAATATCTGTTTATGAGGATTCTGAATTTGTTCACTGACTCGCGACCAGCATTCACAATTTCCGAAGGTAAGGAGTTCCAGTTGTTGACCTCTCTTATGTAATGAATGTTTCCAAATGTAATAAGTAAGTCTCGTGCGAGGTTTCAGTAATCTTTTAGTGTCCTCTTGTTCTGTAAAGATCATGTTCCATGTCCTTTCTCATCCGTCTATACTCATATACTGATACTGTAAGTTTTATTATTGTGTGTTTTGGGAGACTGCGGTATATTCGAATTGTCTTCTTGTATAGTGGAACTGTTGTCCTTTTTATAGTGTCATGTCACTGAAGCATGCCGCCGAAGAAAAGCAACGTACCCCATCCGGTCACATTATACTGACAACGGGCGAACCATAGGTGTTTAACACGCTGGTAAGTCAATGACCCACTATAGACTAATATAGAGAGATACATGTATTAGTATATAGGGATGGGGCCGCGGTGGCCGAGTGGTTAAGATGTCCCGACATATTACCACAAGCCCTCCACCTCTGGGAAGCGGGTTCGAATCCCATGTGGGGCAGTTGCCATGTACTGACCGTTGGTCGGTGGTTTTTCTCCGGGTACTCCAGCTTTCCTCCACCAACAAACCTGGCACGTCCTTACATGACCCTGGCTGTTAATAGGACGTAAAAATAAACAAACCAACACCAAACTATAGGGGGACTTTGACTACAATGCAACAGCGTCCTAAACACCTATGAGCGAACCAGTCGTCCCACTCCCTGTATGCTGAGCGCAGTCCTAAACCTATAACCCTCTTAGTGGCTCTCCTTTGTACATTTTCAATAGCTATTTGATCCTGACCATGTATTATTTTTTGGGTCGATCCGAAATCCAGGATGGCACCACCTTAAAAACCAGTCTACCAGTGCGATTTGGCTAAAGTTGCCCGAAATGGTCCCGACCAAGTGCTATTTTTTTGTCGATCCGAAATCCAAGATGGCCACAATCTTGGAAACACATTTCGAATTTCTCCTCATGCAATTTCGCTGAAACTTGCCTGAAATGATCCTGACATGGTCCTGACCAAGTGTTGTTATTTTCAGTATATTTTTTAAGGTATCAATTAATATCCTCTACATTTCAAGTTTTCATTCACGGACATCAGTCCAACTTGTATCTGGGATCGAGAATGGCAGCATAAAGCTAAATGATTGGCTATTAAATTGCACCATAAAAGGTAGCCCGATATACTCTGGCCTTGACACCAGACTTAGACATTATGACAGATAGATGTCTGGTGTAGGGCCAGAGCGCAGTGATATATCAAAAGGTGGAACTCGCCGGAGTATCTCTGGCTACATAAAAGGCAGATAAAACATTATTAATCTTAATTCTAAAAGTTTCAATCCTCGCTTGTATATAATGCTACCTTTTTCACTTTTTATGACCATAGGTCACGGTGACCTATTGGGATAGCCTTTTGTCCGTCGTGCGTTAACTTTTTGTTGTGAACACGATAACTTGAGTAAATGTGAACCGAGATTGATGAAACTTTGTATGTACCTTAATATTAACAAGATCACGAAGGAGTTCGAGTTTCAGGGTTTCTGGGTCAAGTTCAAGGTCACTGCTACTGTTTTTAGAAAATCCCTATCAGCACTCTAGTGGCTTCATTCCTCGAGTGATTTTGATCACACTTCACACATAGACAAAGGATCATAATATCTCGGACAAGTTTGAGTGTGAAGATTGCCAGACTAAGGTCAAGGTCACTGTTACTATTTTTAGATAATTTCTTTGTCAGCACTCTAGCGGCTTCATTCCTCGAGTGATTTTGATCAAACTGCACACAAATACAAAGGACTGAAAAAGTTTGAGTTTCAAGGTCAATGTTACCGTTACTATTTTTAGAAAATCCTTTTCAGTGCTCTAGCGGCTTCATTCCTCTAGTGATTTCGATCAAACTTCACACAAATTTAAAGGACCATAATATTTTCGACAAGATACAGTTTCAGGATTGCCAGGTCAAGGTCACTGTTACTATTTTTAGGTCACCTTACCATACGTCGTAGTGACCTACTGCAATAGCCTATTGTCCGTCGCGCGTTAACTTTACTTTGTGAACATGATGACTTGAGTAAATGTTAACCGAGTAATGTACAACTTAGTATGTAGCCTTATTTCAACAAGATTTCATACAAGTTCAAAAATAGGAATTATTCGACAGTAACGTAAAAGTTATTGCCCTTTGTTCTAATATTATCATTGTGCATGATACAAGATAACTTTGGTAAATGTGAACTGATTTTGATGAAACTCTATGTAGCCTTATATCAACAAGATCTAGAATGAGTTTGAAAAAGGGAATTTTTCGATGGTAACTTTATTATAGAGTTCATATCCTTTGTAATAATGCTATTATTGGACCTTGTGTCCTAAAGATATTGTGGTGCTTTATCAGAATTGTGAATTTTATAACCCTTGGCCTCTTTGTTTGCCCCTGGGGAGGAGGCTAAGTTTGCTATAGTTTATATTGAATACTTCTTGGGTATATTTTGTTTATTTTCTTCTGGAAATTGTTCGAACTTTTGATTCACATTATAACCACAAGAGGACATTTTGCTATTATGTCATTTTGACCCTGTCTCATCCCCAAAGGCTGAGGGGTGGAGCCCAGTGGGGTTCAAATGGCTTAAATTTTCAGGTGACCGTTAAGGCCCATGGGCCTCTTGTTATGTTCCAATATTTTGTTGGACACGCCGCCTTGTCTTAGTTATATCAACCATGTCTGGATGTAAGTAATGTAGGCATTAAGAGCCTAACAAACTTTGATGTAGGTCAATCATCAAAATCACTGGCACTTATGGCAGTGCCTTGCTTCTAGAAATTAGGTTAAAGTCAGGCTTAAGGTACAAGTCCCTGTTTAAACTGATGTTTTGGATGCCTATATAAACACATGTAAATTATATCATGAAAATATGGCATATAAGAAGGCTTTTCAATCATCAAAATGGAACACTGAACATGAAACAAAGACTAGTTTAGACAGAATATGCAGGTTTGTGGAAATGCTCTTAAAATCACAAATTTTACATATACCTCGCTCCCCCCCCCCAAAAAAAACAACAACCCAACACTCTCACTATGTTCAGATGACATCATAACATTGAAAAGGTACATTGGTATTAATTGAAAGCCTCCACATATACAATATTCAACTGTGCATGATAAATTTACACCCGCCATTTGCATGACAATGCCAAACTGATGTGTATGCTTTTGTTAGTGTCGAATCTGGTCAAACAAGCACTCCTTGTAACTGCTTGCTCCTAAAACTTACATCCATAGTGTATATTTTAGAAATCTATAATGAAATCTATAATGAACGTTGGTGTAAAAAATAAGGATGACGCAGTTATGTCCCCTGACAAGATTCTTTATTTAGTGTTTTAGTGATCACATAATTTACTTCTTCTTGGCCACACCAACAGTTCTTCCTCTCCTGCCAGTTGTCTTTGTGTGCTGTCCACGCACCCTCAAACTGTAACACAAACCAAACACAAACTCTAAATATCTACAACACAACAAAATTCATTTATGAAAGAAATCTTGTGACATTCTGGCCTATTGGAAACATTGTTGAAAAGGTATTTATTTCTTACACAAATGTATTTGCTCTGCATAAAACTGAACAGTGACATTTAATTAACATCAAAACATACATTTTCATTAACTACCTGTACCATTTTTTTTATTACGTATTTTGTGAAACATGAATATGCAGGAAATTCCCTGAAAACAAGTCAATAGTTACCTTAATCGTGAAAACATGTATATTTTGAGACTTACCCCCAGTAGTGTCGGAGACCTCTGTGTGCCCGGATTTTCTTTAGTCTTTCAAGGTCCTCACGGAGCTTGTTGTCGAGGGCGTTGGACATGACCTGGCTGTATTTACCGTCTTTGACATCTTTTTGTCTGTTGAGAAACCAGTTAGGAATCTTGTACTGTCGTGGGTTGGACATGATTGTGATCACCCTCTCAATCTGTAACAAACAAAAACCGACTTCAAACCAGTAACATTTTTATGGTCAGATTTCAATTATACTCAGAATTTTACAACCACCTTCAAACATATATAATACATTTATGGTCAGATTTCAATCATACTCAGATCTAGAATTTTACAGTTTATTCAATACATTTAACACATAGCAGAATTTCATTTAGAATATCTGTTCTAAATTAAATCAGTACTGTAACAACCATAATGATTTTTGTCTTGCCTATTTGCATATCGGTTACATATTTCACTAGGACCAGGTAAGACAAATACTTCATTCTTCCTTAGTTTTGTCCTGATGGATATAAAGAGTATCTTTAACAAGTTCCACCACAATGGGAATTGATAAAAACAAATCCTCAAAAATCCACTAAAATTCAATAGTTTTAGCTCTAATAATATCAATGACAACTCTGACAAGGCGAAATATTTTGTTGAAGCTTTGTCTATGTGATCTGAAATTCTGAGTGTTTATTCCAAAAATACCAGAACTGGTATATATGAAAAAATATTTTTCTTTCAATTTGATATCCTGTCATTTTGAAATAACTTCAAAGAAAACCGACTACAAGTCAATTTTCCTTACCTGAAAAATTAAGACATGTTTAATGTAATTTCATAAAACTAGTCTAGTAAAGTTTCTAAAAATAGGTTAAAATTTACAGATGAAAATAGTAATTAAGTTGCCGCAGTGACATCATGAGGGTGTATTGCAGCCAGCCTCAAATGTCATGAGTGTATTATTGCATGGGTAGTTATGTAATACTAGTCTCAGACGACACAAGTGTATTGCAGTGATGTCACGAGGGTGTATTGCATGGGTAGCCATGTAATACTACAGTCTCAGACGACACAAGTGTATTGCAGTGACATCACGAGGGTGTATTGCATGGGTAGCCATGTAATACTAGTCTCAGACGACACAAGTGTATTGCAGTGATGTCACGAGGGTGTATTGCATGGGTAGCCATGTAATACTACAGTCTCAGACGACACAAATGTATTGCAGTGATGTCAAGAGGGTGTATTGCATGGGTAGCCACTGTTCTTGTGTCCTGACTGATGCAAAGTGCTGTGTTCCCGGTCTTTTTTTCAAATGGGTGTTTTTGTACCCCCATAGCTTGCAAAATGGGGGTACAGTGCCATATTTAAGGGGTACACTATATTTGCATCTTTTCCCCATGTGTATTCTTTGATATAAAGACAAAGTAACGTAGATTTCGCCAAAGGAAAAAAAAAACAATTAAAAACAGTGTTAGATATATATCTCATTATTGATTTATTATGAACAATATTGCCGCTTCTTAAATTTGTCTGCAAGTTATTCAATCAGATAGAAAAGAACAGACAACGTACGGTACATGTCTGCCGTGTTGTATCAATTTTTTTCACTTAAAGGCCCATTACCTTTCCGGAGCAAAATATAAAAGTTTCTTAAAAAACATTAATAACATCAGAAAAATGCGTACCGATGACCTAAAATAAGGTTACAACACCAAACATATGCAAGATTTCCTGCGTAATATATGAAAACAGTGGAGAGTCAATTCGCTGTTTTGCCGTCTGGCGCAGTGATAGTCAACTACCGCCCGGTATTTAGGACGACGGCGCGAAACATAATACAACCCGCGTTATGAAAATAAACATTTTATTTATTTTAATCAAACCGTTCAGAAGGTGATGATAAATGTAGTATTAACGGAAAGTTAATAATTTTTGTGACACTACAAAATTATTGATCTTGTTTTACATTCCAATTTTAAAAATTTAAAGCTGTTTTGGAAAGGTAGTGGGCCTTTAAAAATCATGTTCACAATATGCATAAAGTCAATCTTACATTGAAATTAATTTATAAATTCATTTTGAAAAGCAATTTTCAAAATATTTTGTATAGATCTACAGATTTTTCACCCTACCAGTCTGTGAATGTGCTGATCCTAAAAGGTATGACTTAGATAAAACATGTCGCTGGTAAAATGTATCGATGTCTTATAGCCGATTTCTGTCACAAACAATTTTCTTGTTCAAAGAACCACATGGATTTGAAGTTCGTTTTCATACTCTATGATAATGCTGGACAAACACAACTCTAGTTGTTATCACAAGATTAAAATTTGCATCGTAAATTGCTTCCCGTAACACATGTTCTTTGAGCTATATAACGATCAGTCCCGAGACTACTGATGGTCATGGGTATGGTCTCAAATTTTATCATAGGACAACACAGATAAGTAGTTAACACATCTGCCGCTTGGTGCGCTGCGGTTAATGTTTACTGAAAGGATTGCTTCCGGTATTGTAAAATGTTTTGACACACTTACAATTTCTTCAATTAAAATCGGAGATAATAGAAACAATAATCACCAAATAATGGAAAATATTTAAGCGTGCATGCAAGTACAGGTTGTCAAATTTACGCGTGCAAGAAAACAGATTGTAAGTGATTCACGCACGTTTCTGCATGATCGGGAACACTGAAAATGTATTTAAACCTGACCAAGTTTCAGTTAAATCAATTGTAATTACGGTAACTTTGTCAAAATGGACTTTGAAGCTGCTGTTCCCTTATAGTCTTGCCTTCGATTCCTTGACTATAATAAAAGAACCAACAGACACAACTATTCACTACATAAGACTTAGTGTTCATGAAAAGTAATATTTCCAATGCAGAACACTTTAATTTGATCTTTATTATAAACTGCCAATTACCTCATCCTCGCTCAGCTCTCCAGCACGTTTTGTGATGTCAACATCAGCCTTCTTGCAGACAACGTTGGCATACCGCCGTCCCATTCCCTGAAAGAATAAAATTGTATTGATAATTCTCAATGACGCAATCAGATGAATTTAAACAGGAAAACCTTAAACCTTACCAGGCTTGTGACACTAGAAGTATGAACAGTGAATGTAATTCCTATTGGTGTACTGTTAATACTCTTACTAATAGAGCTGAAACGAATAGCAGATTTTGGTATTCGAATATTCGTTTGATGCATTCGAATAGTATTCGAACCTTAATGTCAAAGATCTTTGAAACTCCTAGAACTCTCCGTATTCATTCAAATTGGCCGCTCGCTACTGTACCAAAATGGATTGCTGATTATATAGTTAAAGCACAGCAAAATTGTTTGACATAATCACAGGAAAGACCGACGTGTGACACGTGTGGAAGTTAGCAGTCAGTCAGAAGATCGTTTTTACACTTTCTACGACCATGTTTTTGCACATGCATAATATTTAGATAATATAATTAACTGATTGTTTGATATTTTATTGTTTTTGACAATTTAACTATTATTTTCTTGATAACCGTCCCGCAGAAAATCGTAGCAAAAATGAGTCCGCCTTTGTGTTGCAATTGTAAACAACCACGCTTCAGTCGGCTCATTTTCTGTGAATTGAATAATTTCATGATTGAACATGAGTCTGGTACGTCATTATTTTAATTTCTATCATATTTCCTATATAAATAATTTCTTTTATTAAACGCTTTTACCGATATTTATCTGATATATAACTTTGCTAAACTGACAAGTAAAACTTATGATTTTCACATGTGAATAACAATGTAATAATGCGTCATAAGGGATATCGGAAGGCAGGTCAATATTTATCGAATATTCAAATACTATTTTACTATTCGAATATTCGTTAATAGGTATTCATTCGCGAATATTGGAATATTCGTTTCAGCTTTTGTTTGTTTGTTTGTTTGTTTGAGTTTTACGGCCCATCGACAACTAAGGTCATTTAGGGCCAAACTACAAGTCATGCATTAATATCAGGATAAAAGTTCAGGGTAAGAAAAAGCAAGTAAGGACTAAAACACAGATTGTAAACGTTAATTTGATAAAAAATGGTTTGTATAAGATAAAATAAATTTGGCTAAAACACATGAGAAAACTCATGCACAATGTTGAAACGATGAAATGTTGAGTTGATACGATGTATGATGAGAAAACGTTCATATTTTGCTTAAAATACCGATCTCTTTGAGATAATTAAAAATATGATTATGTCTCACGGCATGAAATAAAGTGTACATGTCGGAGACATCGTAGTATTTATCTCGAATGTGTTTAAAATCAATACAATGCAATAAAATATGCTCCACTGTGAGAGGAGAATCACATGCATGGCATGTAGGAGGATCCTCCCCTCTCAATAGATAGGAATGTGTAAAATATGTGTGTCCAGTTCGGAGCCGAGAGAGAACAACTTCCTCTCTGCGGTCTCTCCGACTGGACAGTTTAGGATTAAGTGTAGGTTGAATTTTAAACAGTTTATTGTTTGTTTCTGTAGACCACCTTTGTTGCCAATGGTGTTTGATGCTGACTTGAATTTGAAGGTTTGATGTCGGTGTATGGTAGTTTCAAATCTGTTTGTGCTAGGCAAGAGCAGTTCTTAGCTGCTTTATCAGCCTGTTCATTCCCTTTATACCCACATGACTGGGAATCCAGAGATAAGTAATTTGGATTTTAGAAGATAACTCGAAAATTTCGGATTAAAAGATTTAATTACTAATAGTCAGTGTTCCAGCTAGGTCGGTTTAGCAGGGCGCGGCGCCCTGCCCTTAATTCCCAGCGCCCTGCCCTTTTTTCCCCATCGCCCTGCCCCTTTTTCGATTTCCCCATACTGTCCCGATATCGTCGGCCCAAATTCCGGACTTAGCAAGTCTAGCTAACAAACTTCCTGCTTCCTGTTTGCTCGCGCATATCATTGATGTCTTCAACTTCCCGACTCACAATAAACAAAATTTACAAATGTTTTTATCTCGCCAAGAACTCAACAAATCGGCAAAGAAATGTCACGATCTTTTGTGGATGTTCAGGTATGTAGTTATATGCAATTTTCGTCATATATTTTGATCACATTTCTGCCTCGATCGCTTCAAAATCAGCGTGGCAATTTTCGCGTGTCGGCTTTTCTTTGATGTGCAAAAAGTAATAAATTCACAAAATAAGAAGCTTTATCGATCAAGAAGCGAGATTCTGAATTGGCAATTATTATTTCATGCCACCGATAACCACTTTGGAATTGAATATCTTGCGTAATTTGTCGTTTTAATTATAGATTTTTTAGGTAGTGTGAGCCGTGAGGCATGGCTTCGTTAAGTCCAGGCACAAATCATCAAAATACACCGAAGTTATTTTCAGTCATCGAATTCCTCATTTAATTCTATACCATTTATTTAAACTTAATTTGAACAAAAAGTATTACTATTAAGCCCGTATTTTTTTCATTCACTGCGTATAAAATACTTATTTATTTTCATGACCAGTAGGCCTATCTTTAAACGTTAACTCAGAGACATGCCAATTTCAAATAATTAACATTGAGAATAAAATTTGAAGAATGGTCCAATTGTTTAATATTTTGGTTTTCTTTTTAATTTGTAGAGCTTCCTTCTACTCCATAGATTGACAAAATCTGATTGCTGAGGACTAGTACTCCTGATGTCCAGCGCCTAGCTTCACATTTGAACACCTCACCAACCAGCCTTATTTTATTGTTGTGTCAGTGATTTAGTGTATGAGTGACAAATTTCCTAGGTTATATATACACATACTTTTATCAAAGAACTCTTTTTTGAAGTCAATTACAATTGTTGTTAACTACTTAATTTGGACATGCAACTTTTTTACCAATTTGTATATATTTTTTAATTTCAATTTATTAACTTCTTGATATCATGGATGGAGTGTGTTTGTTTTAATATTGATAACTTGTAATGTCTGAGAGATGTGTAGTATGTCTACTGAGTTGCATGGTGAGATTACAGGGAGCTGTGGATACATTGTTTTCAACATTTACTAGCTAATAGTTGTTAAATAAATTTAATTTAATTGAAAGAATTTTGTTTCTTCTCTTTTCATTCTGTAAATCCATTCAAGCTCATGGATAGAACTAAATTCTGAAACAAAATGGTAAACACATGATCACTTAAAGACAAATTGTGGCAATTTATAATACATGTACTTATTTGGTAAATGTTACTTGATGCAAGACTGAATGGACTTTGTAAATGACAACACACATTGCAAAAACAAATATATGGAAGATGTTTCTTGAAGTAAGACTTAAGGAATCAGCAGAGAATACAGAGACAACTACAGAACTGAAACAAAGCAGATTTTGTGGCATCCTGTTAATCCAAATAGAAAATAAACAAATTATTATCAAAACAGTCAACATTTTCTTTCTATGTCTCAGACATTTTGGAGAATTCACAAAACACTCCCAAAGTCTACTTGATGCCATAATATAGGTATTGATATTACAATCATTGATGATTATGATGCAATGATATACATATTATACAGTTGTTTCTGATATTAGCTGTATGTCGTATATAAAATGCCCTAAAAGTTTTATGTCGCGGAAAAGAATGCCCTTTTTTTGCCCAGCACCCTGCCCTTTTCAAATCCTAGCTGGAACACTGTAATAGTCATACAATCCTGCTAGTATGGTCAGGCCAATATATAATTAAGATAGCAGGTGTGTTTGAAACAGTGTGTTAGCGTGGTGGGATGTGACCTCAGACCCCAAGGTCACGAGATTCATTTGAGATTTTTCAGTGGCACTCATTTTATAGGGTCAGTCAGGTTTAAAAATATTTTGTATGGTCTCAGAAAAGGTCACTTGAGAGAACTAGAATAAGTATAAAGAAAATATTTGCATCCAATTGTAGTCTAGATACATTTTTTTTGCAAGATACACATCATCTTGCCTATAGGTGGACCCACATACCAAGTTCCAAGGCGTTACAGTATAGAGAGCCAAACCAGTGGGGGACTATTCAGCATAACTTTGCTCATTCAAGTCCTAATGATACTTATGTAGCCGAATTGGACTGGGTCGATCATCGGTGACCAGGTAGCTCAGTGAGTAGAGCACTCTGCTAGTGTTCGGAGGGTCCCGAGTTCGAACCCTGGTCTGGCCGTTACATTTTCTCCTCTCCTGTTACAGAATTGGCACCCAATTAAATAACCCACGGTGGTGGTGTTTGGAAGGGTCGCGTATGTCTTCGAGGGCGAAGATTTCAAGAAAGGAGGGAGGAGTGTAGCAGGATTGGACTGGGTCGACCATCGGTGACCAGGTAGCTCAGTCGGTAGAGCACTTTGCTAGTGTTAGGAGGGTCCCGGGTTTAAATCCCGGTCTGCCCTCTACATTTTCTCCTCTCCTGTTACACTTAGATTGTCATTTGTCAACAGCAATTATTCTTTTCAAGTTTGACCTGCTGGATCTTATTTCATAAAGTATGGGCATGAGTTTTCAGTACTTAACAAACCTTGATGGCAGTCATGGCAAACATAATCTTCCTCTTTCCATCGATGTTGGTGTTCATAACACGAAGAATGTGCTGAAACTTCTCGGGGATGATGAGAGCCTGCAATAAAAATTATTCTTAAAATGTCACATTTATATACATAGCATAACTTTTTTCTTTTTAATATTAAGCTATCTTGTCCCAATACCACACTTTAAATATTGACAGATGGATGCATATTGTTTCCAAACATTTGCACAACAAATCCACACTCCAATTTGGCTATAATAGGCTATTTTACGTGTATGCAGTTTACAGTGTTTGCAAGTTAGGTGGTTTCCCCTGTGGGGGAGACGTTTAAATGGCCGAACAACTCGTCTTCGCTAAACAGCCCACAGGACAGTGTTCGGTTTGCATGTACTACTACTAAGTAGAGGTCATCTTCGGTACTCCAGTACTATCACTCTGATTATATCCACTCTTGACTATGTCACATAAAGCAAAAGCCAAAACATGAAATGTCTGTGGATATAGCGAGTGATCATATAGCGAGTGTTCATCAAATCATGTGCTACATTTAGGATGGCAGTGAGCTATAATCTCAGGAAAATATTGTAAAATAACTCATCCAGAGGAAATATATAATGCGACCAAGAAGTTAAGTGTTTGTGGTAATATAATTAAATATCTTAACAACTCTGCCCCTATCTTATATTTGGAAATGTCCTATTAAATCTGTATCGTCATTAGAGGCACCAATTTGACGCTAAATAACACTAAAACTGTGAAGCCCTGTCCTTAAATTGCATGTGGTTAATGTTTCTCTTGATCATTTTCATATATTTGTCCACTCTTAAAGCTTCTATTTGTATAATTGACCGCGATGGAGAGGGATTGTTGTAAGGGAACCATTATAATAAACACCAACCATGATGGCGGAATACCGGAAAAGGAAGTCAACACATGAAAAAATCTGGATCTCAAATCCGTTTGGATCGCACTGGGATTATAGATTATCAAAATGACCCAGATGTAGTCGGTGACATGGCGTCAACTGCTGAAGAGGAAAATATTGTGAGATGCCAATTATTTCATTTGTTTATGATTTCAGCATACTTTTAACCTATCGAGATATTTATTTTAGTTCACACTTATACGCTTCTTACATGCATAACACAAAACAGACATGCAAGGCAATTATCATGAACAAGCAAATACGTATCCGACCGATAAAAATATTCGAAGTTGTAAAAAAAAACAGCTGAAAAACACCGAAGTTTAAATATATGCTCTAATCAGTTGTAAGACGATCTGAATATCATGAATCAAGTCTACAGTAGTATTCTATATCTATCTATATATGATACTTTGTAGAACCCGTTTCCGGTTTTAACACAACGTTTAAGGGCTATTGGACTTGACTATGTCAGTTGTATACGGGTACCAGGTATATGCAGAATATCTGAAAGACAACTTTTAACTTAAGAATTCAAATTATTAACACACCATATGTCTAAAATCAAGTAAAGAACACAATGGTGTTGTCAAAAAATAAATATATATTCCAATTTAATATTTAACTTAATTAAAATCAAATTCCAGAAGTGTACGAAATTCTAAGACACCACTATATGTTATGGTCTAAAATATCAATAATTATCCTATCATATCTTAAATCTATGCGTATTTACTTTTAGAATTTAATGATAACACCATATACTAAAATAACAGACCTAAACTTGAGCCGAATATCTGTCAAAAATGGCTTCACGAGGCAGACATGTTGTTTCCATAAGAATAGTTCGTATGAGGCCATTTAGGGTAAATTGCGTGAAGAAATTATAACAAATAACAATATTCCTACTTTCTGAACTACGATGATAGTATTGATATATTTATTGGGTTGATATATTGTAATACACGAAAATAGCGCTCCCTACATTTTTAACACACAGTCCTGTGGTACACCCTTGGAAATGTCAACAACGCACCTGCCACAATTCTGTCATTTTGACGACGAGCTTAACATTTTCTGCTGAATGTTGGGAAATCTGGCTTGCTATTGCAGAATTGTTTTCTTACTCTATGCATGACAAGCTTATACTTATAAGTCAATTGTCATGTTACATTATGTCTCGCCATTTAAATCCATTAGACCGAAAGATACAATTTGTAAACATTTTAAACCGAAAGTACGTAAACCGGAAATGGTTGCCCAATATGTCATCGCAAAAATAAGATTATGTTTTATCGGTAAACTCATATCGGGTTGACATTTGATGCTTAAATAATGTTAAGTATAAATAAATAAAACATGGCAAATAAACATATTGCTGTGATTAGTCGTTTTAATGGATATTTCCCTTCGAAGACTATGCCGTGGCTTAGTATTTTCAATGACATACACGGCAAAATGGCGAGAAGAAAGTGAAAGTAAAAAGCATGCCGACGACAGAAACGTAATTGTGGATGCCGGCATGTGTTGATTGCAAGGTATTTACGTTATTTGTCATCGGGAAAACGTCATCCTTTGATTTGGCAAAGGATTCGTTCGAGATTAGCATAGTTTCAGTTGTATTAGGTTTTTATTCCAGCCACGTGTTCCGTCCCACATTGCTTGTGTATACGGCAAATGTGTCCAAAAATCAAACTAATGTGTAGCTTGCACAGGCGAAAAAGTAAACAAAACTCGGTAAATACATGTAACCACAATAACACTGAACATGTATATATGGAAGGGTGTTTGTTTACAAATATGCATTATTATGATGAATTTCAAACAGTTCTTAACACCGACAAAAGTTAGAATTTTGTTGTTACAAAGTTATTTTTTTCATAAATGTCGAGTTTCAACGTTTATGTATGTATTTTAAACAAAATGAGGATAATGTTAGAACATTCCGTGCAGTTAATAGCTTGTTTGACAAAATACGTTTCACAATTCACAACCTCCAAAATGGCGATAGTGTTGTCCAATAGCCCTTAAAGTAAAAGCAGTTTCTAAAACCCTAATTCTAAAACATAAACCCTAAAACCCAAACCCTATCACTATATCCCTTACTCTGAATTAGTATGGCAGGTTTTAATTGAACATGTACATAGTGATACTGTCACATTCCTGTAAGTATATAATCCTCATATATAAAAGATTTAAGTCACAGTCAAATATTATTTGCGTTACATAGAAATATGGCAACCTTAATTTCAAAGGGAAAAAGTACAACAATTCTACAGATTATGAATTTGATGTCTTGTGAGTGGTAAGATAGATATTATTAATCATTTGATGTTGGTTTAACAACAAACTGATACACAATAATGTGATGTAAATGCATCTACAGTGTATTAACATGAAATAATTGGAACCCTCTATATAAAAATCATAGAAAATTTTGCCTGATTGGTTCACTGTGGCAGCTGCTCCACTAGCACACATGCATATAGACCAGCTTATCGAGCCAGAAAGCATAGTAGACAGCTGAGTACAGATTTTCATTCGTTCATGAAGGCTTAAGACTTTTCTTCCGGAACATGATTCAAAGTTCAAGGGGTTAAAGGTCTAGATTAAATATAAAATTATATTGTTTATACACACATGTTATGGTTAGTAGTTCTAGAGCTTGACTGTAGTGAAGAGAAGCATGCGCACTCCTAATAAATAAAATAGAAACAGTTTTCAGTAAATAACTTTGCTTACTGACTTGTCTTACGATGTATACAGGAAGTTGCTGACACAATTCAGCTGAATCTGGGTGAATTGGACTTAACCTCAGAAGATTTTTGGTTGGAAGAAGCTGATGGTGAGTCATTTGTAATTTTGTATCATTGTTAATTATTACAATATTTAGTAAGTCTTTCACTTGTCTTCCTTTGGTTTGATTACGTTTAACAGCTTTAACCATTTGAGGACCTGTTAGGTGTTATGGTGGAGGAAAGCTGGAGTACCCAGAGAAAAACCACTGACCAGCAGTCAGTAACTGGCAGGTGCTCCACATGGGATTCAAATTTGCAACCTGGAGGTGGAGGGATTGTGGTAATATGTTGGGGCATATATCTTACCACTCAGCCACTGTAGCCTATACTTCCTCGGGGGTGGGGGGGTGGGGGGGGATTTAAGAAACTTAGAAAAACCAAATAGTCCCCCATTACACTTATTTGAGCTTATTATATAAATATGGTTTCATGTAAACAACAAAACCACAAATCTACTACAGTTACTGTTATTTTACCTATTTACAGTGCATATCCAACAAAATTTAGAAGATGACATTGTCAAAGAAGCCCTCAATACAGTAAGTATTTACTATGTGTTAATTGTGCCCTGCTTATATTCCCCATCATGACTAACATCAACAACATTCTAATGTGATCAAACCGACCTGGGCACCGGTCACATAAACAACAGGTTGGGCACAAGTAAATTTATTGCTATTATAGCGATATATAGCTATAATAGCTATTTATAGCTATACAAAACTAGCGAAAAACAACATTTCTGGAGATAAAAATGCTTGTGCTCAAAACCGACTCCTGAAACTTGCGGGGAATGTGTATAAGGATTATTTGAACACTATGCAACCACTTTTCGTTCGAAACAATAGAACAATAATTAACTTAATAAGCTTAATTGTACCTCATCAAAACTGCTTTCAATATGTTTAAATGATCGTTATAAATAACCACTGCAAGTTTCAGTTGTCGGTTTTGAGCGGAAGCATTTTTATCTTCAAAAATATTGTTTACCGTCAGTTTTATATAGCTAAAAATAGCTATTATAGATATATGTCGCTATAATAGCAATACATTTACATGTGCCCAACCTGAACAATGCAGGATTATATTGTGTTTGAAGGGAGTTGATGTAAACAATACAGTATTATATTGTGTTTGAAGGGAGTTGATGTGAAACCTCGGGTCATTGACGCAGCAAAATTTATTTTGATGCACGATCTTTGCATGCCGTGCGTCAATCTGACGGTTCACATTTTTACTACCACTGCCCATCAGACTTGTGTATGTGTGTATTATGTGATGCCCAGCCCCCAATAAAGTGTATATTAGCAAGGGTCAGTGACACTAATTGGTAGAATACCCCAAGCCAATGAAAAGATTCACTTAACTGTGACATAGTCCGACCGTAATTTGCTAATTGGAGCACAGGTAAAGAAGTCACACCTGTACTGAGTACCTACCCGCTTCCCATCCGCTAAAACTGCACATTCTTATCAGCAATCACATTTTAATCAAAGCTATATTAGATTCCAATTGCAATAAATTAATGATATATAAGTTGTAAGCAGGTATACAACAGAGATGAGATCGTAGATAGGCCTAGTTTGATGCATGCTGCAGTAGCCACTTTGTTGTTAACCTGAATAACCCTACATGTACATGTACATTACCCACAAACCATCAGTGTTGGAATGTGAGAAGCGTAAATCATTCCTGTTACAGTTTCTAATTTGTTTTTGACGGCAAATAAGAAAAGTGGTTTGACGTGGAAACGCAACACAAAATAAATAAAAACAATGTCTTTATTTTTAAAAGATCGCTAGAATTAATAACATTTTGATTTCAAACAAAAAATAGCAGTCGTAGCTATGATTTATAAAACACACTGGGTTTTTTTTGTAAAAAGATCATCATTTTTTTTTTATAAAAATGTTGTTTGCTAATGTTGTTGCAATTGATTAAATAATATATTTATGATTAGAAGCTCAAAAATGTCCTTTTAAATTTTCCAGAATTTAAATAATCAAATATAATTAAAATAATTAAAATCTTTACATGAATACTGAAGTTAATCAATATTTTATATACATAATATGTAATAATTATTATCATTTTTTTTACTTATTCTATAGAAACATAATAAGTCATATTAACTTTTTTAACCATTATCAATGTTATTGGTTATAAAATTTAATATTTAAATATAACTGAATTTTAACACGATTAATAATTGACCCTTAAGTTTAATATTTTGACCCTCAGGAATTTGATTTGACCCTCAGGATTTTACAGACAAGGGTCACTGACTCTTGAGATTTTGATCCTACTGGATGCCCTGAAAATAAAGTATAGATATTATATTGTGTTTGAAGGGAGTTGATGTAAACAATACAGTATATATTATATTGTGTTTGAAGGGAGTTGATGTAAACAATACAGTATTATTTTGTGTTTGAAGGGAGTTGATGTAAACAATACAGTATTATTTTGTGTTTGAAGGGAGTTGATTTGCGGCAGTACTCGAAACAAGTGGAGAAGGAACTACTGGATGTGGAAAATGCTTCCATACAGGACTGTATCCTTTTATCATCATCCAACTCGGGTGCCACAGCTATTTAGTAATATGGGTTACACATCTCACTTAGTTTGCTTCAATTAACCTGGCTTACGTTGTCAGAGACGCACGGTTGTGTTTACTGTACAGGACAATACTTGATTTATGTAAATAGATTTCATTATTTTGTTCTAACGTAGATTTCTTAACTTACAAATACTTATTATATTTGATGTACATTAGCTTGAAATAATCCCATGGGTAAGATAATATACCTGTTGGTTGTGTTAGTTACTATAATGTCATTTGGTTTGGGATTTAACCAGTTCTATAGACTTTCATTTGGTCCTCATTTAGTCACTACTTTGTTAGATGGATTTGGCCTTGTGGCGATGGTTAACCTTAACAAACACAGACATCAAAGAGAGTCAGAATATCGCCAGTCTCCACAAACAGATTGCTGCCTGTGATACTATTCTAGAGGTGAGTCACTTCAACGTTGATTTTCATCATATCATAAAAAGAGTATTCTGTGGAATTTCATTGGCTAAAAACATCCCTAAATCTGCACAGGGTCACAGACTCCTGCATTACAACCTCATGACGTCTCAGCGTTAACAAAGTTTCTATTTTCTACATACAATTTCAACATTTTATTTTCAGAAACTAGGCTGGGGTATCTTTAAAAGATACAAACAATGGGATTTGTGTTGAAAATAAAACATAGTTTTCATGTATGGGGAATTGACTTGCAGTTAAGGGTGTTTGCGAATTTATTTTTATTTCAAAATGGCAGATAATTATAGTAGTAAAATTGTCGTAAAACATCAAGGTATGAGAGAAAAATACTGTTTCATATATGGATATGAAGGATATGGATATTCTACCCTTAGGATCACAAAATGTAAAACCCTTGGCAATTGGGTTAGAATCTCCCTATCCTTCATATCCACATATGAAAGAGTCTTATAATAATACATCTGTGTAGATTACATCTTTGTATGTTTCCTCAAGAGTAGATAACTCTGTACATAACATACTAGGTGGTTTGTAACATGGTGTGGTTAAATGTATTTATAATCTTTAATTTGTACTTTTGTGGTAATGACAGAGAATGGAGCAGATGTTGAACGGTTTCCAAGGTGACCTCAGCAGCATCAGCAGTGAAATTCAGACTTTACAAGAACAGTCTGTCACAATGAACGTCAAGTTAAAAAACAGACAGGTATAGTCCACTTACAGGGCAAAAACAAAGGATTCTTAATGAATTGATAAGTAAAGTAAAGAGACAGGAACACAGAAAAAGAAATGAAAACATAATTTGCACATCTAAAATAAACTTAAATATAAGTTGTTAATTAGATACTGCTTTAAACATGATATATAGGTAAATTGTATTTGATTTGCTGTGTTGTAGATACTGTTTTTGTATCGCCCTCGACGATAGTTCGCGAACGTGATGCTATGGTGTTACTTTTCCGGCGGCAGCGTTGTCATCAACATTTCACTTAAAAGTTTTGCGTTTAGATCTGTTTCTCAAAAAGTTATTTGATTTGCTGCGTTGTAGATATTGTTTATTATTGTGATATATAGATATTTGATTTGTTGAGTTGTAGATACTGTTTATTTATCACGATATATAGGCCAGTATTTGATTTGCTGTGTTACAGGCTGTGAGGGGTGAACTCAGTCAGTTTGTGGATGAAATGGTCATACCAGAAACGATGATTAAGTAAGACATAATACAGCAGGGCATGTTCAAAGGCAGAAATAGGAAATATTAAAATCACCCTCTGTTTACTACCAGTAAGAGAGCTCAAACATTCTGGACATGCTGCTCTGCTTTCATTTCTTTTAATGAGACAGCTCTCCATTTTCATAAAATCCATAACTTCAATACATGACACTAGTGTATCAGATTCTTAAACAGATATATTATATATTATTTTTTCGTCACATATTTAATGAAATACATGTGAGTGATACAGGCTCTCTGGGCCTCTTGTAGCAAACTCATGATACTTATATCATAAAATCCTTTATTTATAGCCACATCTTGGACACACCTGTAACAGAGAGAGAATTCCTGGAACACCTACACGAACTCAACCACAAAATTAACTTCGTCAAGGAACAGTCATTCCGAGATGCCAAATCGTGTATTGATGTCCGTGATATTCTAGAAAAATTGAAACTTAAGGTGAAGTATTATTTTGTGTATGATTGTATCATAAAGGTGGAGTATTATTTTGTGTATGATTGTATCATGATGTATATGTGGTAGGGGGTCGTGTATGTTTGCCTTTATAAATAATTTTTGATAATTTTGATTATATAATCTATTGATTCAGAATTTGGAATGTTGTTGAAACAATATTTGGAAGAGAATTGAGTCATTTTATACTGTAGATTTTCCAGACCATATCAGTGAAGTGAACTACAGGTACCCTATCATTATGTCTGATTTCTCTAGTCTATTTCCACACAGGCCCATGATTACCCTATCAATCCCGCATTAAAGTCTACTTTCATTACAGGCTATTGCCAAAATCAGAGAGTTTCTGATGCAAAAGATATACTCATTCCGCAAGCCTATGAGTAATTACACCATTCCACAAAATGCAATGCTGAAGTTTAGGTACAGTACATGTAATTAAAATTTTGTGAAGAAAGCAGAGTCTGTTTGCTTTTAGTCTTTGTTGAGTGTAACTTGTCTTCATTACATTACTTGTTGTATTATGAAATTAACATCAAAACAAAGCTGATTTGTGTCTCGTTAGTCAATAATTCACTCCATGTAGATATCTCACTTCTCTCCATGTCCCACGTCAGTTCATTTCTACATAATACTACGAACCAACTTACATTTATGTGCTATTTAATTTTGTTGGCAAGTAGAAAACAAAAAAATACAGTAATAAAGTGTAAAGCATATAGTAGAAATATATGATTGTAAATTCACTATGGAATTCCATCTTTGCATATTACATTGATACATCCCTTGTGAGTAGGTATCAATGGTGACCTCATTATTTTGTGAGTGAAACTCACGCCGTTTTCTCTTAAATGAATGATGTTACGCTCGCAAACAGATGATGTCACAATCAATACCTACCCGCAAGGGTGGATAACTCTGTGATATGCAAAAACAGAATAAGTGTGAGATGGTTGAGTGAATTTGTGGTGGCTGACGATAGTTTACTTTTAATGTTACAGGTTTTTTAATGAATTCCTGATGGCCAACGAGAGACATGTCGCCAAGGAAGTTAGGGACGAGTACATTGATACCATGGGGAAAATGTACTACTCTTACTTCAAAGGTTACCTAAGTAGGCTGATGAAATTACAGGTAAGGGAGCTAGGTATTAGGGATACAGGTAAGGGAGCTAGGTATTAGGGATACAGGTAAGGGAGTTAGGTATTAGGGATACAGGTAAGGGAGCTAGGTATTAGGGATACAGGTAATGGAGCTAAGTATTAGGGATACAGGTAAGAGAACTAGGTATAAGGGATATAGGTAAGGGAGCTAGGTATTAGGGATAAAGGTTAGGGAGCTAGGTATTAGGGATACAGGTAAGGGAGCTAGGTATTAGGGATATAGGTAAGGGAGCTAGGTATTAGGGATACAGGTAAGGGAGCTAGGTATAAGGGATACAGGTAAGGGAGCTAGGTATTAGGGATACAGGTAAGGGAGCTAGGTATTAGGGATACAGGTAAGGGAGTTAGGTATTAGGGATACAGGTAAGGGAGCTAGGTATTAGGAATACAGGTAAGGGAGCTAGGTATTAGGGATACAGGTAAGGGAGCTAGGTATTAGGGATACAGGTAAAGGAGTTAGGTATTAGGGATACAGGTAAGGGAGTTAGGTATTAGGGATACAGGTAAGGGAGCTTGCTATTAGGGATACAGGTAAGGGAGTTAGGTATTAGGGTTACAGGTAAGGGAGCTAAGTATTAGGGATACAGGTAAAGGAGTTAGGTATTAGGGATACAGGTAAGGGAGTTAGGTATTAGGGATACGGTAAGGGAGCTAGGTATTAGGGTTACAGGTAAGGGAGCTAGGTATTAGGGATACAGGTAATGGAGCTAGGTATTAGGGATATAGGTAAGGGAGCTAGGTATTAGGGATACAGGTAAGAGAACTAGATATTAGGGATACAGGTAAGGGAACTAGGTATAAGGGATACAGGTAAGGGAGCTAGGTATTAGGGATACAGGTAAGGGAGCTAGGTATTAGGGATACAGGTAAGGGAGCTAGGTATTAGGGATACAGGTAAGGGAGCTAGGTAGAAGGGAAACAGGTAAGGGAGCTAGGTAGAAGGGAAACAGGTTAGGGAGCTAGGTAGAAGGGAAACAGGTAAGGGAGCTAGGTAAAAGGGAAACGGGTAAGGGAGCTAGGTAAAAGGGAAACGGGTAAGGGAGCTAGGTAAAAGGGAAACAGGTACTTTACTATTTAGTAGGCTGTTTGAGTTACAAGTAAGGGATCTAGGTGAACAGGTTCAGTTTGCTACCTTTTGCCACTTCAAAAGCTAGTTAGTGGTAAAATATCTGGTACCTGGTATAGGTAGGTTTACTCTAAATAAAGGTAATAATAGATAGAACATATAAATGTACATCCATCATTGTTATTATACAGATACTGAGTTACTGAATACTTCTCCATTACAGTTTGAAGAGGTAGCCGAGCGGGAGGACTTGATGGGAGTGGAAGATACCGCCAGGAGAAATATCCTTTTGTGTTTCATTTGTCCATGTAATATGGACAATTAGGATAACAGGTTGGACAACAAAGCTTTCTCACCTGATATTGCTTGTGTGCTAATAACTCTTGTCACAAGTCCACCCACATTCCTACAGGGTAAAATATCTTTTTGAATACAAATTCAAGATGGCTGCAATTTCTGTGTATTGAAACTACCAGACGGTTAAGGCCCTCGGACCTCTTTATTTTTTAAGGCTATCATATTTATTTGACAGATTTAGCTAAATTTGCATCCACTACACACATGTTTCTAGGTGGTGTCCCATTACTGGTATACTCAATGGTATTATACCACAGTGAAGTGAATTGTGTTATCTGTAAAAGTCTCGTTGACCAAGTATTCACTTCTGGCTCAGAATTTTGAGATATAAGACTTTTAAGTGAGGAAGTTATTGTCAAAGAAAACAACGACATTGTAATGTTGGATGTGAATTAGTTGTTATTATTTATGTATATAATGGTACTTTTTTATATTGACTAGTTGTGTGTTAAATGCAATTCAAATAATTTGGAATTACATGTATTCTTCTTAACATTTTGCAAGCTTTTTCTCTACTAAACCAACATTAAAAAACAGGTCAACAGTGTTTACTGTGGGTAACCGTGGCAACATCCTCGGAACAGATCTGGAGGGACCAATCATTGTACCTCATGCAGCTCAAAAGTCTGATACCAAGGTAACACTCATATTTACAGAAATACAACCAAGGTAACATTACACTCTTATTTATAGAAATACATCCAAGGTAACATTACACTCTTATTTATAGAAATACAACCAAGGTAACATTACACTCATATTTAAAGGAACACATCCAAGGTAACATTACACTCATATTTACAGAAATACATCCAAGATAACATTACACTCATATTTACAGAAATACAACCAAGGTAACATTACACTCATATTTACAGAAATACAACCAAGATAACATTACACTCATATTTACAGAAATACAACCAAGGTAACATTACACTCATATTTATAGAAACACAACCAAGGTAACATTACACTCTTATTTATAGAAACACAACCAAGGTAACATTACACTCATATTTACAGAAATACATCCAAGGTAACATTACACTTATATTTATAGAAATACATCCAAGGTAACATTACACTCTTATTTATAGAAATACATCCAAGGTAACATTACACTCTTATTTATAGAAACACAACCACGGTAACATTACACTCCTATTTATAGAAATACATCCAAGGTAACATTACACTTATATTTATAGAAATACAACCAAGGTAACATTACACTCATATTTATAGAAATACCCCAAGGTAACATTACACTCATATTTACAGAAATACATCCAAGGTAACATTACACTCATATTTATAGAAATACAACCAAGGTAACATTACACTTATATTTATAGAAATACAACCAAGGTAACATTACACTTATATTTATAGAAACACAACCAAGGTAACATTACACTCTTATTTATAGAAATACATCCAAGGTAACATTACACTTATATTTATAGAAATACAACCAAGGTAACATTACACTCATATTTATAGAAATACCCCAAGGTAACATTACACTCTTATTTATAGAAATACAACCAAGGTAACATTACACTCATATTTATAGAAATACAACCAAGGTAACATTACACTCAAATTTATAGAAATACAACCAAGGTAACATTACACTCATATTTATAGAAATACATCCAAGGTAACATTACACTTATATTTATAGAAATACAACCAAGGTAACATTACACTCATATTTATAGAAACACAACCAAGGTAACATTACACTCATATTTATAGAAATACAACCAAGGTAACATTACACTCTTATTTATAGAAACACAACCAAGATAACATTACACTTATATTTATAGAAATACAACCAAGGTAACATTACACTCTTATTTATAGAAACACAACCAAGGTAACATTACACTCATATTTATAGAAATACAACCAAGGTAACATTACACTTATATTTATAGAAATACAACCAAGGTTGGTAACATTACACTCATATTTACAGAAATACATCCAAGGTAACATTACACTCGTATTTACAGGAATACAACCACGGTAACATTACACTCATATTGATAGAAATACAACCAAGGACGGTAACATTACACTCGTATTTTTAGAAATACAACCAAGGTTGGTAACATTACACGTATTTATAGAAATACAACCAAGGTAACATTACACTCGTATTTACAGGAATACAACCAAGGTAACATTACACTCGTATTGACAACTTTGAATGTTTTATACATTGTATTGCAGTACAACTTTGAATGTTTTATACATTGTATTGCAGTACAACTTTGAGTGTTTATATTGCAGTACCACTTTGTGTGATTATATTGCAGTACAACTTTGTGTGTTTTGTATAGCAGTAAAACTTTGAGTGTTTATACTGTAGTACAACTTTGTGTGTTTATATTGCAGTACAACTTTGTGTGTTTTATACTTCAGTACAACTTTGAGTGTTTATACTGCAGTACAACTTTGAGTGTTTTATATTGCAGTACAACTTTGTGTGTTTATATTGCAGTACAACTTTGTGTGTTTATATTGCAGTACAACTTTGTGTGTTTATATTGCAGTACAACTTTGTGTGTTTATATTGCAGTACAACTTTGTGTGTTTATATTGCAGTACAACTTTGTGTGTTTATATTGCAGTACAACTTTGTGTGTTTATATTGCAGTACAACTTTGTGTGTTTATATTGCAGTACAACTTTGTGTGTTTATATTGCAGTACAACTTTGTGTGTTTATATTGCAGTACAACTTTGTGTGTTTATATTGCAGTACAACTTTGTGTGTTTATATTGCAGTACAACTTTGTGTGTTTATATTGCAGTACAACTTTGTGTGTTTATATTGCAGTACAACTTTGTGTGTTTATATTGCAGTACAACTTTGTGTGTTTATATTGCAGTACAACTTTGTGTGTTTATATTGCAGTACAACTTTGTGTGTTTATATTGCAGTACAACTTTGTGTGTTTATATTGCAGTACAACTTTGTGTGTTTATATTGCAGTACAACTTTGTGTGTTTATATTGCAGTACAACTTTGTGTGTTTATATTGCAGTACAACTTTGTGTGTTTATATTGCAGTACAACTTTGTGTGTTTATATTGCAGTACAACTTTGTGTGTTTATATTGCAGTACAACTTTGAGTGTTTTATATTGTAGTACAACTTTGAGTGTTTTATATTGCAGTACAACTTTGTGTGTTTATATTGCAGTACAACTTTGTGTGTTTATATTGCAGTACAACTTTGTGTGTTTTATATTGCAGTACAACTTTGTGTGATTATATTGCAGTACAACTTTGTGTGTTTATATTGCAGTACAACTTTGTGTGATTATATTGCAGTACAACTTTGAGTGTTTATATTGCAGTACAACTTTGTGTGATTATATTGCAGTACAACTTTGTGTGTTTATATTGCAGTACAACTTTGAGTGTTTATATTGCAGTACAACTTTGAGTGTTTTATACTGTAGTACAACTGTGTGTGATTATATTGCAGTACAACTTTGAGTGTTTATATTGCAGTACAACTTTGTGTGATTATATTGCAGTACAACTTTGAGTGTTTTATATTGCAGTACCACTTTGTGTGATTATATTGCAGTACAACTTTGTGTAATTATATTGCAGTACAACTTTGTGTGTTTTATATTGCAGTACAACTTTGTGTGTTTTATATTGCAGTACAACTTTGTGTGTTTATATTGCAGTACAACTTTGTGTGTTTTTTATACTTCAGTACAACTTTGAGTGTTTTATAGTTCAGTACAACTTTGAGTGTTTTATACTGTAGTACAACTTTGTGTGATTATATTGCAGTACAACTTTGTGTGTTTTATACTTCAGTACAACTTTGTGTGATTATATTGTAGTACAACTTTGTGTGTTTTATATTGTGGTACAACTTTGAGTGTTTATGTTGCAGTACAACTTTGTGTGTTTTATATTGCAGTACAACTTTGAGTGTTTATATTGCAGTACAAGTTTGTGTGTTTTATATTGCAGCACAACTTTGAGTGTTTTATATTGCAGTACCACTTTGTGTGATTATATTGCGGTACAACTTTGTGTGTTTTATACTTCAGTACAACTTTGTGTGATTATATTGTAGTACAACTTTGTGTGTTTATATTGCAGTACCACTTTGTGTGTTTTATACTTCAGTACAACTTTGTGTGTTTTACATTGCAGTACAACTTTGAGTGTTTTATATTGCAGTACAACTTTGTGTGATGATATTGCAGTACAACCTTGTGTGTTTATATTGCAGTACAACTTTGTGTGTTTATAGTTCAGTACAACTTTGTGTGTTTTACATTGCAGTACAACTTTGAGTGTTTTATATTGCAGTACAACTTTGTGTGATTATATTGCAGTACAACCTTGTGTGATTATATTGCAGTACAACTTTGTGTGTTTTATATTGCAGTACAACTTTGAGTATTTTATATTGCAGTACAACTTTGTGTGTTTATATTGCAGTACAACTTTGTTTGTTTATATTGCAGTACAACTTTGTGGGTTTTATACTTCAGTACAACTTTGAGTGTTTTATATTGCAGTACAACTTTGTGTGATTATATTGCAGTACAACTTTGTGTGATCATATTGCAGTACAACTTTGTGTGATTATATTGCAGTACAACTTTGTGTGTTTTATATTGCAGTACCACTTTGTGTGTTTTATATTGTAGTACAACTTTGTGTGATTATATTGCAGTACAACTTTGTGTGATTATATTGCAGTACAACTTTGTGTGATTATATTGCAGTACCACTTTGTGTGTTTTATATTGCAGTACAACTTTGAGTGTTTTATATTGCAGTACAACTTTGTGTGATTATATTGCAGTACAACCTTGTGTGTTTATATTGCAGTACAACTTTGTGTGTTTATAGTTCAGTACTACTTTGTGTGTTTATATTGCAGTACAACTTTGTGTGTTTTATATTGCAGTACAACTTTGTGTGTTTTATATTGCAGTACAACTTTGTGTGATTATATTGCAGTACAACTTTGTGTGTTTATAGTTCAGTACAACTTTGTGTGATTATATTGCAGTACAACTTTGTGTGATTATATTGCAGTACAATTTTGAGTGTTTTATACTTCAGTACAACTTTGAGTGTTTTATACTTCAGTACAACTTTGAGTGTTTTATATTGCAGTACAACTTTGTGTGTTTATATTGCAGTACAACTTTGTGTGTTTATATTGCAGTACAACTTTGTGTGTTTATATTGCAGTACAACTTTGAGTGTTTTATACTGTAGTACAACTTTGAGTGTTTTATATTGCAGTACAACTTTGTGTGTTTATATTGCAGTACAACTTTTTGTGTTTATATTGCAGTACAACTTTGTGTGTTTATATTGCAGTACAACTTTGAGTGTTTTATACTTCAGTACAACTTTGAGTGTTTTATATTGCAGTACAACTTTTAGTGTTTTATACTGTAGTACAACTTTGTGTGTTTATATTGCAGTACAACTTTGTGTGTTTTATATTGCAGTACAACTTTGTGTGTTTATATTGCAGTACAACTTTGTGTGATTATATTGCAGTACAACTTTGAGTATTTTATATTGCAGTACAACTTTGAGTGTTTTATATTGCAGTACAACTTTGAGTGTTTTATACTTCAGTACAACTTTGAGTGTTTTATACTTCAGTACAACTTTGTGTGATTATATTGCAGTACAACTTTGTGTGTTTTATATTGCAGTACCACTTTGTGTGATTATATTGCAGTACAACTTTGAGTGTTTTATACTGTAGTACAACTTTGTGTGATTATTTTGCAGTACAACTTTGAGTGTTTATATTGCAGTACAACTTTGAGTGTTTATATTGCAGTACAACTTTGAGTGTTTTATATTGCAGTACAACTTTGAGTGTTTTTATTGCAGTACAACTTTGAGTGTTTTATATTGCAGTACAACTTTGTGTGTTTATATTGCAGTACAACTTTGTGTGTTTATATTGCAGTACAACTTTGTGTGTTTATATTGCAGTACAACTTTGTGTGTTTATATTGCAGTACAACTTTGTGTGTTTTATATTGCAGTACAACTTTGTGTGTTTATATTGCAGTACAACTTTGTGTGTTTTATATTGCAGTACAACTTTGTGTGTTTATATTGCAGTACAACTTTGTGTGTTTATATTGCAGTACAACTTTGTGTGTTTATATTGCAGTACAACTTTGTGTGTTTATATTGCAGTACAACTTTGTGTGTTTTATATTGCAGTACAACTTTGTGTGTTTATATTGCAGTACAACTTTGTGTGTTTATATTGCAGTACAACTTTGAGTGTTTTATATTGCAGTACAACTTTGAGTGTTTTATATTGCAGTACAACTTTGAGTGTTTTATATTGCAGTACAACTTTGTGTGTTTATATTGCAGTACAACTTTAAGTGTTTTATACTTCAGTACAACTTTGTGTGTTTTATATTGCAGTACAACTTTGTGTGATTATATTGCAGTACAACTTTGAGTGTTTTATACTTCAGTACAACTTTGTGTGTTTTATATTTCAGTACAACTTTGTGTGTTTTATATTGCAGTACAACTTTGTGTGATTATATTGCAGTACAACTTTGTGTGTTTTTATACTTCAGTACAACTTTGAGTGTTTTATATTTCAGTACAACTTTGAGTGTCTGTTCCGTAGTATCCACTTTGCTCTGATGGACAACTGTTGTAGAGAGTATCTCTTCCTCGTTGATTTTTACATGGCCTCTGGACCTGCCTCTATAGATCTCTTTAATGCGATCATTGGCAAAACTCTCACACTCTACCTGGTAAGTAACTGTTATTGGGCCCGTCTATGTGTCCACAACTTAAACCCGTCAGACTTTCTATTATGTTATAAGATTTAAACCTGTCAGATACCTTTGTATCATATGACTTCTGTTCTTTCCTGTGTAATAAAGCCATTTCATAAATTTTAGGGAAACTCATGACAGATCCTTTATATGTAAGAGTAAGGGTATTTATATGTCTTGCTTTGAGTTAGGGGCCACAGTGGCCTAGTGGTTAAGATGTCCCGACATATTACCACAAGTCTCCACCTCACAAGCTTGAATCCCATGTGGGGCAGTTGCCAGGTACTGATCGCTAGTCGATGGTTTTTCTGGGAACTCCGGCTTTCCTCAACCGATAAACCTGGCACGTCCTTAAATGACCCTGTCTATTAATAGGATGCTTAACTAATAAAACCAAATGCTTTGAGTTGAGGACAGTCACAGTTGTAATTTTGTACTGGATGATTCAGTTCTGATTAGCATTACTTCAAGGAAGGGGATAGAGTAAAATTTAGTCAAGGTTAAGACATAGAAAAACTCTATCTGTGGTTCAGTTTTGTTTTGTATATATGTGTACTGGACAACTGTTAGTAAAGCTGATTTTATCTCTGTACAGAAACAAATGGAGGAGTACATCAATGATTGCTATGATTCCATCGCCATTTTCCTCTCCATCCACATTGTTTATAGATTCCATTCCATCATGCAGAAGCGGTCTGTGCCAGCACTGGACAGGTACCATTGTTTGTAATGTTGAAATTGATCTATTAACAGGTTAGCTAAAACTTCTGGAAAGTGGCAGCTTTTCACAAGGGGACACCACTCTCCACATTATTAAGTCTTATTAGATGTGTTGGTGCCAACACATTTAATAAAGGGACGCAAATCTCTAGTTATTTAGTCTTCTAAGATGTATTGGTGCCAACACATTTCACCAGGGGACGCAACTCTCTTATTAAGTTCTCAGATATCAAAAGCTAACATTTTCTAAACATTTTGGCACCCTGTTTATTGAAACACCCTATTTGACAGTGATATGAAGGTGATCGGTTGGTGTAATGCTGACTTGCCTTTTACCTAGCCGGCTGGGGTGTGATCCTGCTGACTTGCCTTTTACCTAGCCGGCTGGGGTGTGATCCTTGGCACAGATGTGACTGGGGTCACTTGCCAGATCACATAGGTTTTTTTCTCTAGGCACTCCAATTTCCTTCCACACTAAAACCCTTTGTGTACTTACATCAGGGCCATCAGAAGTGATAACAAGTTAAATGTTATTGATGTAAATAAATAAAGCATAAGTTTATAGTTAATTGTGATATACAGACATGTAGTAAGTCTTGATAGATTGTTTCAGAAAAATGTTTTGATTGTTCTATTCTGTCTTAAACAGGTACTGGGAGGCCCTACAGCAAATGATGTGGCCTAGATTTGAATACATCCTTGACCTCAACATACAGAGTGTGCGAGACTGTGATCCACAGAAATTTGGTCACATTGACAATCGACCACATTATGTAAGTTTCCCTCACCACAATGTGCATGTATGAAATTATATGGTATAAGGTCATTACAGAATGTTCTCCATGGCTTTATCAGGATCAAACATCTACACCATCCTAGGACAATGGGGGTATCCCCACAAACATTCCCCCCACCCCAGGGCCTCATGAGTACCCCAACGAACAACATCCCCACCCCAGGGCCTCAGGAGTACCCCAACAAACAACTTCCCCACCCCAGGACATCAGCAGTACCCCAACAAACATCTACCCCATCCAAGGACATCAAGGGTACCCCCCCCCCAAATATTTCCTCCACCCCAGGGTCTCAGGGGTACCCCAAAAAACATCTACCCCATCCTAGGACATCAGGAGTACCCCCGCAAATATTTCCCCCACCCCGGGGTCTCAGGGGTACCCCCCCACACAACTCCCCCACCCCTGGACATCAGGAGTACCCCAACAAACATCTACCCCCATCTTAGGACATCAGGAGTATCCCCACAAAAATTCTAGCCCACCTCAGGTCATCAGGGGTACTCCCACAAACATCTACCTCACCCTAGGACATCAGGGGTACCCCCACAAACATCCCCCCACCCCAGGACCTCAGGGGTACCCTAACAAACAACTCCCCCATCCTAGGGCCTCAGGTACCTGATGATACGAAGTGATTTTGTGGTCCTGTCAAGCAAATATTTGCTCTATAACATTTTTAGGTCACCTGACCATAGTTCATGCTGACCTATTGCGATAGCCTTTTGTCTGTCGTCGTCCGTCGTACTTTAGCATTTTGTTGTGAAGACGATAACTTGAGTAAATGGGGATTGATGAAACTTTGTATGTAGCTTAATATGAACAAGATCTCCGACGAGTTCGAGTTTCAGGGTTGCTAGGTCAAGTTCAAGGTCACTGCTACTATTTTTAGAAAATCCCTATCAGCACTCTAGCGGCTTCATTCCTTGAGTGATTTTGATCACACTTCACACATAGACAAAGGATCATAATATCTCGGACAAGTTTGAGTGTGAAGATTGCCAGGCTAAGGTCAAGGTCACTGTTACTATTTTTAGATAATTTCTTTGTCAGCGCTCTAGCGGCTTCATTCCTTGAGTGATTTTGATCAAACTGCACACAAATACAAAGGACTGAAAAAGTTTGAGTTTCAAGGTTGCAGGGTCAAGGTCAATGTCACAGTTACTATTTTTAGAAAATCCTTTTCAGTGCTCTAGCCGCTTCATTCCTTGAGTGATTTTGATCAAACTTCACACAAATTTAAAGGACCATAATATTTTAGACAAGATACAGTTTCAGGATTGCCAGGTCAAGGTCAAGGTCACTGTTACTATTTTTAGGTCACCTTACCATACGTCATAGTGACCTACTGCAATAGCCTATTGTCCATCGTGCGTGAACATAATGACTTGAGTAAATGTTAATCGAGGTTGATGAAACTTTGTATGTAACCTTATATCAACAAGATTTCGTACGAGTTCAAAAATGGGAATTATTCGACAGTAACGTACAAGTTATTGCCCTTTGTTCTAATTTTATCATTGTGCTTGTGAACAAGATAACTGGTAAATGTGAACTGATTTTGATGAAACTCTGTATGTAGCCTTATATCAACAAGATCTAGGATGAGTTTGAAAAAGGGAATTTTTCGACGGTAACTTTATTATAGAGTTCATGTCCTTTGTAATAATGCTATTATTGGACCTTGTGTTCTAAAGATATTGTGGTGCTTTATCAGAATTGTGAATTTTATAACCCTTGGCCTCTTTGTTTGCCCCTGGGGAGGAGGCTAAGTTTGCTATAGTTTATATTGAATACTTCTTGGGTATATTTTGTTTATTTTCTACTGGAAATTGTTCAAACTTTTGATTCACATTATAACCACAACAGGACATTTTGCTGTTATGTCATTTTGACCCTGTCTCATCCCCAAAGGCTGAAGGTTGATCCCAGTGGGGTCCAAATGGCTTAAATTTTTAGGTCACCTGATATAAGAATATTCTGAATATGATGATTTTGTTTCGGGATCCCAAACACTCATTTATTTCATATACTGTTCACAGGGTCCATGGATGATAAAATTAGAAAGAAAAATAACAACCATATGTCAGTTATGATAAGTTGTTCCAGTATACAAATTCATCCAAGACCTCACTGCGTACAGTTTTATCAACATCAGTTCATATTTACTTCAGCTTCTGTGTTGAATACAGGAGGGAAAAAATTAACACACCATGTGTTAAAGTCCCTCATAGCTATTATGTTGGCCCTTAAATGAAAATTACTATTGGGTGTCAGGTGACCGTTAAGGCCCATGGGCCTCTTGTTTCCAGAAAGTGTTGGATGTAGCCTTGTTTCAAAGTAAAACTTGGGTCTAAAAACGAAATTGATTGATAGAAAATCAAATATGATCAACAAACAAGTGTACAATTAAATATTGATAATGAAAACTCTTCCAAAGAAGACATTGTTAAATTCCAACATTGGAATTAGTGAGTTAGCTTGCTAACTATGTTGATTTGGGGTGCAATCGGTCTATGACTTCAATTAACTAAAAGGTTTAGAAACTATAGCGAATTTCTGTTGTAACGAAATATTTCTTCTTGTTGCATCGGATTCGTTCTAGCAAAGTTTCATTATATATAATTCAATTATGCAGCGATGCTATATTTAGTTAGAAAATGAATGCAGCATCAAATATCCTGAAAATGATATACTAAACTTCTAACTATGTATGTATTTTGTAGATTACACGACGTTACGCTGAATTCTCCGCTGCAATTGTTGGCATCAACCAATCGTTTCCAAACGATCGAGTCCATCAAGTTTTGGAACAGCTCCAGACTGAAGTGGAAAACTTCATCCTAAAAATGGCCGCAGAATTTCCCCATCGCAAAGAGCAGCTGATCTTTCTCATCAATAATTACGATATGATGTTGGGTGTTATTATGGTAGGTAGTATGTTGTAATATCTTAAAGTTATAGGGTCTCTTTTTAGGTCGTCTGACCTGAAGGGTAAGGATGACCTATAGTCATTATGCACCGTCCATCGTCGTCTGCCTTGTGCTGTTCATAAACTGTCATTCAAGCACCGTTTTCTCAATAACAGAAAGGTCTAGGGTAATGATATATGGCCTGGAGTATGCTGGGATGAAGGGCTACCAAGTTTGTTCAAGTGAATGACCTTTATCTTAACATTTAATTTCAAAGTCATCAAATATTTCAGAAACTTACAACTTAGACTGAGACGTTCCTTGTATCACCTTAATTGTTAGTCACTACTGTATACTGTGACTATATGTTGTTTTGTGCCAATAATCAGATGACTGTTAAGGTCTTTGGATCTCGTCTTAATCATTATATTTTTGCATCCGTATTCACACATTGTATGTTTTACAACTGTTTGTTAGAGTGAAAATTACATAACATATAACTTTAAATGCTGTGTTGTAATTACGTCTGGATAGGGCTTGAGTGACAAATTCGTCTTCCTACGTCACTTGTGAGTCTGAGAATAGTCTATTTTATACACAACGGTATTGTGAAAGCTTGGGAGATTTTATATTTAAAATTTTTTGTCAGTTAATTAAAGAAGAGTAGAGAGAATGTCCATCTTTAAACTGAGTTACGACTGACATCTTTTGTTGTTTAAGCACAAAACATAAGATATTTTTTATATATAAATCGCTTTTGTTGGTGATAATTTCAGGAGAGAACAACAGAGGATTCCAAAGAATCTGAGAGTTTTAAAGAATTATTGACAGCACGTACAACAGAGTTTATCGAAGAGGTGCTATCCCCACACTTTGGGGGTCTCATTAGCTTTGTGAAGGATTGTGAGGTGGTTCTGGAGCGTGGTCACACTGACAGCCTTAAACATGAGGAGAGTAAGTGGTCACTGATTGTAACAGCCTTAAATATGGGGAGAGTAAGTGATCAATGATTGTAACAGCCTTAAACACGAGGAGAGTAAGTGGTCAACGATTGTAACAGCCTTAAACACAAGGAGAGCAAGTGGTCAATGATTGTAACAGCCTTAAACACAAGGAGAGATCAAGTGATCAATTATTGTAACAGCCTTAAACACGAGGAGAGTAAATGGTCAATGATTGTAACAGCCTTAAACACAAGGAGAGCAAGTGGTCAATGATTGTAACAGCCTTAAACATGAGGAGAGTAAGTGGTCAATGATTGTAACAGCCTTAAATACAAGGAAAGTAAGTGGTCAATAATTGTAACAGCCTTAAACACAAGGAGAGTAAGTGGTCAATGATTGTAACAGCCTTAAACACAAGGAGAGTAAGTGGTCAATGATTGTAACAGCCTTAAACACTAGGAGAGTAAGTGGTCAATGATTGTAACAGCCTTAAACACGAGGAGGGTAAGTGGTCAATGATTGTAACAGCCTTAAACACGAGGAGAGTAAGTGGTCAATGATTGTAACTGCCTTAAACGCAACGAGAGTAAGTGGTCAATGATTGTAACAGCCTTAAACACCAGGAGAGTAAGTGGTCAATGATTGTAACAGCCTAAAACACGAGGAGAGTAAGTGTTCAATGATTGTAACAGCCTTAAACGCAAGGAGAGTAAGTGGTCAATGATTGTAAAAGCCTTAAACACTAGGAGAGTAAGTGGCCAATGATTGTAACAGCCTTACTGCCGTTCTATCATAAGATTGCACGATTGTGTTACAGTACTAGTGTATCGACTCACTGTAGTAGATTACATCGCTACATGGTACAGGTGAAGTGTCTATGTAACACGCATTGTGATTGGCTGAAGTGTGTATATAAATAAACGTTACACAATGCAACCTATTTGTGCAATCGGGACGTTGTAAGTACGTCGAAACAATTACAAATGTTCATAGATAAACATCTGAAAAATTAATATTTGTAAAATAGAAGTATTACGCTTTAAAAATAAATAACGCTGATATATAGAATTCGCGCTGTAATATACATGACTGTTGGGTGGTTTTTTCCGTAGTACACCTAGCACATGTGACGAACTTGACTGACAGAGTTTCCTGAAATAGCTGTTGTAAATATATAAATAAGATGATTAAAAAAAAATCAAACATGGAAAGAGATAACACACAATCAGGTTATACTAGCTGTAGAAGAATACATAATATTGATTTAAACATGATAATACTGGTACCGTTAATGAATAAATATGAAGGTCAAGAAGAAAGTATCTGCTAAAACAACTGTTCAGTTTCATAATTATGGTAAGATATATTTAAAATGCCAATTTAACTCTGAATTTGAACTTTATACTGAATAAAAAAGTGTGGAAGTACTAAAAATCGTCGATCGCCAAGCTGCCAACGCGTGCATATTATAAGTTACCGGTAAGATGCATGTGAGTTTGCACATGTGTAACGTTACGTTACTATTTTAATCTCTCGCTAAAATTGCGCCAAAATTAGAAGCGGTTCAACCGATCACAGCCAAAATTAGAAGCAGTCCTCAACCGATCATATGTCGACATGTCAAAGCCACGAACCGATCTAAAAGTACGCGAAAGGGTAGTGAAAATGTACAATGATGGCATGGGGTGTCCTATGGAAATATATCTAAAGCGGCCGACGTTTGTAAATCCACCTGTCGGAAACATCGCAAAGTTGTGCGAGGAACAACATGGTTCTCTGCTTCCACGTGTTCGGTCTATCATGACACCAACAAAGGTCAGTGAAGAAGTTGTTAAATTCGTCGAATATCGGAAGAAAATGAGACCAAGCATGGCAGGCTAAAAAAAACCAGCTTTACTGTGCACACACGTTTTTCTCTTCTATTTTTAGATCAACTCAGCCAATCACAATTCGTGTTACATAGGCACTTCACCTGTAACATGTAGCGATGTAATCTACTACAGTGAGTCGATACACTAGTACTGTAACACAATCGTGCAATCTTATGATAGAACGGCAGTAAACACGAGGAGAGTAAGTGGTCAATGATTGTAACAGCCTTAAACACTAGGAGAGTAAGTGGCCAATGATTGTAACAGCCTTAAACACTAGGAGAGTAAGTGGCCAATGATTGTAACAACCTTAAACACGAGGAGAGTAAGTGGTCAATGATTGTAACAGCCTTAAACATGAGGACAGTAAGTGGTCAATGATTGTAACAGCCTTAAACACCAGGAGAGTAAGTGTTCAATGATTGTAACAGCCTTAAATACAAGGAAAGTAAGTGGTCAATGATTGTAACAACCTTAAATACAAGGAGAGTAAGTGGTCAGTGATTGTAACAGCCTTGAACACAAGGAGAGTAAGTGGTCAATGATTGTAACAACCTTAAATACAAGGAGAGTAAGTGGTCAATGATTGTAACAGCCTTTAACACCAGGAGAGTAAGTGGTCAATGATTGTAACAGCCTTAAACACGAGGAGGGTAAGTGGTCAATGATTGTAACAGCCTTAAACTGGAGGAGAGTAAGTGGTCAATGATTGTAACAGCCTTAAACACGAGGAGGGTAAGTGGTCAATGATTGTAACAGCCTTAAACATGAGGAGAGTAAGTGGTCAATGATTGTAACAGCCTTAAACACGAGGAGGGTAAGTGGTCTATGTTGTAAGTATGGTACAATTCTGAAACAAGCATATAAGTCAATACAAGTAAATTATTTGAGGTAAGCTTGGTAGTTTGAGCTGTACTTTTTGAAATTATTCGAGGTAAGCTTGGCAGTTTGAGCTGTACATTTTAAAATTATTTGAGGTAAGCTTTTTAGTTTGAGCTGTACGTTTTGAAATTTTGGGAAGGTAAGCTTGGTAGTTTGAGCTGTACGTTTTCAAATTATTTAACGTAAGCTTGGTAGTTTGAGCTAAAAGTTTTTTAAATTCTATAGTGTATGTGGGCTAATAGAGTGTTGTAATTGAAATATATATACTCCAGTACATTTAAATGTTCATACATTGCAGGACGGGTACAACAGATTGTGAGAGGGTTCAACAATGACTGGAAACGAGCGCTAGAAGTCATCAATGGTGACGTGATGAGAGCATTTACAAACTTCAAAAATGGAACACAGATTTTACAGGTAAGAGATGTCGATACTGTATTATTTTACTGCCGGAGCAATAATACCTTGAAGGGTTACGACTGATCACTACATCAGCATGCTGTCGCTACAGCCTCGATAACTTAGTCACATTGTGAGCGATGTTATCACTGCAGTGCTGGCAGGTGGCACTGTTAAGTCATACGCATATGTGTTGCTGGAAACATGCCTGTCTGTAGTCTAGCTGGTCAAGAACTACTGTCAAAATGCCACCTTTTTTAGCGTATTATCTCAGGACTGTCTGTTACATACAATGAGAAAATCAGTTAAATATGTGATTCGTCGTTGTGTCCAACTTGATTCAATTGGTTTTGTCATATTTATTTGTTAAATCAAGGGATTGAGGCATTAAATTAGCTAGGCCTTTGCAACTAGAACCAACATGTCTCAGCAAGGTGGCTTTACATAATACGTCCTATTGTGAAATACTTAATAATCATTTGATAACAGTATAAACAACCGACATCTTCAAAACACATTTTGAACTTCTTCTCAAGTTCTACCAGTGCAATTTTTGCTTAAGTAAATTAGCATTGCAAGCAGTATGTACTTACCTTAATGTCAATACATTTTGATGCATCCACAAAAATGGAAAACATTCCTGAATTGGATTATTCGAAAAGTACTGATAAAAAGCACTGGTCTTAAATAATAATCCTAATGTTATTCTCTTTTTAATGTTACAGGGGGCCCTAACACAGCTTATTCAGTACTACCACCGCTTCCAGAAGGTATTATCACAAGGACCATTCCGTAATATGACAATTAGGAACGAACTCATTAATATTCACCATGTTATGGTGGAAGTGAAGAAATACAAACCAACATTTTAGATCATCGCTCTCATCTCAGATCATCGCTCTCATTCCAAATTAAAGTGAAGAAATACAAACCAACGTTTTAGATCATCGCTCTCATCTCCAATCATCGCTCTCATCTCCAAATTAAAGTGAAGAAATACAAACCAACGTTTTTAGATCATCGCTCTCATCTCCGATCATCGCTCTCATCTCCAAATTAAAGTGAAGAAATACAAACCAACGTTTTAGATCATCGCTCTCATCTCCCATCATCGCTCTCATCTTCAAATTAAAGTGAAGAAATACAAACCAACGTTTTAGATCATCGCTCTCATCTCCGATCATCGCTCTCATCTCCAAATTAAAGTGAAGAAATACAAGCCAACGTTTCAGATCATCACTCTCATCTCCCATCATCGCTCTCATCTCCAAATTAAAGTGAAGAAATACAAACCAACGTTTTAGATCATCGCTCTCATCTCCGATCATCGCTCTCATCTCCAAATTAAAGTGAAGAAATACAAACCAACGTTTGAGATCATCTCTTTTATCTCCAAAATAAAGTGAAGAAATACAAACAAATGTTGTAGATCATCGCTCTCATCTCCGATCATCGCTCTCATTTCCAAAATAAAGTGACGAAATACAAACCAACGTTTAACGTCATTTTCCTAGATTGACTGAATTAATACAAATTACCTTACTATATACAGTGGAACTTGGTTGATACGAACTCGGATAATTCGAAAACCCGGCTTAATACAAAGTACATTGCTGGTCCTGGCCGAATTCCCTCTTTGTCTTTGTTTAAAGAGCTTGGATAAATCGAATTCGGAAAACTCGAAGAACTCGGATAATACGAAGAAATTTTGGGTCTGAATGACAAAAATCATATATAAGATGTTCTTATAACTCGAAATGAGATTTTTTGGACAACGAGATCGCCGAAAATACTGTTTTCTTTTTCATAAATCTGCCGTAGAACGGCATTTCAAAATATATATCTAGGTTTGTTTGTTATAATTGTTCAACTACTATCTGCGATTTTGACATCTCTCTTTTTCACATCGTTTTACGACATGGAACTAGTCTATATATACCAAGTAAAGATATCGTCAGTAGACATGAGAACTCGCTTAATTCGAACACTGGGATATCTCGAAGTTTTATCTCGGTCCCTTCGAGTTCATATTAACCGAGTTCCATTGTAATCATTAAAATATCCACTCATAGTGACGAAATACAAAGCAGCGTCATAAGATGTATAATCAGTATCATCTCTGTGTTTTATTCTTGTGACACAGTATCAAACTGATCATTCCAATGAATAAAAGATATTTTGGTTAGAGAGTCTCTACACATAGTGTATCTTGTATTATTTGTTTACTATAAACTCCTATGGACCAGAAGTGATCATGTAATATAGATAGGGGGTACCAGAGATCAATGGAATCTATTTGGAATTCTATTAAACTTATTGTAAATATAATTAAATTATGTGGCTCTACAGCTGGTACAAGCAAAACTTGTTGACTCAAAATCACTTCAGTCAAAATAATTCTAAGCCCTGGTTTTTTCTTCTTCTTTTTTATTTTGTATTTTTATTTTGGGTTGTTCGTTTGTATGTGTGAACTTATCCTATCAATGAATACATAATGGGGGAAAATGGAATAGCTGATTGATTGTTTAAATATTTGTATAAGGAGAACATTTTATCATCAGAGTTAACTCCCTTTGTCCATTAATTATGTTGATTATGATTATCATTTATTATATCAGGTAAGATAACAGACTATATTTTTAGAGCTTTTGGAAGAAATACTAAAATTGCTCAACTGCATCTTACAAACCTTGCTTAAAATGTCGTACAAAGAGGGAACTATCAATACATCTAACCCAATAAAGATTGAAAGTATGATGCTACCCACACAAGTACATGACAGAAAACATCATGTAAGGTACTACACTGAAGTGTAGAAATGTAAATTATATATACATATGTGTATATTATATTGTGTATAATGAATAAATTAAATTCTTATGGTTGCTATGGTTGTTAATTTTTTTATACCCCCCCTCCCCCGCAACAAAGTTAAAGGGGATATACGGGAATTGGGTTGGCCCCTAGAAATAACCGTGAGAAAGCAGCTAGCCAATTCTTTCCCTGGCAAAACTTTCTGCTAGCTGATTCTTTTTCCTGGGATATTTTACCCAAGGGGAAAAGAATTTACTATTTGGTAACAGCCAGGGTCATTTCAGGACATGCTATAGTATTTAGGGAGGAAAATCGAAGTTCCCAGGGAAAAATCATTTGGCAATTTAACTGTACAATGAGGGATTCTAACTCAAAAAAGGTGGAAGGCTTAATTTGAGACAGTAACATCTTATCCGCTCTATCAGGCAACCGCGACCTATACATAGGGTTATGAAGGCAATTATCAAATTTAATCATGCAAAGTTGATCCATCGTATGTGACTATAAAATATCTTTTATATAGGACAGTTTCTTTTCACTATGGATTTTTAGGTCATCTGACCTGAAGGGTTGATCGGAATTCCAAGATGGCCGCCACACCCGCCATCTTGAAAACACATTTTGAACTTCTTCCCAAGTTCTACCGATGTGATTTAACTGAAACTTGCCTAAAATAATCCTGACATGGTCCCGACAAAGTGTTGTTATTTCTCTGGTGGATCCAAAATCCAAGATGGCCACCTTGACATCATATCTAATTAATTTCCTATATAACTATTGCCAAGGAAGTCAGATGACCGTTAAGGCCCTTGGGCCTCTTGTTTGGAAAACAAAATTATATTGGAAACTGGTGAGGGAAATTCACTAGAAATAATGAATATATCTTTTAACTAGAAACATGATAGCAGAAATGTGCATTGAAATTCCTCACTTAGACTACAATTAATGGTCAGCAGAAACGCTCACCTGATCAGTTGATGACCTTTACAAAGTTCAGTATCGCTTTTTTATCCCAGTTTTTTTTAGGTCACCTTGAAGACGAAGTTCCTCAAGTGACCTCTATTCTAATCGCGTCTTTGCCGTCGTCGTTGCGTCTGTGCGTGTATGTCCGTAAACAATTTACATTTTTCAATTTCATTCTCCAAAAACTGCTGAAGCAAATTTCAATGAATATTTGCACAAACCTTCTAAAGGCATAAGGCCAAACAAAATTGTGGAATTATATGGTCCCACCCCCCCAGGGGGCTGGGGGATGGGCCAAAAGGGGGTAAAATTGAGTAAAATTTTAAAAATCTTCTTCTCCTACTCCCACAGATGTGGGTAGAAGATTTCAAATACTCTTCAGTAGAGATAGAAAGGTCTTAAGGTCCTTACAAAACTTGTGAATTATATGACCCTGGGGTCTCTTAGTTTCCCCCTGGGGAGGGGGTTAATTGACTATACCTTTTATATTGGAATAAACACTTTTGCCGCATTATTTGGTCATTTGTAATAGGAAATCGAAGTCAAATGTTGTCAGAATTATCAGTATGAGATGGCCAGTTAATCCTTTAACAAATTATCTATGACTGGACCCCCAGGGCCTTAGGGCGGGGTCAAAAGGGGACAAATAGGCTAAAACTTCAAAAACTCTTTCTTCTGAAATTCTGGAAATGGTAAAATCAAATACGTTTCAATAAATAGAAAGGTCTTAGGTCCTTTTACAAAATATTGTGAATTATATGACCCTGGGTCTTTGCGTTTCCCCCTGGGAGGGGGTCGAGTTTACTATAGTTTTATATAGGGAAAACACATTATGAGCATTTTTTTTGCTCATTTTCATTGAAAACGAGTCAAACTTGGTTAGAATTATTAGCCTGAGATAGCATTTTTAATATCTCATCCACATTGGTTCTGGGCCGACCCCCTGGGGGCCAGAGGGGCCGGGGCTAAAAAAAGGGTCAAAATAGGCTAAAACTTTCAAAAATCTTCTTGAACTGAAATTCTGGTAAATGGTAAAAACAAATACTTTTCATTAAATAGAAAGGTCTTAATCCTTTACAAAATTGTGAATTATATGACCCTGGGGTCTCACATTTCCCTTGGGGAGGGTCAAGTTTACACGGTATAGTTTATATAGGGAAACACATTTATTGAGCATTTTTGCCTCAATTTTCATTGAAACGAGTACAAACTGGTTTAGAATTATTAGGCCTGAGATAGCATTTTAATATCATATCCATATTGGTTCCAGGCAACTTCCCTGGGGGCAGAGGGGCCGGGCCAAAAAAGGTCAAATAGGCTAAAACTTCAAAAATATTCTTTTAAAATTCTGGAAATGGTATAATCAAATACACTTTATAGATGAAAAGGTCTTAAAGTTTGTTTTATAAAAATTGTAAATTATATGACCTGGTATCTCCTGTTTTTCCCTTTGGGGAGGGGGGTTCCAAGTTTTACTATTAGTTTATTTAGGAAAAACACATTAATGTGCATTTTTTGCTCAATTTTCATAGGAAATGAGTCAAACTTGTTTAGAATTATTAGCCTGAGATAGCATTTTAATATCATATCCACATTGGTCCTGGCCGACCCCCTCGGGGCAGAGGGCGGGGCTAAAAAAAAGGGTCAAATAGGCTAAAACTTCAAAATCCTTCTAAAATTCTGGATTATAGTAGAATCAAATAATTACTAGATGGAAAGGTCTTTCAGGTGTTTTATAAAAAACTGTGAATTTTATGACCTTGGGGTCTCACATTACCCCCTGGGGAGGGGTCAAGTTTACTTTAGTTTATATAGGAAAAAACATATTTTGTGAACATATTTGCCCAATTTTCGTAGGAAATTAGTCAAAACTTGATTAGAATTATTAAGCCTAAAATATAGCATTTTTAACATCCATATACGTCCTCGATGACCCCTGGGGACCAGAGGGGCAGGACCAAACAGGGTCAAATTGTATTTTAAAATTTCAAAAGAGACCTCTAAGGTTCAACAGGTTTGATGGAAGCTAAATACTCTTCATAAGTCATAAAAAGGTCAAATTTATAATCACTGACCAACTTCAAGCCCAGCAATAGAGGCATATAGTGTTTTTTATTGTCTTTAATTTGTTTTATTATTTGTTTCATTATATATTCTAACTCAGGTGACTGTTAAGGCCCATGGGCCTCTTGTTTTATTTTTGTGAGCTTTTCCTTAAAAGTAAGTCACAGTGAGCTCATTATGAAAGATTCAAGAGAAGCAAGCATTGTGGATCACAAATGTCAATTCATTCCTCCATGGTTATTTTTAGCTCACCTGGCCCAAAGGGCCGGTGAGCTTATGTCATGGCGCGGCGTCCGTCGTCCGTCCGCGTCAACATTTCCTTTAAATCGCTACTAGTCGTAGAGTTCCGCATGGATTGTAACCAAATTTGGCCACAAACATCCTTGGGGGAAGGGGAACAGAACTTGTATAAATTTTGGCTCTGACCTCCTGGGGGCAGCAGGGGCAGGGCCCAATAGAGGAAATAGAGGTAAATCCTATAAATCGCTACTTGTCATAGAGTTCTGCATGGATTTTGACCAAATTTAGCCACAAACATCCTTGGGGAAAGGGGAACAGAACTTGTGTATATTTTGGCTCTAACCCTCCGGGGGCAGGAGGGGCGAGGCCCAATAGGGGAAATAGAGGTAAATCCTATAAATCGCTACTTGTCCTAGAGTTCTAAATGGATTTTGACCAAATTTAGCCACAAACATCCATGGGGGAAGGGGAACAGAATTGTGTAAATTTTGGCTCTGACCCCCTGGGGGCAGCAGGGGCGGGGCCCAATACAGGAAATAGAGGTAAATTCTTTAAATCGCTACTTGTCCTAGAGTTCTACATGGATTGTAACCAAATTTTGCCACAAACATTTTTGGGGGAAGGGGAACAGAACTTGTATGAAGTTTGGCGCAGAAGGGGCGGGGCCCAATAGGGGAAATAGAGGTAAATCTTATAAATCACTACTTGTCCTAGAGTTCTTCGTGGATTGTAACCAAATTTGGCAACAAACATTGTTGGGGAAAGGGGAACTGAACTTGTGTATATTTTGGCTCTGACCCCCTGGGGGTAGGAGGGGCAGGGCCCAATAGGGAAAATAGAGGTAAATCCTATAAATCGCTACTTGTCCTAGAGTTCTGCATGGATTTTGACCAAATTTAGCCACAAACATCCATGGGGAAAGGGGAACAGAACTTGTATAAATTTTGGCTCTGACCCCCCCAGGGGCAGGAGGGGCGGGGCCCAATAGTGGAAATTGAGGTCGATCCTATAAATCGCTACTTGTCCTAGAATTCTGCATTGATTGTTACCAAATTTGGCCACAAATATCCACGGGGGAAGGGGAACAGCACTTGTATAAATTTTGGCTCTGACCCCTTGGGGGCATGAGGGGCGGACCCCAATAGGGGAAATTGAGGTAAATCCTATAAATCGCTACTTGTCCTAGAGTTCTGCATGGAATGTGACTAAATTTGGCCACAAACATCCATGGGGGAAGGGGAACAGAACTTGTATAAAGTTTGGCTCTGATGCCCCAGGGGCAGGAGGGGTTGGGCCCAAAAGGGGAAATAGAGGTAAATATTTGAATTCCTTCAGAAAAGAAACAATGAACCTGTAGTTAGAACATCACTTGGCATTACAAACCAGGTGAGCGATACCAGCCCTCTGGGCCTTTTGTTTTTAGCTCATCTGGCCTGAAGGGTCGGTGAGCTAATGTCATGGCGCGGTGTCCGTCGTCCGTCCGTCCATCCGTCAACATTTCCTTTAAATCGCTACTAGTCATAGAGTTCTGCATGGATTGTAACTAAATTTGGCAACAAACATCCTTGGGGAAAGGGGAACAGAACTTGAATAAATTTTGGCTCTGACCCCCCAGGGGCAGGAGGGGCGGGGCACAATAGGAGAAATAGAGGTAAATCCTATAAATCGCTACTTGTCCTAGAGTTCTGCATGTATTGTAACCAATTTTGGCCACAAACATCCTTGGGGGAAGGGGAACAGAACTTGTATAAATTTTGGCTCTGACCCCTCGGGGACAGGAGGGGCGGGGTCCAATAGGGGTATTAGAGGTAAATATTCAAATTCCTTCAGAAAAGAAACAATGAACCTGTATTCACAACAGTACTTGCCATTACAAACCAGGTGAGCGATACAGGTCCTCTAGGCCTCTTGTTTTTAATTAGGATATGGTGACCTTATTTCCCGAATATAAAGTTCAGCATTAATTGTTCGTAATTTCCATTATCCTGTTCCTTAAAAAGTGGACTATTCCATAATAAAACTGAAGGCAGCTCAGGAGAAAAAATCTGAACCAATCACAGGCCTGCAAAGATTTCCCTAGAAGACTACAGAGAGCAACGGCCAACTTCAAAGCCACACAGTCAAACCACAGTGTACCCGTATACGGCTCTTTTGATGTACATCAAACGACTAAATTACCTGTACTGTTGCCTCCAGTTTTACAATGAGATAGTCAAAGGGTAGATATAACGTCAATCATAGTAACCCATACCTTAAAAGGTCAATAAAAGTCGTGTTGTGATACTAAAATCGCTCTTACAGTAGTCAGCCGAACGTATTGTATGCTGAACCCTGGCCCTTGCCAGTGTAGTATAGAAAATTTTGTCTAGAACTACTCAAATCGCTCTTACAGTAGTATGTTTACGTTATTAGGTGTATGTTCCTGCCTAAATATAATTTCACCAACTCCTCAGTGGTTATGTATTGCATTTGATTAACGTACGTGACTTTTGCTCGGGTATAGGTACAGCATACATGTTTTGTTATTTTACCTGCTTAATCGTATTGATCAACGATTTGGAATTTCAACGGTATTAATCAAAATACTTAACAATGTCATGGAATTTGTCAAGACTTCTTGCTATATGCTTCATAAGGAATGTAGAACAATACATTTATGCCATATTTTACGTTGTGATTACCGGTATGTAACAGAATTAGCCTCATTGAATTGTCCCTTTAAAGAAATGGTCTTGTTTGGATTAAAAAGAATTGATTACTATTAGACAGTCTATGAAGAAATTGAAGATAGATCATCATTCCAAGTCTCTGCAAGGGTTATAAGTTCATCATCATTAGCAATAGTATATATAGTTGGGGAGCCAAAGCCCCTTTTTCAGATTTATGGACACCACAAGCTGGCAAAGGTTCGTGTTGTTTTTTGGTTACAATGGACCTTCTCGGATAATTTAAAGGATTTGTGCAGCCAAATTTTTTTTTGATAATACGTCAGGATATTGCTTTAGATGAATGAAAAATCAAGTCCCACCCAACGAATCGTCTAGCTTTTAGCGCTATCGGTTGGTTTTGGTCGTGATTTACGGGTAGTGTCGACTGCAGTTCAGAGATAATGAGCTAGGCGGTCACGTGGTCTTGTGATGTCAGAGTAGTCCGTGGGTACACCTAGGTAAGCCTAGTACTTTACATGTATACAGCATATATACGTATACGTTAGATCTACAATATGAATTTTTCGAATAAATGATTATTCTAGCTTTATGATGTAGATATTTTCAGTTTCAAAACATTCCATTTACACCATTTCAAACATTCAAACAAGCATTTATCGAACTTAGATGAGACAATCAGTTCAATTTTGATAGATATATCAAAATGATGTTCGGATCAGTCTGGACTGAGATTTAGATAGCATATTATGTAAATTTCTGTGTAATAAAAACAGTATAATATTTTTACGAGTAAAATCACAAAAATAAGCATGAATATATCTAGAATGCGTGTTTTTATTTCAAACTTCTGTCATAACGATGCAAACACGGCACAGTTTTTTAATTAAAATAAAATGTGGACGGTTGTCAGTTAAGTTATATTGGATTAACGGTACCGAACTTAAACCGAAAAATAATATATATATCTATATTGTTGCCTTTGAAACTTTATCCATTACGTTAAATAAAAAGCAGAAATACATCAATGATATTTCTGATATATGTTTTTAAAGTACAGTATAAGTGTAGATTTTTAAAAAAAATATCATTATTTCAAAATTATACTAAATCCTTAAAATAACCTATTTATTGTCGATCCTTTTGTATATCATACCGAGATTTAAATAGTGTGATATATGAACATACTTAGTGATATTTTTATAAGTATATATAGTGTGGTAATGCTGTAACCCTTCTTGTATGGCTATACATGTAGATTCGAAACGGTGAAAATACATGCTTAGAATTCTTACTAATACCTAGGAACTTACGGAAGATTGCTATATGCCACGATTCCGTTATTACAGTACTTGACTTGAATATTTTTTAAGGTTAAACCTTTAGTTGAAATAGTTCTTAGAACCATTTTTGTTTCTGAATAAGTCAACTTCCATTATTGTTTTACCTGTGTACGACCAAGGACGTATATCTCACGTATAAATCCTTGGTACGACATACATATATATTTCCATTTGCTTTTACATCTTCATTTTGATAATGGGTGTGACAATAAGAAACCTAGAGCATAGATGTACGGGGTTTCCCTAATTCAAATCACAATCCAATTAACGGATGTCCTAACCTGATTGACAGTAAGACAATTCCAAATACCCGATATATCATATAGTCCACCGAATAGCAAATTGCCCGCGGCCAGGTAATTACAGGTGAGTTCGATGGGGGTGTTCTCTGAACGCCAACATATTTATCAACAATAGGTAGGTGTTGTTTTAGGAAACAATAGGAAGGCAATTATATACTGTTTCATATAAGCTGTCTTTGTTTTCACCTGTAAAGTCACCTGAGATTTACCTGTATTTCAATCAGTATTATAGGTAACATTTGTGGATTTTGGAAAATAATTCCTTCAATATATTCTGTACAATATACAATGTAAACTATTAATTAAAGATATCGGTGCTATTAAAATGCTAAGGAATTAATGGAAAGCTACATGCGGGATTATTAAAGAACAATGCATTTTAAGTTCCAAGGGTGAAATATTTTTTTACAAAAAACCAATATCTCAAATTTTATGGCAAAAAACGAGGTTTCTTGATTCAATGATATTGGACATAGGAGTTCTCCAGGGCTACATTCTTATGGCCAACTTTCAACTGTTCTTTGTGACCGTGGCATAGTTGATTTCTTTTAATCGCCAGAGACATACACCTTTAAGTAATTATGGTTTGAAAATGAGTGGAAGAAAAAAATATCATAAAAAGTTTTAAATAATTTTAGTTGGAAATTTTTGACTTCTGTTTATTAATGTTTCAGTTGGTAATCTATTTAAAGGCCGACACAAACAACACATATTATGAATGTTATTAAACAATTGGTAATAATATATCATTGCTTATATGTATTCTTAGATACAAAATTTTTTGAGAAGTAACTTTTAATAAAAATACCAAATTGAAAATGTAAATTGGAGACTGGGTTTACTTTAGGGGGTTCAACCAAATTATTATTTTAATACACATTATGATGTTAATATAATGTTTGCCAATACTGGCAAATTATTTCAAGTCGCATATGTTGAAGGTCTTGTTTCTCAAAATGTTGCAAACTTTTAGTGGCTGCAGTAATACAAATTACAGTATTTCCTTATTTTTTTTCTAATTTAAGAGTTACGGTAATATATACCAATTTTTGGTTTAATCGTAGCAACAATGTTTTTGAACGTAAAATCAACCATAGGAAAGAAATCTTATAAATTGTATTTTCTAACATGCACAAAAATATATAATATTACTTATCACTGATGTAACCGACTAACAGTTTAAAAATTATTGGGTGCTCTTATGCTATAATGATACATTTAACATCTATAATGTAAATCACGCTGATCTAGACATACATCTTAGGATAAGAAAGCAGGAAAATTATATATATGATAAATTATTCATCTAATGCAACTTTCAAAAATATACATGTATTGTTATGTTCTGTTAATTAAAAGGTCAGTCAATGTAAAGTAATACATTTTTTAAAGTTTGATCAGTATTTGAATAAATTCCCTTACTCTTTTGGTAGGATAATGTAACGCAGATGTTAGCATGTACCTTTTATTATATAAGGTCACTTAACAAGACATATATGGAAGACCGTTGTTGAAAAATATCACGTTTCAACTGGCAAAGGCTTATTTATTTCAAACTTTGAATCGAATTGGTGGTAAAATAAGTTGAAATAGGAATAATTTCCTTTTTGGAATTTTTTTCTTTGATATTTATGGGGATGCGGAAAAGGTTACTGTCCATGTGAAAATAAGTTTCAATGGAAATTTTTGCTTGAATTTTAGTATCAATCTATTGAAATCTATGAGATTGATACCAGAGATTTTAGATATATCAAGGAAATCTTTAAAATTCTTGAAATAAAATCATTGCGCATTTAATTCAATTTCATTCATAGATTCTATTGTTATATTTTCATAGATATTACCAGAAACATATATTATGTATATATGTATCTGATATTAAATCTGAACACTTATTGAAGTAAAAATTAATCAATATACATTTCGATAAGTATCAACACAGGTAACTTTTACAGGTAAATTTACCTGTTGGCATTGGGACTGCTTTTAGGAAAAAGACTATAACCACTGTCACAACAAACTACCCCACAGATAAATCCAAAATGTTGGCGTTCAGAGATACACCCGTTCGATGAATGGCGTTGTGTACAGGTAAACAACATCCTGGTCCAGGTATTACATAACCATCAAACCAAAGGCATGGCTAATTGTATATCTATATCGTTGTATCTATTCGTATATCGATTAAAAAAATGAAAGCGACCGCACTGTCTAAAAAAATAATTTGTTTTGCTTAATATTTCAATATTATGATCTTTTAAAATATCAAAAATAAATTCTTTCTACCACATGTTGAAACGTATTACGGTATTGTAATAAAAATGTAACTCAATTTATTCGGTTAGCAACACACAACAAAATGTTTGTAATGATCAATCGTCGGTGTGTACGTACGTCAAACATCATATCCTCGATGCTTTAATTAATCAAGGATTTCTTTACTTTTTACGTAAAATTTCATTTTACAGTCACAAACTTTGAAATTCACAATGTATCAAAGATACAGACTACAGGAAAATATCTAATTAAAGCTTATTCGTTGCTGAACTCCTCGACAAAAAAAATCCGAAACTTTAATTTCTGTTCGGATTTTCTTTCATAATTACACGAAGATACCTGCTTTAAGAGCATAAATTAGAGTATTTGTAACATCGAATTTTACTCTTTTAGTTATTTACATTCCAGCCAAAGTTATTATACGATTAACTTCACTCAAAAGTAATCATAAAACAATCGTTAATCGGCTTTTCATGTGACAGTCGATATAAGTGATAGCACATCAGTTATAGTACAGCTATAAGCCACGGACTATTATGATGTCACACGGTTTAGAGCTAGAAAATATGCATAATCGGGTGGTCAGAAAACTTGACCTCGATATCGACGGCTTACATGTTATTAAGGTCGTGCGCGGCACGGAGAGGTTTCTACACGTGCTTATAAAGCCATTTCCAGCATAAACTGAAATTATCATTTTTGACTGCACAAATCCTTTAAATTAAAATTAAAAACAACTTTTCCATCTATAATCTCCAACATATTTATGAATTGTAAACCAAGAAATTTAAATATCCTTTTATGCCAATTGCGCAATAATGCCAGTGACTTAAATTATGACAAATTCTCTGATCATTTGACAGATGATGGTTCATGCTTATGTGGTGCTCCAACTGAAAATTCTGAACATTATTTTTTTTGATTGTACTCATTTACATCACATATTCTCTATTTCTAATCTTTTGGGTTTTGTTAATATTGAAATTCTGTTGTCTGGGTCTATTGATTTATCTTATGATACTAATGAAATTATATTACTTCATAAAAGTAATTATATTAAAAAACTAAGAGATTTCAATTGTACAAATAGTTTTATGATAATATTAAAATATATGCGTTATTGATATATTTAAGGCCAGTATGAGAGGGTGTGTATGTGTGTGTGTGGATGTGATATGTATAACTTAATTAATTTATTTTCTATAAAAGAGATTGCCTATTTATTACCTATTCATTTAAATATATATTTACTTATTTGTCTGTCTGTTGTAAATAGTTATTTTCTTTTCCATGGCCCGCTTGGGTATGCTCCTAATATTATACACTTTTCTTTTCATTTCTATTATATTTATATACTGAGACAACACTATCTATATTTATTTATTAAAGATGCTCCACCGCTGACAAATGGTATTTTTGCACTATAAAAACAGGAGCAGACGATTTAGTATATTTCTTCAGTAACAAAAGTTACTTACTTTACACCATTACCACCATTGAAAAATTTGAGCTTCTAATTTTACTTCATGTTAAAAACATGAAAAATAATTTATTGCATCCCGAAAAAATTCCGTGACACTATATCCTATCTGGAATGAAGTAATGATTGTGCATGCACCAAAGGCGAAATAAATTATTTTATATTATTTTTTGTGTTAATTAGGCATATATATACACGATTAAACACCAATTATTGTTCAAATGATGAATATCATTTATGTTCTGTCGGCGGTGGAGCATCTTTAATAATTAATTAGTTTAGTAAAACCGGATTTCTGGAGAGGACCTGTATAGGCTTTGCCTGTTGTCTAATCCATTTACCAATACAATAATATAATATCTTTCTCTGTAATTCCTGTATAACTTGTATTGTTTAATAAAATATTTTGAAATGAAAAAAAAAACAACAGAAAAGGACCAACTACTGAACCCTGTGGTACACCAGCATACATAGTTTTTCCCCCATTAGATTAATTGATATTTCTCTTTGCTTTCTGTCAGGCTTTAAATCAATTAAACAATTTACCTTTAATTCCATATTTTTTTCAACTTGCACAATAAGCCTAAATGCCATACTTGATAAAAATTAGCCTTCTTATACGTATCACAGAAATCATAGCTGAAATCATTTCCTTTATTCAAGTTTGAACTAATTACTAACTCCAATGATTGAATTGATTGTGGAATCTTTAGGTTGAAATTCAGATCGATTTTCACCGATTATGTTGTTTTTGAGAAATACATGTATAATAAAATAGTCTCTATAAAAAATCCCAACATTTTGATAAATCATAGAAGTTATTGCTACATTCGGATAGTTTTATACATGTGCCCCTTAAATTCCCTTTGTAAGGAGCATTGATATTAGCCATCTTTAAAAGCTGGTTTGGAAATCTACCTAAAGATAATGTTTTATTTAACATAGTAGTCCCTAGATACAAGACCACTCTGACAAGACACCACCCTCCCTCCTAAAACCAGTGTCTTAGTTTTGTGCAAATAATATAATATAGTTATATTAGTTTTACCTCCCTAGAGAGACCACTTCTGTTATCAGACCACTTTTTCATTCCCCAAGGGTGGTCTTCAATTGATGGAGGGACCATTTTAGTGTGTATGTTAGTGCTGAAGAATGTTTTGTTTTTTATTATTCAAGGAAACATTCCATCAGGACCATCAATTGAATTAATGAATATTGAATAAGTTTAAGATATCCTAATCAATGATACCTATATCTGATAGTTGATCTCACTATTTTTTTAACTTCATTGGGGTATGCAAGAATTTTGTCTGCAAATTTATTGGTACTGGACAAAGATTTATAAGTTAGAAGGATTCGTGACTGTCTCTTTACACTACTAAACACCACACGAGATGCCTATGAACCGGGAATAAAAACCGTTTTTCTCAACAAATACTTGTCTTATCAAGTCAAACGAAACACCATTGTAAAGTGTATTAAATTTTACAACGTTTATTACTTGATGTGAGGACGGAGGATTAAGAAGATATGTCTTATATTTTCTTTTAAAAAAAATACGACAGCTCATGAAATGACGCTTCAGAAAGTAAGACGGTAACCCTCGCACCCGCAAGCTACATCAAAGGCTGCGCCGGCAGATATCAAAGGAAAACGGTCGTTGCCCAACGTCGCGGTCAGTGCACAAACACAAAAGCTCCTGCCTTGTACTCCCCCAAAACCCAGTGTGACTTATCCTTCTCATATACGTCTTTGGTACTGGATTTAGGTGGGGTTTTTTTTCTTGCCATTTATTTTATGATGCTATCTTTTCTATATTACATCTTTATCAAATGATTTATAACGAATCCTTTCATTACATGTATCTAAATCCTTGTCTCCAGTAATAACATTAATTAGGCCTATATATTATTAACTTTTTAAATTGCATTTTGTTAACACGAAATCAAATGCTAATTGATCAGAATCATATAAATTTATGTTTCTGTTCCTAGCTTTCAATTCAACAAAAATGTGAATCATTTCCTAAGAATGTCAACAGGGATCTGAGAATTAGTCACAATTCAGATCAATGGACCCACCCTAGTGCCCTTAGGCCATTTTTAGACGTTTTAGTGTCTAGACAAAATGATATGTTCAAAGTGTATCTAATTCACTAAATCGTCTAAAATGGTCAGTAGGCACTCTGGTGGGTCCATATCGATATAAACTGTACTGTAACTATTCTCAGATCACTGTGACTAAGCGCACCTGGCGGCATACTTCAAAGGTGTCGCTCTTGTCAATATGTGACGTCACAAACCACTCGCTTCATTTCCTGTTCAACATGGCGGCTTTTCACTACAACTATGCTATCGTCTGTCGTATTCCGGACAGTTTCCAGGATATCCAGTTACAACAAGAAGATGCGGGCCCTATTGATATCGAAAAAGCACGCGAGGAACATGCAGAATTTATCAAAACGATGAAAAAATGCGATGTACGCGTGATTGAGTTGGCATCAGATGAAGCGTACCCCGAATGTTCGTTTTTGGAGGATTGTGCATTGACTATTGGAGGAGTGGCCCTGATCCTGAGACCTTTCTCTAAAACCAGACACGGGGAGGTTTGTTGTTTTCTCTTTTAGGGTACTATTTGATAGTGTATAATAAAGCTATAGACTCTATATAGTGCCTATATAAATGTACACCTGCAATGAGTAAATGGATATGACTCATACCGTATAATGATCATGCTGGGCTGGCTACTGTTGTGGCGCTATCTGTCATCATGTGTACACATATCACAGTGTATGTTTTATAATTTAGTACATAGACCACATAACTTTACTAAAAGTGTCTGAAAATGAATGGATATCCCATTGTGCTGATCATCAGAGCTACCTGGTCACCGATGATCGACCCAGTCCAATCCCATAGGAAATTAATTAAACGTAACAAAGAATGATTAATTTAGTAAAAAAAATGGGATTAGGCCTAATTGAATGTAATATAAATTGAATAGTTTGTGTTGTATGTTTATAGGTTGCTGGCATCCGGAAGCTTTTACAGGAGCTGAACCTGCATGTTTATGAAATAAAAGATCCTGACGCCTATGTGAATGGAGGGGATGTCTTTTTCACTGGTGAGTTCATCAAAACTAGCTGTATTGTAGATTTGACCCGTAGTGTACAGTCAGTGGATCACGAGATAATTCCTCATTCTATGATGAGAGTTTTACAATGCATACATTGTTGGTTTGATCAATGGCAGCCTTTGGGAAATCTTGTAATGAGCTGTATCAGTTGGTTCCTGATCATGATCAGTAGTGGTCAAGCTACAGTTGCTCTGTGATGCTTGTTGACGGCTCATGGTGGTGATTTATGTAAAGATCCTGATCAGGTGCTGGTTATATATACATATCATAATCCTAGTTTGAACAATCATGAATGCTCATTAAAACTGGTGCTGAATTATTTCATGTTGTATGTAAACATATTGTTTGATGTTGACTTCATATTACTTTTTTCGGTTGGTATAAAGATATGTGTATAGATGTACATGTAGCTCAATAGGTAAATGACACTGTCTTTTGCTTAGCACATGGTGTATCCGAATCTTGCCGAACACAGCAAATATTTTGATATTTTCATTTTTGTCTTTCATTTAATCTGACATTGTATTCTTCCTCATAGATTGTTTGTTTATTGTCTCTTAATTAGCTAATGACGTCATAATATGTCTTCAATTCAATAAACAGTCTAAATTAAGAGCTCCCTTGAATGGGGCGAAAGCGCTCACATAACTAGTCAATCATTGTTATTTTTATTTCTCATATCATGTATATACATGTATATGTACTAGTACGTATGATATATGTATATGATATAACACTTAAACAGATATATATCTTTACATAGTTGACTTTTACCAAAATATACATGACTTATTAGATAAATCTGATACCTATGTAATTTACTTAGAAGTTAGTACCATGTACCCCAGCTGTACTTTTCTGGCTCTAATTAGTGCAAGCATACTGGTACTCACACTTTTGTTTTTGTTGTCAGCGTGGAGTCTGTATACTTCCAAGTAGAAGTTATTGCCTTATTCTATGAAATTGATTTCGCTGTGATTTAATGACACCAATCTTTTAAAAACAAATATTAAATTAAATGGTTCGTGCACCAGATAATGTTAGGAGAGGTGACCATGGGTAATTATTGCACACTTTTGAAAAAGGTAGTACATGTATATTGAGACTTACAGTATAACCTATTGTATTTTCACAAGAGATCTTTGTTGGTGTTGACAGTGATATATATATTTAACTCTTTCTGTACCGATGTCGACTATATAGTCAACAGGATTTAATTTTCCCTCGTCCCCGAGTTGACAGGATTTTACCCTCCCTCTTGATTCCCAATGTCAACAATCAATATTCACGTTCACAATGAATTTCCTATTATATTTTTTTTTTGGCAAAGGAACAAGTTAATTCAGATGTTATCGTCATAACCAAAATGCACCTTCGCTCCACATTGTAGTATCAAAAAAAGATCTTGATGTAGGCTTTAAAGAAATCGTTAGACTATTTCTAAGTAAGAAGTTATTGCACTAACCTTAGCATGTTTAGATTGAATAAATTAACGCACAAACACCGCCTTAAACTTGACATTTTGTCTGACATTTTCCCAAAAAATTCAAGGGAAAGACTAATAACTACTTCCAATACGGAATCCAGAAAGAATACAAAGTACGGAAAGAGTTATTGAGAGTTGATTTATGTGTTGTATTTTCACAGGTAAAGAGATCTTTGTTGGTATCGGCAGTGATCTATTTAATGAGAGTTAATTAACGTGTTGTATTTTCACAGGTAAAGAGATCTTTGTTGGTGTCGGCAATGATGAGAGGAGTAATGAGAGAGGAGCGAATGCCGTGGCCAACGTTTTCCCTGAGTACAATGTTACACCCATCAAAATGAGAGGAGATGTTCGTCTGAAATCTCTAGTTTGTATGGCAGGACGAGACATTATAGCATGTGGAAACAGTCCCCAAGCTCTTAATGTGCTCAATGTAAGTCAAAGATAGAATATATACCATAAAAAATGACGTGGCAACTTTAATATTGGTACAAAAACATAAGTAAATTTACATTAGTTGGTAAATTATAGAAAAGAAAAGAGAAAATTCAGATGGAAACGTGAAAATAAGAAGATATTTAAACTAATTTTAGAGCACTCAAATGCAAACAGACAACCAAGAAAACTAAAATTGATTTATTGATATCCACTGCTATAAGATTTGTATACATGTATACATGGTGCACAAAATTCATTTACAGCAAATCCGTACAACAGCGCAGTACAGCTATAAAATTCTAAAGCTGGACAACGATCGCGCAGCCAACATGTTGTATGTGAACGGACGCCTGATACACCGTACACGCAGCGAGATTGGCGAGAAATGCTATAGTGTAAGTAGGCTTATTTAATGTAAATCATATTGAAACATCACTACCATCACATTACCCTGATATTGTAACATCTCTACCATCACATTACCCTGATATTGTAACATCTCTATCATCACATTACCCTGATATTGTAACATCACAGCCATCACATTACCCTGATATTGTAACATCTCTACCATCACATTATCTCTACCATCACATCACCCTGATATTGTAACATCACTACCATCACATTACCCTGATATTGTAACATCACTACCATCACATTACCCTGATATTGTAACATCACTACCATCACATTACCCTGATATTGTAACATCACTACCATCACATTACCCTGATATTGTAACATCACTACCATCACATTACCCTGATATTGTAACATCACTACCATCACATTACCCTGATATTGTAACATCACTACCATCACATTACCCTGATATTGTAACATCACTACCATCACATTACCCTGATATTGTAACATCACTACCATCACATTACCCTGATATTGTAACATCACTACCATCACATTACCCTGATATTGTAACATCACTACCATCACATTACCCTGATATTGTAACATCACTACCATCACATTACCCTGATATTGTAACATCACTACCATCACATTACCCTGATATTGTAACATCACTACCATCACATTACCCTGATATTGTAACATCACTACCATCACATTACCCTGATATTGTAACATCACTACCATCACATTACCCTGATATTGTAACATCACTACCATCACATTACCCTGATATTGTAACATCACTACCATCACATTACCCTGATATTGTAACATCACTACCATCACATTACCCTGATATTGTAACATCACTACCATCACATTACCCTGATATTGTAACATCACTACCATCACATTACCCTGATATTGTAACATCACTACCATCACATTACCCTGATATTGTAACATCACTACCATCACATTACCCTGATATTGTAACATCACTACCATCACATTACCCTGATATTGTAACATCACTACCATCACATTACCCTGATATTGTAACATCACTACCATCACATTACCCTGATATTGTAACATCACTACCATCACATTACCCTGATATTGTAACATCACTACCATCACATTACCCTGATATTGTAACATCACTACCATCACATTACCCTGATATTGTAACATCACTACCATCACATTACCCTGATATTGTAACATCACTACCATCACATTACCCTGATATTGTAACATCACTACCATCACATTACCCTGATATTGTAACATCACTACCATCACATTACCCTGATATTGTAACATCACTACCATCACATTACCCTGATATTGTAACATCACTACCATCACATTACCCTGATATTGTAACATCACTACCATCACATTACCCTGATATTGTAACATCACTACCATCACATTACCCTGATATTGTAACATCACTACCATCACATTACCCTGATATTGTAACATCACTACCATCACATTACCCTGATATTGTAACATCACTACCATCACATTACCCTGATATTGTAACATCACTACCATCACATTACCCTGATATTGTAACATCACTACCATCACATTACCCTGATATTGTAACATCACTACCATCACATTACCCTGATATTGTAACATCACTACCATCACATTACCCTGATATTGTAACATCACTACCATCACATTACCCTGATATTGTAACATCACTACCATCACATTACCCTGATATTGTAACATCACTACCATCACATTACCCTGATATTGTAACATCACTACCATCACATTACCCTGATATTGTAACATCACTACCATCACATTACCCTGATATTGTAACATCACTACCATCACATTACCCTGATATTGTAACATCACTACCATCACATTACCCTGATATTGTAACATCACTACCATCACATTACCCTGATATTGTAACATCACTACCATCACATTACCCTGATATTGTAACATCACTACCATCACATTACCCTGATATTGTAACATCACTACCATCACATTACCCTGATATTGTAACATCACTACCATCACATTACCCTGATATTGTAACATCACTACCATCACATTACCCTGATATTGTAACATCACTACCATCACATTACCCTGATATTGTAACATCACTACCATCACATTACCCTGATATTGTAACATCACTACCATCACATTACCCTGATATTGTAACATCACTACCATCACATTACCCTGATATTGTAACATCACTACCATCACATTACCCTGATATTGTAACATCACTACCATCACATTACCCTGATATTGTAACATCACTACCATCACATTACCCTGATATTGTAACATCACTACCATCACATTACCCTGATATTGTAACATCACTACCATCACATTACCCTGATATTGTAACATCACTACCATCACATTACCCTGATATTGTAACATCACTACCATCACATTACCCTGATATTGTAACATCACTACCATCACATTACCCTGATATTGTAACATCACTACCATCACATTACCCTGATATTGTAACATCACTACCATCACATTACCCTGATATTGTAACATCACTACCATCACATTACCCTGATATTGTAACATCACTACCATCACATTACCCTGATATTGTAACATCACTACCATCACATTACCCTGATATTGTAACATCACTACCATCACATTACCCTGATATTGTAACATCACTACCATCACATTACCCTGATATTGTAACATCACTACCATCACATTACCCTGATATTGTAACATCACTACCATCACATTACCCTGATATTGTAACATCACTACCATCACATTACCCTGATATTGTAACATCACTACCATCACATTACCCTGATATTGTAACATCACTACCATCACATTACCCTGATATTGTAACATCACTACCATCACATTACCCTGATATTGTAACATCACTACCATCACATTACCCTGATATTGTAACATCACTACCATCACATTACCCTGATATTGTAACATCACTACCATCACATTACCCTGATATTGTAACATCACTACCATCACATTACCCTGATATTGTAACATCACTACCATCACATTACCCTGATATTGTAACATCACTACCATCACATTACCCTGATATTGTAACATCACTACCATCACATTACCCTGATATTGTAACATCACTACCATCACATTACCCTGATATTGTAACATCACTACCATCACATTACCCTGATATTGTAACATCACTACCATCACATTACCCTGATATTGTAACATCACTACCATCACATTACCCTGATATTGTAACATCACTACCATCACATTACCCTGATATTGTAACATCACTACCATCACATTACCCTGATATTGTAACATCACTACCATCACATTACCCTGATATTGTAACATCACTACCATCACATTACCCTGATATTGTAACATCACTACCATCACATTACCCTGATATTGTAACATCACTACCATCACATTACCCTGATATTGTAACATCACTACCATCACATTACCCTGATATTGTAACATCACTACCATCACATTACCCTGATATTGTAACATCACTACCATCACATTACCCTGATATTGTAACATCACTACCATCACATTACCCTGATATTGTAACATCACTACCATCACATTACCCTGATATTGTAACATCACTACCATCACATTACCCTGATATTGTAACATCACTACCATCACATTACCCTGATATTGTAACATCACTACCATCACATTACCCTGATATTGTAACATCACTACCATCACATTACCCTGATATTGTAACATCACTACCATCACATTACCCTGATATTGTAACATCACTACCATCACATTACCCTGATATTGTAACATCACTACCATCACATTACCCTGATATTGTAACATCACTACCATCACATTACCCTGATATTGTAACATCACTACCATCACATTACCCTGATATTGTAACATCACTACCATCACATTACCCTGATATTGTAACATCACTACCATCACATTACCCTGATATTGTAACATCACTACCATCACATTACCCTGATATTGTAACATCACTACCATCACATTACCCTGATATTGTAACATCACTACCATCACATTACCCTGATATTGTAACATCACTACCATCACATTACCCTGATATTGTAACATCACTACCATCACATTACCCTGATATTGTAACATCACTACCATCACATTACCCTGATATTGTAACATCACTACCATCACATTACCCTGATATTGTAACATCACTACCATCACATTACCCTGATATTGTAACATCACTACCATCACATTACCCTGATATTGTAACATCACTACCATCACATTACCCTGATATTGTAACATCACTACCATCACATTACCCTGATATTGTAACATCACTACCATCACATTACCCTGATATTGTAACATCACTACCATCACATTACCCTGATATTGTAACATCACTACCATCACATTACCCTGATATTGTAACATCACTACCATCACATTACCCTGATATTGTAACATCACTACCATCACATTACCCTGATATTGTAACATCACTACCATCACATTACCCTGATATTGTAACATCACTACCATCACATTACCCTGATATTGTAACATCACTACCATCACATTACCCTGATATTGTAACATCACTACCATCACATTACCCTGATATTGTAACATCACTACCATCACATTACCCTGATATTGTAACATCACTACCATCACATTACCCTGATATTGTAACATCACTACCATCACATTACCCTGATATTGTAACATCACTACCATCACATTACCCTGATATTGTAACATCACTACCATCACATTACCCTGATATTGTAACATCACTACCATCACATTACCCTGATATTGTAACATCACTACCATCACATTACCCTGATATTGTAACATCACTACCATCACATTACCCTGATATTGTAACATCACTACCATCACATTACCCTGATATTGTAACATCACTACCATCACATTACCCTGATATTGTAACATCACTACCATCACATTACCCTGATATTGTAACATCACTACCATCACATTACCCTGATATTGTAACATCACTACCATCACATTACCCTGATATTGTAACATCACTACCATCACATTACCCTGATATTGTAACATCACTACCATCACATTACCCTGATATTGTAACATCACTACCATCACATTACCCTGATATTGTAACATCACTACCATCACATTACCCTGATATTGTAACATCACTACCATCACATTACCCTGATATTGTAACATCACTACCATCACATTACCCTGATATTGTAACATCACTACCATCACATTACCCTGATATTGTAACATCACTACCATCACATTACCCTGATATTGTAACATCACTACCATCACATTACCCTGATATTGTAACATCACTACCATCACATTACCCTGATATTGTAACATCACTACCATCACATTACCCTGATATTGTAACATCACTACCATCACATTACCCTGATATTGTAACATCACTACCATCACATTACCCTGATATTGTAACATCACTACCATCACATTACCCTGATATTGTAACATCACTACCATCACATTACCCTGATATTGTAACATCACTACCATCACATTACCCTGATATTGTAACATCACTACCATCACATTACCCTGATATTGTAACATCACTACCATCACATTACCCTGATATTGTAACATCACTACCATCACATTACCCTGATATTGTAACATCACTACCATCACATTACCCTGATATTGTAACATCACTACCATCACATTACCCTGATATTGTAACATCACTACCATCACATTACCCTGATATTGTAACATCACTACCATCACATTACCCTGATATTGTAACATCACTACCATCACATTACCCTGATATTGTAACATCACTACCATCACATTACCCTGATATTGTAACATCACTACCATCACATTACCCTGATATTGTAACATCACTACCATCACATTACCCTGATATTGTAACATCACTACCATCACATTACCCTGATATTGAATTAATATTTCAAGACATCTTTCGGTTCAAACAAACAAGTACTAAAATATTTTATCTTGCATTTGAAAGTCTGACAATGTTTGAAATTAAAAATCAGATTTGGCAGAAAAAAGGGAGCTGAATATTGCTTTAAAGACATAATATATCTGTCATTTACAACTAATCAAACAAAAATATTTGTGTTCATCACAATAATGATCACTTTAAATTACAGATTTAGTATAATAAACACCTTCAATGTAGCGATATATGGGGGCAAATATAGCTCACTCCTGTAAGGAAGCTTTACTGTATTTCTCTAAAATTAACAAATTAAGAAAACTGCGTTTAAATGTTGAGCCATTATTGAGTGTGACAATTATGTGGACGCTGTATGTGTCGTGCTGCACTGTTACACTACTGATCATGTGCTACACCAGTCACACTTCAGCACCGCTGAGCTACACCAGTCACACTTCAGCACCAGCACATATCCATTTCTCACATCTTTTGTTTCTAACTGCTTATAAATTACCAGAGCTTTAGTTGGTGTTACAACAGGTGCTTCTTCTGGGGGCTTTCTGGGCTAATAATAACCTCCATTCTCATCTGAAATTATTTCACAACTAAATTATCAGAATTTGGATTCAATCCTTTTCTTTCTGGTTGACCAATTTCCTTCTCTAAATGAGCCTAAATTTTGAATGAGACATTTGCTTTTGTAATGCCTTATGAAACTCCATCACATTGACAGGTATCAATCAGTGTTAGATAAAATAAGATCACCTCGTCACATATTATGCCAAGTTGTGAACTCTTAAAAACGTGCATGTGCTTTATATCTTACTCCCCTCCTTTACAATAACTATGTAGTAAGATGATGCACATGTTTTTAAAAGAATTCTCGATACCTTGCTACTATACTGGTATTCAACATCAAGGGAAGTAACTCATGTGGTCCTATTGACTGTGTATTGGTTTGACCCCAGGAGATACAAGATAAACTTGACCAGGTCCCACACCACGAAATCAGCTTCAAGGAAATGAGCAAAGCGGGTGGCAGTGTCCTCAACAGTGTGCTGTTAGTGTTAAAAGTCAAACATCACAAAAATGTGGTGTCCACTCTACCGTGACCACGGCCAGGTACTCTACATTCTCCGCATGCTGGCCATGCCGTTTAATCTCCACCGTTCTACACTTATTACCTGCTCAAACAAAGACTCTTCATGTTTTGTTTTGTCGTTTTTACTAATATTTATTTTTTCTTCAGTTTTGTCTTTGGTTTTCACTTGCATATTCAATGGGAATGATTATTTTGATTTTCACTGTTTTTGTTTTAGCTTTGAATGCAGCTTTTTTCTTTGTCTGCTTAATGAGTTTGTCCCATACACATTTTTCTGTTTGTATATATATTTTTGCTGATTTTGTTGCTATATTCTACCTTTCCTTTTGATTTGAGGTTAAGCTAGCTATTTAGAGACCAATCACATGCAGTATGCTATACATGTTGTTAAAACAACAAAATTCAATCAGACATTCTATTGTAATTCTACAATCAGTCATACATCATTAAGATATTCATATATAAATCATTAGTTTCTCAGGTCTTCTTCCCAAAAAAAATCCATAAATTAGATTTCGAAATTTCCTGCTTTTTCTGGACGCAAAATTAAAAAAAAATGATGCTGTTAGGCCTGAGATACTACCAGTTAACTTTGTATGGCCTAAAGTAAGAAACAGTAAGAAGACCTATACCAACTATAACAATGATTGCATACGCACATGTTAGAGATCTCTTATACCATTTTGAATACTCCAAGGGTTCCATTCACATACAATCTCTACACCCCTGGACTATCTCGTAGTCAAAACTGGAGGCAACAGAACAGATAATTTAGTCCTTTGATGTACATCAAAAGAACCATATAATGGTATACTGTTGACTGTGTGGCTTTTACAGGCCTGTGATAGGTTCAGATTTGTTCCCCTTATAAGCTACCATCAGTTTTACTATGAGATAGTCCTGGGGTGTAGAGATCTTAAGTGGTCGGATCCCCTGGAGTATTGAAGATGCTCTTATACATGTGCCATCAAAAAGCTGAATGTGATGAAGGGAAAAATTGCATAATACAATTCAAGTATAAAAAAAATGTTTTACCCCCTAACACATTTGAATTATCCTCAAGCTCTGCTTTTAACCAAACAAATAAATTGTCCATCTATCATCTGTCAGTCCATTTCTTATTACAAAATAAATTGTCCATCTATCATCTGTCAGTCCATTTCTTATTACAAAATAAATTGTCCATTTATCATCTGTCAGTCCATTTCTTGTTACAAAACGGCCTGATAGTGTGGACTAGGAATTCTATGCTTGTTGACTGTTGGGTTGCTATCTGATGTTTCTGTCTGTAGTTTTGTTACACTATGCACGTCCGTTTGATGTCAGTTGGAATGCCTGTGTGTCACTTAGCAACATCATCAATTATCACCTTACTCTTATCCAGTACTATCGAAAGACATAAGTGACTTCAAGGTTAATTGGTTTAACCAGTTAAATGCCTACATGACTGTTGTACCACCTGCAGTGACTAACAATTTCCATGTCAGTGTTTGTAGGTCTACCTAGCTAATGCATTAGCTTTTCTCTATTTTCTATCAGATTATTTATATGTCATATTTTTCAGGGATACATATTTGTATTTAGCATAATATTTGTAATTACTCAAGTCTTGACCTTTACTTATAAATGCTATTTAATTACAACTTGGAACTTGTCTAAAACGTATAACACAGGGACCAGGAACTTTGGTCGGTATAGACAAGTCTCCAGATTATAAAGGTTTTAATTACTATGAATTGTGTCAGAATAGACAAATCCAAACAAGACAAGTGCCAGCTATGACTATTTATACTGTAACCACTGAACTTGATCTGTTGTAGGTTCTGGCTTTGACAATTTATACTGTAACCACTGAACTTGATCTGTTGTAGGTTCTGGCTTTGACAATTTATACTGTAACCACTGAACTTGATCTGTTGTAGGTTCTGGCTTTGACAATTTATACTGTAACCACTGAACTTGATCTGTTGTAGGTTCTGACTTTGATAATTTATACTGTAACCACTGAACTTGATCTGTTGTAGGTTCTGACTTTGACAATTTATACTGTAACCACTGAACTTGATCTGTTGTAGGTTCTGGCTTTGACAATTTATACTGTAACCACTGAACTTGATCTGTTGTAGGTTCTGGCTTTGAAAATTTATATTATAACCACTGAACTTGATCTGTTGTAGGTTCTGGCTTTGACAATTTATACTGTACCACTGAACTTGATCTGTTGTAGGTTCTGGCTTTGATAATTTGTACTGTACCACTGAACTTGATCTGTTGTTGGTTCTGGCTTTGACAATTTATACTGTAACCACTGAACTTGATCTGTTGCAGGTTCTGGATGAGAAGATCACCTACGTTAAACACCGACAAGATATCAGTGAATTGGCCAAGGCTCGGGGCACTCTATCCAGCATGGTTCTCTTCATCAGTAAACACAGACTTTATAAAGAGATTATGTCTAACATCGGCCCTCAGGATCTGACCGCCTACACCGAGGTGTCCAACTTCTAGTTCTCGTCTCATCCTCACGTACATTCCAATACACACACTGTATAAATGTTCTGTACACCAACTTTTTTGGTGTTTAGATTAAATTTTATATGTAGAGTGGGTGACAAAAAAGTATTCAATAATAGAAACATTGAAACTTCTATATGTAAATCACAAAATTAAATATTACTGTGAAAACAGAAAGTTGATGAGTTGCCATGGAAATAGTTTGTTTTCAGTATTCAAACTGGATTCCTACAGCGATCATGATCCAAGTGTAAGGTGCCATATATATTATAGTTTAGTATGATTTAACTGTAACCATCATAGTCTGATTAAAATACAGATCCTTATTATCACTACGTTTGATAAGAGGATCTGAGAACATCCCATTAGGGGTCACGTCAAGATGACCTTTTGAAATGGCCAATCAAATTGGCACTGCCAGAATCTTGACTGGGGACGAAATAGTTTGAAAAAGCTGTCCAAATTATTTTCATATATGTAGTCATCTCGCCCGGAGTGAACAACAAAGCTAATTGCATATGTATACTGGGGCGAAAAGACTTTTTCAATTGATGTTGTAAGGTGTAGAAACTGCATTTGCTCCGAAGTACACGTGGTATAAAGGTCATCTGGACGTGACCCCTTATGGGATATTGTCAGATCCTCTATTGAACGGAGTGGTTATAAGGCTATGTGTTTTAACGGTCCTTTGACGGTCCTCTGTCAACTGTAACCATCACAGACTGTAGGTATTCAGTCCTCTGTCAACTGTAACCATCACATACTGTAGGGATTCGGTCCTCTGTCAACTGTAACCATCACAGACTGTAGGGATTCGGTCCTCTGATTTCAGTATTTTGTTTTAGACTATCCATCCTAAATATTCTGTTCTGGGAATACTGGTCAGATTACAAAAGAATGACCTTAGAATATAGAATACTTGTCTGAGCCCTGAGAACAACAGAAACATTTGTTAGTGTAGATGGCAGTCAATATCCTTTGATTCCAGATCATGTTTTTATTTATCACTTATACTACCTATATAAAGTTATCTAAATGCTGGTAAATGATGGCATTCATATTCAAACACGTTTATGCAATTAAGCTTTTTAGTTGATTATATATGCATTTGTTTGTCAATATGTGTGTCAAAAATTAAAAATTCTTATGGGTTTTACTATGTATGAAAGAAGAATGGTGTGTATGTTAACAGTTTTATCTTGTAGATAATTATCTTTTAATTGACAAGCTCATTAAACCTTGATCTTCATTAAAAAAGTAAAATTATAGAACAGAGCATAGGTGTTTATTTTAGAATTGTTTTACAAGAGCAATACCTTTACGCTTGGGTTGTGGTTACTTAAGTATATATTGCTCAAAGTCACTACCATTTTTAATTCAATATAACTGATAAAACATCATTGCCAAGTTAAAAGATTCAGCCAGAAATAAGTAAAATAGGAAATACATCTTTGTATAGATTTCACGTTTAATAGGAGTAATTCATTCTTCATTACGTTGTGCTCCTAGTTTATCACAGCTTTTAGTCTATTTTTGGCACAGGGAATTTACTGCAACTTTTTAAAGTTTTTTGTATGAAAGTAATATGAAAATGAATCATATCCTAATGTCTGCATTTTAAATGAAGTCTAGTGATTTTGTAAACATATATTTATTCTAAAGCTTGATATCCCAGTACAGTTGGGCAATTTTCAGGTTTTTTTAGTATGATATAAGAAGCATATTTTGTTTTGCAATAATTTGAATTTAGCTGTTGTTTTTATAAAGGTAAATGATGAGGGTTTTGTGTTATCTCTCAGGAACATCAGGAGAGCAGTGGTGAGATATCTCACTCCCTAACCAAGGTGTCCGCTCCCCTCCAACCATGGTTGTCAAAAATGGTGGGCTGTGGTCCATGTATAGAGTTACTTCCCCTGACCTTGGTTGTGAAGTGATTGGTGGTCACCCTTTCATGGAGTTACTCCCCCGACATTGGTTGTGTAGTGATGGGTGGCCTCCCTTACATAGAGTTACTCCCCCTGACCTTGGTTGCATAGTGATGGGTAGTGTCCCTTACAAAGAGTTACTACCCCTGACCTTTATATGTGAGAATGGACCATTTTATATAATGAGTAGTTGCGTAGTTAATGGCCTATAATACATACATACTTGTAAAATCTCTCATTTATTGTCCTGTTATATTGTTTTTACATAAAATTCCATTGTTTTAATTTGTTAACCTTTGATTTTATTTTTACCATAGTTTCATATTATAACGTAAATACATGTATATGCATTAGCAAAAAGGGTTTATTGATGTGAAGAAGAAATTCCTTTAAGTTAATTCAAATTAAGATTTTTTTTGCTTATTTGTCTTTGTGTAAACATGTTCTTAATGCAAGTTACAATGTGATCAGGTAACCAGAAACCTAATCAGGTTTGTTGTGTGTATAGATCCTCGTTAGACCTAATTCCAGAGATCCCATCTTATCAATAACATGTAAACAAATCTATTTTTGCTCTTGTTTGTGATTTTGGAGAAGCAAGAAACAAAAGTTGATGTATTTTTATTCTCTTATTTAATGCATGAATATTTCCTACTGCTTTTGTTATATATTTACATGTCTTAATGGAATCTCCCTGTTGTGTACTGGACATCATGTGATCACATGACTAATGAATATGTAAATGTCATGTGACCTACAACAACCAATGATCAGTCTCTATGATGTGTATACTGTATGACTGACAGGTACCATATTGTATATGAACCGTTAGAGTACATGCTAGGTAGATATGTTTGATGTTACACAAGTAAGATTCACTCTATATGTTGTAAGGTGTAAGCAGGGGATTCACATTAATGCTTCAAATTAGAATTAGAATATGCAGCTGCTTTTGTCATAAGATTTTCTTATAATTTGAAAATAGAGAATTCAAGAATGAATCTCAAAGCCACCTATTCTTAATGAAGTGAGTTTTATATTGGTTTACAGATTTTTGATTGCCAAAATTCTGATATCCAATCAAGCTTTTGCCATTTTTTAAATGAAACAGTGTTGGAAGATAAATCATACTATTGCGTAAATTATGCGTTACAAATCCAGAATATACTTTTATAATATTAATGCAAACAAAATATTATTTCTTGTAATAAAATGGCATTTAGAAAACTGTGTTAATTATTGTCTTTCTTAGATGCATCTTAAACATATTGAGAATTCTCTGGGATCACGTCACAGTTGTATTTATCAAAACCTAGTCAAGAGACCAAATTAGTCCTGATTTCATCATCTTACAGTAATAATATTACACAGTCTCTTCAGCCTCCACATTTTCAGATAGTTTTCCTGTATCTGTGTTTGAGCTCTGAGCATCCTACAATGAAAAAAAATAATGTCTATTTAGGGTTACATTGGCAAAAAAATAGGGTCGGTAAGTCGGGAATTAGGGTCATGGTAAAAAAATTAGGGTCGGTCAGGTAACCCAAAACAGAAAAAAAAAAAATTGTGCCTAAGCAACAAGCAAGTTCTTTGCCTGCCAGTTTTTAGCTCACTTGCTCAAATACTCTTTATCGGTATTTGGAAAAAACCCCACAAAAAACATGATTTTCTAAGGAAATGAAGGCGACCAACAATGTGTGTAAGAACATTATCTTTGATAGTCTTACAGTTTTGTTTTATAATGAAAAAAACATTGTTTTCACAACAACTTGTGTATTTCTTATATACATGTAATAACAATATTGAAGTAAATAAAATATGTATTATATTGGACAATCAGTGTATATCATTAAAATACTGGTATCGTTTCCTTGATGCCAGTATGGCATCATACTGTTTGCCATTAACAGTATCCAAACCTAGCTATGAGCATACTTAACATAGGACTATGATCATCCATAACATTGGGCCATGAACATCCCTATCATGGGGCCATGAACAACCCTATCATGGGGGCATGAACACCCCTATCATGGGGCCATGAACGTCCATATCATGGGGCCATGAACACTCCTATCATGGGGCAATGAACGTTCATATCATGGGTCAATAAACGTCCATGTCATGGGGCCATGAACGTTCATATCATAGGGCCATGAACATCGCCATCATGGGGCCATGAACATCCCTATCATAGGGCCATGGACGTCCATAACATGAGGCCATGAACATCCCTGTCATGGGGCCATGAACATCCCCATCATGTAGCCATGAATATTCCTAACATGGGGCTATGAGCATCAATATCATCGGGCTATAAACAGCCCTAACATGGGGCTGTGAACATCCCTATCTTGAGGCTATGAACACCCTATGTTAAGGCAATGAACATCCATATCCCTAACATGGGGTTATAAACATCCCTATATTGGGGTTATGGATATCCCTAACATGGGGCCATGAACACCCTATCTTGGGGCTATGAACACCCTATCTTGGGGCTACGATCATCCCTATCTTGGGACTATGAACATCCCTATCTTGGGACTATGAACACCCTATTTTAGGGCTATGAACACACTATCTTGGGGCTACGATCATCCCTAACATGGGGCTATGAGCATTCCTATATAAGGACTATGAACATCTCATTCTTGGGGCTATGAACATCCCTATCTTGGGACTATGAAACCCTATCTTGGGGCTATGATTACCCTATCTTGTCGCTATGATCATCCCTATCTTGGGGCCATGAACACCCTATCTTTGGGCTATGATCATCCATATCTTGGGGCTATGAACACTCCTATCTTGGGACTATGAACATCTCAATCTTGGGGCTATGAACACCCTATCTTGGGGCTACGAACATCCCTATCTTGGGGCTACGAAACCCTATCTTGGGGCTATGAACACCCTATCTTGGGGCTATGAACATTCCTATCTTGTTGCTATGAACACCCTATCTTGGGGCTACGAACATCCCTATCATGGGGTTATGAACATCCCTATCTTGGGGCTATGAACACCCTATCTTGGGACTATGAACATCCCTATCTTGAGACTATGAACACCCTATCTTGGGGCTATGAACATCCCTATCTTGGGACAATGAGCATCCCTATCTTGGGACTATGAAAATCTCTATCTTGGGGCTATGAACACCCTATCTTAGGAATATGAACATCCCTATCTTGGGACTATGAACACCCTATGTTAAGGCAATGAACATCCATATCCCTAACATGGGGTAATGAACATTCCTATCATGGGGTTATGGATATCCCTAACATGGGGCTATGAACATCCCCGACATGGAGCTATGACCATCCCTATCTTGGGGCTATGAACACCCTATTTTAGGGCTATGATTACCCTATCTTGTTGCTATGATCATCCCTATCTTTGGGCTATGAACACTCCTATCTTGGGACTATGAACATCTCAATCTTGGGGCTATGAACACCCTATCTTGGGGCTACGAACATCCCTATCTTGGGACTATGAAACCCTATCTTGGGGCCATGAACACCCTATCTTGGGGCTATGAACACCCTATCTTGTTGCTATGATCATCCTTAACATGGGGCTATGAACACTCTATCTTGGGGCTATGAACATTCCTATCTTGGGGCTATGAACACCCTATCTTGGGGCTATGAACACCCTATCTTGGGACTATGAACATTCCTATCTTGTTGCTATGATCATCCCTATCTTGGGACTATGAACATCCCTATCTTGGGACTATGAACACCCTATCTTGGAGCTATGAACATCCCTATCTTGGGACTATGAACATCCCGATCTTGGGGCTATGAACACCCTATCTTGTTGCTATGATCATCCCTAACATGGGGCTATGAACATCCCTATCTTAGGAATTTGAACATCCCTATCTTGGGACTATGAACACCCTATCTTGGAGCTACGAACACCCCTATCTTGGGACTATGAACATCCCCATCTTGGGACTATGAACACCCTATCTTGGGGCTACGAACATCCCTATCTTGGGACTATGAACACCCTATCTTGGGGCTACGAACATCCCTAGCTTGGGGCTATGAACACCCTATCTTTGGGCTATGATCATCCCTAACATGGGGCTATGATCATCCCTATCTTAAGGCTATGAACACTCCTATCTTGGGACTATGAACATCTCAATCTTGGGGCTATGAACACCCTATCTTGGGGCTACGAACATCCCTATCTTGGGACTATGAAACCCTATCTTGGGGCCATGAACACCCTATCTTGGGGCTATGAACACCCTATCTTGTTGCTATGATCATCCTTAACATGGGGCTATGAACACTCTATCTTGGGGCTATGAACATTCCTATCTTGGGGCTATGAACACCCTATCTTGGGGCTATGAACACCCTATCTTGGGACTATGAACATCCCTATCTTGGGACTATGAACACCCTATCTTGTTGCTATGATCATCCCTAACATGGGGCTATGAACATCCCTATCTTAGGAATTTGAACATCCCTATCTTGGGACTATGAACACCCTATCTTGGAGCTACGAACACCCCTATCTTGGGACTATGAACATCCCTATATTGGTGCTATGAACACCCTATCTTGGGGCTATGATCATCCCTAACATGGGGCTATGAACATCACTATCTTGGGACTATGAACACCCTATCTTAGGGCTACGAACATCCCTATCTTGGGACTATGAACACCCTATCTTGGGGCTACGAACATCCCTAGCTTGGAGCTATGAATACCCTATCTTTGGGCTATGAACATCCCTATCTTGAGACTATGAACACCCTATCTTGGGGCTACGAACACCCTATCTTGGGGCTATGAACACCCTATCTTATGCATCCCTATCTTGGGACTATGAACACCCTATCTTGGAGCTACGAACATCCCTATCTTGGGACTATGAACATCCCTATCTTGGGGCTATTAACGTTCATATCTTGGGGCTAGTAGCATCCCTATCTTGGGGCTATGAACATCCCTAACATGGGGCTATGAACATCCCTGTCCCTTTGAGCAGCCCCCCAGTTCTATCGCCTTTACTGCCATGTCATCATACTTGGCTAAGTGGTATCATCACATCAGCATCGATTGGCGTGCAGTCTCAAAAGTCGCTAACAATCACAATAAAGACAATTGCTCGTGTCACGTGACTGCGTGCTATACAGACACACTGACAGTCCCGTCATGGCTGGATTCAGATCCTTGTCCGGGTTCCAAGTTAACACGTTTTGTCTTAGTTAGGAGATCTAGAGATACCCTGGCGGAGGACAAAGGGACAAGTGTATATCTGGACTGATCTCAGCTGATCAGAGGCGTATGACAGCCCCACACGTCAACAAATAGGACCCCTACGCTACCGCAGCTCGCCGACCGATTTGATTAGTGGATTCGGTTAATTAGCTGTTTAAATATCGATATATTTAATTGTTTCCTGTATAACGGAATTCTCACCTTTCCCACGGAACGCTTGAAAGATCGTATTAAAATGTTTGACGTGGTAGGGCAAACAGATAGACAATCTAGATGGGATGTCCACCGCAGATGACCAAACATCTGTATCAGATAGTCAGAGGCACTGGGAGTGCCCGTCATTATAAAACGTCTTGTGAACATATGTTTCATTTTTAGCTCAAAAACCAACACCAAGGTAAGCTGACGTCATATCGTAGCGTCCGGCGTCCGTCCGTCGACAATTCATAATCGAATTATACCTCAAAAACAAAATTTCTACAGGACCAAATGTGAGGCGCTGTAATGGGAGAAGTGATGAAAAGGAAAGTCTGTTAGGAGGAAGAGCAAAGATAAGATACAGTAATGGGCATCAGGTACAATTCTGTTATTGATATTACAGTGGGATAGTACTAGAAAAACACAAAAAGGCTTCAGTTACATGTAATATAATGTCTTACAAAATATTCGGAATTCTTAACCCCTCAACCAAAATTATGTAGTACACCCTCACCCTACCCAGGTAAATCTGGAGGAATGATCGATCTCCCCCGCCGACAATTAAGGTCAGCTCATTAGTCATCATGTAATAAATCAAGTCCAGCTGTTCGACTGACATCCGGATAACGGGACGCTCATTAGTGGAGCTTTACGAGCTTTGTTATCTCGATTTTCTATCGCATGATCACCAGAGCGGAAATGTGTGTATTCAGTAAGGCGCGCGGCAGTACTGTAATCGCGGCGATATAATAAGTCAGGGATAGAAGTCAAGGCCACACGAATGTCAGTCTGGTAGGAAGTGCCCTTCTAACATTTACACCTTTAGCAGTCAATGACAATATAGTAAAGCCCTCGGGATTCCGGAGAGTGGACCAACCGCGTGTCACTGAACTTGCTTTTCCGGATCTCTGATCAATATTTCTGCAAAGAAGGTCGCCGTGCTTTCAGATATCGAGTTAATGTTCCGGAAATAATCCGGATATCGAGTCACTGTTTTGGTATGTCTAATGCTTCCAGATATCGCATTGCTGATTCTGTAAAGTAGGTCGGGAAGTCGGCATCGTGCGGATACCGATACCATGTCAATGGTATTGGTATTGGTTAAACTACTTCCAGATATCGAGTAATATTGTATCCGGATAGTAGGTCATAATACTTCCAGATATCGAGTAATATTGTTTCTGGAAAGTAGGTCAGGTTATATCGTACTTCCATATATCGAGTAATATAGTTTCCGAAAGTATGTCATCATGATTCTGGATATCGAGTCATTGTATCACATATCACCTTGCTCCGTGATGCCTGTGTCACGTTGAATGTCCTGTTGGACTGTCCACAATGAAAATGGGATCATGACATTGAAGTTGATTGATTAGACTAATGTTTTATTATTGGGAGGCTGTGGTACATTCGTGTTGTGTGTGCGTATATCTGTATGTTTTGGGAGGCGTTGGTATATTCGTGTTGTGTGTGCATATGTCTTTATGTTTTGGGAGGCTGCGGTATATTTGTGTTGTCCTTTTTATAGTGCTATTTCACTGAAGCATTCCACCGAAGACACAAAACAGTACACACCGGTAATGCTGACAAACCAATCGTCTCACTCCCCCGATTTTTATAGACTACGGCGTGTCTCGGCCAGGGGACAGAACCTAGAGCCTTCCTCACAGGGACGACTGCACAACTCATGATTAAGGCCAAGTCAGTGAAGAGGAAGAGAAAAGATAATATCCTTAATTTAGTCGCCTTTTACAAAAGAGGAAACTGTATAGTTTTTGCTTGAGATAAAGGTCATAATTTAATAAACTGCATCCAAAGTAAAACTAAAACGAAGACAACCAAAACAAAAATGGAACAATCCATTGTTAGTTTGAAGTAGAATATCTCTCTGTCTGGTATGTGTAAGAACCCCCTCCGAAGTAGCAAACGGGTAATATTTGTTTACCTGGATGACATGTATAGATATAGGGGTCAGGGGTTACTCACACACACCGTCCTCGCTAATACAATGAAATCACTGTTTAAGAGGTAAAGTAAATAATCTGTTTAAGAAGGACAATTTGATCCATGTGTAAATATATGTAGATATTTTAGAAGTTTGACATGTGTAAATAAATGTAGATATTTTAGAAGTTTGATATCTGTGTAAATTAGTATAAGGTGAGCCTTTAGTTGCATATGGATACTACAATGATACCTAATCCGTGGTGGAGCTTCATTACACGTGACCACACAGCTCATCTTTTACTTAGGATTCCTTTGCTACTTCATCCAATCATTTATAGCTGTGAGACATTCTAACAGATCGACCAAACTTACTCACATGTTTAGTGAAATTAGCATTTCTCATTTGTATGATTATATGTTATTCTTATCTAAAATGGATGAGTAAGCGAAGAAAACTGCACAATTTTGTAAAAGTTAAAATGTTTCCCTTCAATTTAAAAGTTGACGCTAATAAGCTATTTATGCACTGAAAACAATATATGGATTAGGATAGGACTTACGATAAACAGATAAAATATATACCAAAGTCCTTGTGTATCAGAAATATACCCAAGTCCCTGTGTACCAGAAATATACAGAAGTCCCTGAGTACCAGACACATAACCAATCCCTGTGTGCTAAACAGATAACCAATCCCTGTGTACCAGGCATATACCTAAGTTCCTGTGTACCAAAAATAAACCCAAGTCCCTGTGTACCAGCCACATACCCAAGTCCTGTGTACTAGACACATACCCAAGTCCCTGTGTACCAGCCACATACCCAAGTCCCTGTGTATCAGACACATACCCAAGTCCCTGTGTACTAGCCACATACCCAAGTCCCTGTGTACTAGCCACATACTCAAGTCCCGATGTACCAGAAATATACCCAAGCCCCTGTGTACTAGATCAGACATGTACCAAGTTCCAGTGTACCAGACCAGACATGTACCAAGTCCCTGTGCACCAGACCAGACATGTACCAAGTCCCTGTGTACCAGACACCGTGGTAGATATGTGTTTCTGGTGATACGTATCGCTGTCATCACTACCACCGAATCTCTGGGATTGTACATATAAAATGTCTTCATTGTATTAAACGTTTTAATCTTATAATCAGAATTAGCATAATAGTTTAGTACGCTGTGTGTTTTACCATTCATATACAGTGAGTAGGGCTACTGATATTCACAAAGATTGGAATAAATATTCATTTATGTAAATCACATCCTAAATAAAGACTTGGCTTTATGTGTTCAAATAAAAATATAAGAATGAAATATGAGAGTTTTGTTTTCTACTTTTCATGTACAAATCTGATATAACAATGTTATAAATGTGTTAGTGGTGGCTGTACAGAGTTTGACGTTATAAAATCAACCAATATTATCAATAATCCAAACTAGTCAATTCTGAAAATAACGCTTATTTACCATACTAGTGTATCGCGGCCTGGTACCATAGTGTGGCGACGGACGGTGTGGTACCGTAGTGTGGTGACGGGCGATGTGGTACCATAGTGTGGTGACGGGCGATGTGGTACCGTAGTGTGGTGACGGACGGTGTGGTACCGTAGTGTGGTGACGGGCGATGTGGTACCATAGTGTGGTGACGGGCGATGTGGTACCGTAGTGTGGTGACGGACGGTGTGGTACCGTAGTATGGTGACGGGCAATGTGGTACCATAGTGTGGTGACGGGCGATGTGGTACCGTAGTGTGGTGACGGACGGTGTGGTACCGGATTGAAGTGACGGACGGTGTGGTACCGGAGTGTGGTGACGAACGATGTGGTACCATAGTGTGGTGACGAACGGTGTGGTACCGGATTGAAGTGACGGACGGTGTGATAACGGAGTGTGGTGACGGACTGAAATGACGGACGATGTGGTACCATAGTGTGGAGACGGACAGTGTGGTACCGGATTGAAGTGACGGACGATGTGGTACCATAGTGTGGTGACGAACGGTGTGGTACCGGATTGAAGTGACGGACGGTGTGGAACCGGAGTGTGGTAACGTACGGTGAGGTACCGGATTTAAGTGACGGACGGTGTGGTACCGGATTGAAGTGACGGACGGTGTGGTACCGGATTTTGGTGACGGACGGTGTGGTACCATAGTGTGGTGACGGACGGTGTGGTACCATAGTGTGGTGACCAACGGTGTGGTACCATAGTGTGGTGACCAACGGTGAGGTTCCGTAGTGTTGTGACGGATGGTGTGGTGACGGGTAACGGTGCATATCGCTCAGATAAACCCAACCCCTACAATGTTGCTGCCCATGTCCACATTTATGCAGTTTATTGTTCATGTAACTCGAAACAAACTAACACTTGATTTATTAAAGTTAGACATTTAAAGCTCGTAAATACAAAGACACAAAATACAATATATTCATTGGCGATTTCTTGACTCTTGATGTAGGAGATCATCAAATTTTAGAGGTCAGTGCGCGGTCTCTTATCATTCCAGTGCCTTCCTAAAACAAGTCACGCGCGTTAACCTTGAAATAATAGGCACGTGCTGCCTGTTATGTTGGCCCGTCCTGTTTGTCTTGGGTAGTGAGAACCAAAGGAATGTTTTACGTTGGAATCATTATATAAGACGGCCATTTAGGTCTAACTACTAACCAACATCTTAATATCTTATCTTAATAGGTTTCCATATAAAATCGACATCAATGCAACTTAACAAGTTTTACAGCATGATGATGTCACAATTACAAACTTAACAATCCTCCAATGTCCTGGTAGACTATTTTACTACTTATATGATTTCTGAAACTGTACATGTAATGAATGTATCTTAATGTTAACGCGCTCGTAATATAGATCTAGGTCATTGTGTTGATATTGAAACAAAGACGTCACACAACATTTACGTTCACAGATTTGTACCTACAAAAATAAATAAAATTAATCCGTAAGCTATATAAAAAATCGCTACAACCAACACCAGATTATTCATTAATACTAATATTTAATGACATGACCGACTTTACATTACAGCTGTGTGTAGAAATGACATAACAACTGTGTACCAGGGTGAACCACTTCAGAGTTGTCTAGTTTTAGGGATTTCCTGAGGTATTATGGTGTGCTTATCAGTTGTGATTTATTCTGATGTAAGAAAAAAAAGTAAAACTTCGGAACTATCATCCAACATAGTGCCCCCCCCCCCCTATATATAACTACTTGGTGTATCATGGTCACCTGTCATCACTACTATGGCGTAACAGGGCGCGTCTCAAGTGGATTACACGGAACACCTCGGGAGAACTGTCTCTTTACACAAGAAATTCTCGGGATTAAGTGTCGACGTCATGTTGTGGTTGATCACCATATGGTAAACAGAGATTTACAGGTACTAATATAACAGACACAAAATCCGGACAAATACTCAATCAAAGTCAGGATTAACAGGGATTTCACTTTCTGTAGACGTCTTAAGTAGAAAAAACAGATACTTTCAATGTTGTCAGTAATTGGATTAAATGAGTTGTTTCTACTTCGCATATATTGGTTGTTTTGGTTCTGTTTGTGACCATTACATTGTTCTGGTCACGTGATATTGCTACGTCAAATGTGATTTGTTATGATTTAATTTCTGTAGGTTGTAAACCATGGAGATTTTAACCGAGTAACAAGTCATGATGTGTTCGTCCCTGCACCTCACCCTGTTACCTGTGTAACACAGATACCAGTTACTGATCATGGCTGTAGGTCGATAGATTTACCCCGGTCACTCCGGCTTCACCACCAACACATGGTTATATTTCTGAGCACAAAGAGGACGTCAAACAATCACGCTGATTACATAATATTACCATATACCCAATGGAACACTGACCGTCTGTTGTCTCTACTGTTTTACTCACCCAACCAAATGCTAATACCAACACATAATCACGATAACCTATCAGGGTAGACGTCTGCTAGACTTCAGACATTGTTTTTTAAACCATCATTTAAATTGGTTGTACATTTAAAGGGACAATTCGCTCAGGCTAATTCTTTTACATAACCAAGAAGCAAAATATGGCATAATGGCATAAATGTATTGTTCTACATTTCTTATGAAACATATAACATAAAATATTGACAAATTCCACATCATTGTTTAGTATTTCAATTAATATCGTTGAAATATCAAATCATTGATCAATACGATTAAGTAGGTACAATATGGCCGCTGTACCCATGCATGAGCCAAAGTCACGCACGTTAAGCAAATAAACTACATAACCACTGAGAAGGTGATGAAATGGTTTTTAGGCAAGACAATTCACCTAATAAGGTAAACACACTACTGTCAGAGCGATTTGAGCAGTTCTAGACAAAAGTTGCATTACTCTACGAGCAAGGGACAGGGTTCGGCATACAAGAAGTTCGACCACAATGTGTAATGGCGGACAGCGAGCGAGTTTGAACATCTACACACATGTCACAACCATGGGCTTTTCAGGCATATCACAGTAAAACCGAATAATCTAATTTCCATTAGAACTGGGTTTTTTCCGAAATATGTACAAATTTTAATGTTCTCTTAGACTGAATTGTCCCTTTAATATAAACTGTGATATGTATAAAAAAAACCAAGCAAACTTGAACCTGGAAACTAACGATGAGAAAATGTTGGACATTTTCTAATATGTGTTGCAATTGGTTGATTTACAGATAGAGACAGAAATCTTCTTGTCTTACATGTAATCTTAGTGACGGACAACAAGTCGTCCTAGCTCTCCAACGCTGTTAAATCACACGACTGTTTATACATGATGTCAGTTTATTTCACACCTAATACAGGACACGTTGTATCCCGACAGCGCGTGAGGTAGACCCAATACACACTAGGTTTATATGTGGACACACGGTAGCTACCCAACAGTTGGAGCGACCAGCGCCGAGGGTGGACTACACTGTACGTCTCTGTGACGCTGTGTTCTGTAGCGCCATCGGAGACTGCTTGTTCGTGAAGGTGCCCTGTTGCATCTAACGCCATAAAAGTACGGACTTTTGAACGTTACCACCTGTTGTTTAAAGCTTTTTCACTTTAAAGGTTTTATTGGAACTGACTTCATACCAGCATGGGAGAGTTTCATATCACACACAAATACATCCTGAACAATGATGTTCGGTACATGTATAGCGGTTATCCTATCGCCATGAAGTACAGAGGCAGTGGGGACTATCCAAACTTCGACATGTTACGGATCAGCAGGGAAAACTCAGACTTAAAGAAAAATATCTTAAAATCCACAGAATTTGTAACAGACGGGAGACACCTGGTTCCAAAGGCGCCAGCTCTTCGGAATTTCTCTCGACACTCTGTGAATCACGTGGTAACGAGACTGATGAAGCCGACCATTGCTCGCGTCGGCGTGTCAGACGAGAACATTAACCTACTGAGGTGTAAGGAGGACGTGATCGAGGAGGATAAGTCGGACAAATATTCCAGCTATCGTAAACTACCGAAAACAGAGGTAGACAACATCGTGAAAAGACTATTCGAACAAAACACCCGGATGAGTGCTATGAAAAGACGCGAAAAGTTTGACCTAACACGTGACGGGAAGATGACGCTGTTCCGGGAAGCAAGCATCCCCCTTCCGATGGTCCAGGCGTGACGTTATCGATAGCAACAGGTAAGTGTTGTCTTTCAATCAATAGAGTCTGTGTAATTGTCAAGATATACACCACAGTAGTAATATTGCTGGCTCGGACAGAATGTCGGATTTAGAATCGGGTTCATAGGGCGGGATGAGGGTCGAGTTAGAATGGGTCTCGTGTGGGATCGGTGTAAGAAAGATATGAGATTTTTATGTGATAGAATTTTCCACCAATATTCCAAGTAACGCGAACCAGTGACATGGTACCGGTGTTGCTGGCGGTGAACTGTTGAATAGTGAACTTTCATCAAATGACTTCCAGTTTTTGTTAGGTCCTTGAGGTGAATATTTTCTCTCTTGTTTTTTTGTATCCGACACGCAATTGGTGTAACAAACAAAGCCAGAAGAGCAGAAGTGACGACGTTTTGTACATAATATTGTATTTGCGGATGAACTTTAAAAGCCAAACTTTGCATGGACATATTAAACAGTCTATAGTGTAAGTGTAACACATCAATTAGCAGGATCAACAAAATGGCAGCACCTGTTCTAACAATTAAACAGGTTATTGGATTACCTCAATAGGGGCTACTCGTGGGCACGTTCTGATTCAATAAAGCCTCGTTTTAAATGAAATATTGACATTGTGAGGAGAGGATAATAGTTGAAATGTGTATAGGGATGTAAACAAATTATTGGATTAATACGCACAGTCCGTGATCCCTGTCTACTGGTGTAAGTAAACGTTATTGACACATCCTATTGTTCAAACTGTAACTATAGCGCATTTTATACCTAATACATTATAGAAATAATGAAGTTTGGTATGGTACCCATAATCTGAATTGAGGTCCACATCCGCTTTTGAAGAGTCTAGGGAAACGGCCAAAGCCTTCTCTGTACGACGTACATGTACATGTACCATGCGACACATATATAACATTTATCTTTCTGTCCGAGACACATCAACTTACAAACGTGTCTCAAGGCCGATTCAACGATTCCCTTGTGGCAAGTCTCGCTTTAAACAATTCCTCGCCTTCAAGTCACGTTATAAACGATTCCTCGGCATCAAATATCGATATTAACTATTCATCGGCGTCAAAAATTTAAGTGTCAAATTTAGAACATGTTCGCATCCATATATGGAACGCCATAAGCTGCCTTAAGACTAGATGTTTTATTGCATTACGTCACCGTATTCTAGCATCGTGTCACCATGTTAAAGCATAATGTCAACATGTTATAGCATCATGTCATCATGTTATAGCATCATTTCACCATGTAATAGCATCATTTCACCATGTTATAGCATCATGTCACCATGTTATAGCATCATGTCACCATGTTATAGCATCGTGTCACCATGTTATAGCATCATTTCACCATGTTATAGCATCATGTCACCATGTTATAGCATCATGTCACCATGTTATAGCATCATGTCACCATGTTATAGCATCGTGTCACCATGTTATAGCATCATGTCACCATGTTATAGCATCGTGTCACCATGTTATAGCATCATGTCACCATGTTATAGCATCGTGTCACCATATTATAGCATCATGTCACCATGTTATAGCATCGTGTCACCATATTATAGCATCATTTCACCATGTTATAGCATCATGTCACCATGTTATAGCATCATGTCACCAGATCATAGCATCGTGTCACCATATTATAGCATCGTGTCACCATATTATAGCATCGTGTCACCATGTTATAGCATCATGTCACCGTGTTATAGCATCGTGTCGTCATGTTATAGCATCATGTCACCGTGTTATAGCATCGTGTCACCATATTTATTATTGTGTCACCATATTACAGCATCGTGTCACCATATTATAGCATCGTGTCACCGTGTTATAGCATCGTGTCACCAGATTAAAGCATCGTGTCACCATGTTAAAGCATCATGTCACCATGTTATAGCATCATATCACCATGTTATAGCATCATGTCACCAGATTAAAACATCGTGTCACCATGTTAAAACATCATGTAATCATGTTATAGCATCGTGTCGTCATGTTATAGCATCATGTCACCATGTTAAAGCATCGTGTCACCAGGTTATAGCATCGTGTCACCATGTTATAGCATCATGTCACCAGGTTACAGCATCGTGTCACCATATTTATTATCGTGTCACCATTATACAGTATCGTGTCACAAGGTTATAGCATCGTGTCACCAGGTTACAGCATCATGTCACCGGGTTATAGCATCATGTCACCATGTTATAGCATCACGTTACCATGTGGTAGCATCGTGTCGCCATGTTATAGCATTATGCCACATGTTATAGCATCACATGCTATCACATGGGGCGTGATGCAATAAAACCTATAGTCTTAAGGCAGCTATGGCGTTTTATATTCATACATCAAAAGAGTGTCGTGAAGGGCGATTTGAAGTCGATCAGTTCAGTTGATATATTGCACACAGGATAATGTTCGTTTAAATGTACTGATGATATCTTTAGAATAATCGTGGGAAACTGATCACAATCTTCTTCTTACCAGATGATAAACCCTACTCAGTAATAAAGTCGTGTAGTCGTAGTGTAGTAATCGGTTTTGTCGGACGGTGATGGATATAACCCCTCCAGTAAAACGGTACAAAAAGCGTCTAAAAGTGTTCCATGCACATAAAAATAAATCAAGTTATATTATTTAATTTGCATATCGCGATCCTAATCCCTTTTAACTTATCTTTATTTTACTGATGCTCATGATTACACCAGTAAACAGACAAACAAAGGTACTTGTAGTTACCTGAGCCAGCTAGTAATCTGCAGACCTCTTATCTGTATATCGCCTGATCTATCTCCTGGCGAGGGGGCTCAGATTATCAATCAGATTAAATACCTTATATTTCATTCCCAGTTTTATTTTATTAATTAAATGCAGTTGACAGATTAGTTGTTGTGTGAGACTCGCCGGAATAGCCGGTCAATTCGTCACACTTGAATGGCGACAATATATGTGTTAGTTCGTACACGGCTGGGGAACTGTTTCTTCCTGTTTTATACATAGAATAGACTCTTCAGAGTATTTTCAATATCCATCCCAGGATACTCTGGCCCCGACACCAGACTTAGACATTATGACGGATAGATACTTTGGCCCCGACACCAGACTTAGACATTATGACAGATTGATACTCAGGCCCCGACACCAGACTTAGACATTATGACAGATAGATACTCTGGCCCCGACACCAGACTTAGACATTATGACGGATAGATACTCTGGAGTACCAGACATCATATATGAAATGTATAAATTGTGATACAATGTATGTGTTGTATAAATTGTGATACAATGTATGTGTTGTATAAATTGTGATAAAATGTATGTGTTGTATAAATTGTGATACAATGTATGTGTTGTATAAATTGATACAATGTATGTGTTGTTTAAATTGTGATACAATGTATGTGTTGTATAAATTGTGATACAATGTATGTGTTGTATGTATGTGTTGTGTAAATTGTGATACAATGTATGTTTTGTATGTATGTGTTGTGTAAATTGTGATACAATGTATGTGTTGTGTAAATTGTGATACAATGTATGTGTTGTATAAATTGATACAACGTATGTGTTGTTTAAATTGTGATACAATGTATGTTTTGTATGTATGTGTTGTGTAAATTGTGATACAATGTATGTGTGGTATAAATTGTGATACAATGTATGTGTTTTATAAATTGTGGTATTTGTTGTATTTTTCCAGATGTCCAACTCGTCATCTTATAGCCAGCAGCCGCTGGTCCATACCCACCAGGGACGTTAGTACTTAGACAATACTAGCCACATTCGTCGGGATTGGTTGACATTTTTCTCTCATATCCAATCAAAGTCATGAGTATACGGAACAGTGCAAATATTAAACACATCACACATCAACTCGGACTTCCTTCGATGTGTACAGTTATTGTAGGTGTTTTAAATGAAAATCTGTTTTATAGCTACAGTTATCGTACGTGTTTTAAATGAAAATTTGTTTTATAGCTACAGTTATTGTAGGTGTTTTAAATGAACATTGTTTTACAGCTACAGTTATCGTACGTGTTTTAAATGAACATTTGTATTATAGCTACAGTTATCGTACGTGTTTTAAATGAACATTTGTATTATAGCTACAGTTATCGTACGTGTTTTAAATGAACATTTGTATTATAGCTACAGGTTTTTTCGTCTGGTGGGTGTCCTTCAACATGTTATTTACTTTTTTCCTAATATATAATTGCTATCTTATTATAATAATGGATATTGTTCTATCTCGGTTGTTTAAGTTATTAAATAAATAAATAACGTACTTCGATAATGTTTTTTTAGTCATTAAGTAGACAACTAATGGTGAATTTGGTATGTTGTTAATCCAAAATTAGATTTAAAAAACAAAAACAGTGTTACCAAGCAGACTGAACATTTTACGCTTGTTGTTTGAAAACACTATAGAGCTCGTCTCCTGGTTAGCACAGTTTGACCTCTTTAACCTTGAAAGAAGGTCAAGGTCATTCATTAACTATCTTTGACAAATCGTCGTCTCCGCACGCTATTCTACTAAGAAATTCAAAAATGTCAGCAAATTTGACCCTTGGAACCTTGACATTAGATCAAGGTCATTTATTTATTAGTAGCTTAAACAAGTAGCATTCTACTGCCTTAACGCCGTTCGGTCCAATTCTGTTCTTCATGGCGATTTGGTTTAAATACGTGAAGATCTTTAAACGTCTAACCAGAAACATACATCCGCATGGCCATGACATTGAGGCAGTAGAATGCCACTTATTATAGCTTGCATCTTAACAAGGGAGTATATGTATTGCGTTGAATCACAATACATTTTTTAAATATTTTTTTATATCTAATTTGGCACCAATAGACTTCGCAGAGTTACCCTACTTTGAAAGTGTGTGTATCTAGCATCTCATCCTCGATACTCCAGGGGTTTCGATCACTTACGATCTCTACACCCCTGGACTTAATCATAGTAAAATTGGAGGCAGCTCCGCGGAAAATATCTAAACTCAAATTCAAATTCTTTATTCGCATTAAGTTTTTCAATTTATTTGCTTTTTACAAAGAATAATATCAAAATACAATTTGCATACATACAGGATAAGTGGAGAATGGACAAAGCATTACATTAATGACTTTCTCAAAATAGTTGCATTATAAATATATTTACTAAGTAGATTTAATTCTTTTATATTTGTAGTACTCAAAAGTTTGGTTAATTTAAATACAGATGGTTTTTCCCAATAATGTCTTTTTATAAATTTCTTTCTAATATCTTGATAAATTGGACAAATAAGAATAAAATGATATTCGTCCTCAATATCACGAGGAGGGTCACAAAACTTACAAACACGCTCACTTCTATCTAAATTGAAAAACGTCCAGATTCAATGCACAAGTTATGTACCGATAACCTTATTTTTGTCAATACAATACGATTTTTGTTTGGGATATACTTTGTCAAATAAGTTTGTAAAACAACTTGATTCACCAGGTGACGATATAAATAGCACTTAGAAGAGTTTTCTAATATATATGACAACTCTTGAAAAGCTATATCATTAATTCTTTGTTTGATTATTGGTAAAATATTTGAAGGAACAACTTTATGCTGGTTTACCCAAACATCACCAAAACCATGACTGTACAATATATCTTTAACACATTCTACCCAATTAAATACATTGTTCGATTTTGGTAAATTCAATAAAACATTATAGGCAATTTTTTAAATACAGTTATTAGAATTTATAATTTTCAACCAGTATTTTATCATTCGATACTTTCTGGTGTAAAAAAAGGAAAACGCCCAAGTTCAAAATAAACCATTACATTGCATGTCGATTTTTTAACATGTAATACCTTTTTACAGAATTCAAGCTGTATCTTTTCAATATCTGGAGCTTTACAGCCGCCCCAGACTTCCGATGCATAACTTAATACACTGTTAACATATGTATCAAATAAATTTAAAAGAGTAACAAAATTCATTTGCATAGATCTACATTTTGAAAACAAAGCAAACACAGCCTTTCGCCCTTGTTCTGACAACTTTTTTGTAATGCATTAAACTTATTATTAAATTTAAAAACAACTCCCAAATACGTTAATTGGTCTCCAACTTCCAACTGTTTGTCATCATAAAACCAACAATCTTCTTTACGTAACTTGCCACTTTTTCTAAAAACCATTATTTTTGTTTTTTCAACATTCACAGTTAGATTCCACGTTTCACAATAATCATGTAGGTTGTCCAGCATGTTTTGTAAATCTCTGGCAAATTCCGCAAACAAAACTAAATCATCAGCATACATCATGAGAAAAAGGCTTAACTCACCAAATTGGTAATCATTTACTCCATGTTCTATAAAACAGTTTTCAAAGTCATTAACATACAACGAAAACATTATCGGTGACATAATTTCTCCATGAGCGAGGCCCATATTGATTACAAAAAAATCTGAACATCTCCCATTTACAGTTACACAAGATTTTACTTGGCTATACATCGATTTAATAGTTTTGAGTAAGTTTCCTCTAATTCCAAGTTGAGATAATTTAAACCACAATTTGTATCTTTCTATAGAGTCGAAAGCTCTTTTAAAATCCACAAAACAGCAAAATAATCTTTTATTATCATTAAGAGATTTAGTAATAATAGAATGGAGCACAAAAATAGCATCAACTGTACTTAATCCAGGGCGAAACCCAAATTGGGCATCAGTAACAACACTGTTTGATTCCGACCATTGTATAAGACGATTATTTAAAATTGATGTAAAAAGTTTTGCCATACAGCTAAAAAGACTAATACCTCTATAATTGGCAGGGTCACTACGGTCTCCTTTCTTATAAACTGGTATAATTACAGCAGTTGACCAAGCTTCAGGGAAAAATCTGAACCAATCACAGGTCTGCAAAGATTTCCTTTGAAGACTACAGAGAGAGAGACGCCCAAACGCCAAAGCCACAGTGTACTGTTATGCGGCTCTTTTGATGCACATCAAACCCTGTTTTGCTCAGTTGCCTCAAATTTTACTACGAGATAGTCCAGGAGTGTAGAGATCGTAAGTGATCGGAAACCCTAGAGTTTAGAGGATGCTATCAACTATGCATGCATGCATGTGTCACAGTATTACATATATGGAGAGAAAAATGTCTATAGAGCCAAACGCCTGTGGTTATATAACCAAGCATAAACAACACAAAACTGGAATAATATTGCACAATTTTATGAAGCTGCTCTTTTGAGCAAAGCCCAATTAACAAAGTGTTATGTTAAGCACATCAATATAATAAATAGATATGAATGGTCGAGAGTGGACCCTTCAGTATACTCACCAAAACAGTTCAGCCGTTTGTACAAGGCCGTTTTCTATTATTATTATTATTATTATTATTTAAGGACGGACCTGGTGACTTTAAATTGTTTTCAGGCGAGCTTTAACAAAACCCCCTAGAGGCCTGTATCAAAAACTGCAGGTTCGTCTAGCTACTGTTGTAGCGGAAAAGATATCACATTCTGACTGACTTTTCAGTCAGAAGAAAAGTCAGTCAGAAGGTGATATCTTTTCCGCTACAACAGAAGCTACAGGTTCGTCAGGATTTATTCTTGAAATAATTACTTTAACAAACGGTCAAACGGCCGGTTGTTCAGAATAAACGAAAACGGTCCAGTATTCCAATGCTATACATGTACAGTCTAATTAAAATCAGACTTGTAATTCCGCTCCACTATGTATACGATGCTCTACATACCTTGTATATTGAGCGTAAGTAAGTGAAGCGGAATTACAAGTCTAGTTTTAATTAGATTGCATACATATATGTATATAGCGAACTAGGGGCAGTAACTCAAAATAGTTGTAAAAAACATAAAAATGTACATATGTACCAGTGGTGTTGTTTCTCTAACTGCTATTCTGGAATTTGGCAATTTTAAATACGATCTTATCAAATTAGTGTACCATCTTCTTATTTTTTTTTCTTCTAAAGTTGTATTTCTTGTAATTTTCACTGTAACGATATGTCGTTTTAACATTTGATATTTGAATATGGACATGTAACTTGATGATTTAGCTCACCAAAACCATACGTCAGTCTATAAAAGAGCCAACTCTCCAGGGATCATAGTGTATATTCCTGGTTTTGAATAAAACGCCTTCAATCTCTGCCATATTCAGTACCTTCGGGTTTTGTCGGAATTCCCGAATGTACACGTTAAATTTTTTTTCGCTTTTATAATTTAAATACTTCCAGTGCTGCAACTTAATAAAAAGTGGTAAAAGTAAAAAGTTTAATCCTCGGACAGACGGAGAAAAATGTGTATAGCACCTATACAGTTTTTACTATGACAAAAAGAGCGTAAGTGGTAGACCATACAACTTTAAATATTTAAGACCCTGTTTAAACTAGTGATTCTGTATGTCTTTTCATCACTTCTTAGGTGTAGTTGAATATAACATTGTTACTAACAGTTACTGTTGACTCGTAGATTGTTATGTCGTTTGTAAATTTTGGCAAAATCTTTCAGTTTTGCACGTCCCTGGACCACCCAATCACACAATTTTCGCGCCTTCGGCGCTCACAAAACAATCAAAATACATCTTAAAACTCATCTCAGTCTTTCTAAATCGTATTTTTTTCCCGGGGGTTACTCGCGAACCATGGGGGCCTGTAACTACTGTTTATATTATATAACGTACCCAGTGACTGAAAATATATATTATAATATAAACAGTAGTTACGGGCCCCCGTGCCCGGACCCCAAGAAATCCTTAAACTAGAGAGACTACGGCGCTCCTAAGGTAATTCTCGTATTCATTAATGTTCTGTTATCGACGCCACTGTCTATAGATGTATATGAGGATTATACAGATATTGGAAAAAGAGTATATAAAGTATCTCCTGTGGGTGCAGGCCGCAGGGTAGCGGGGGGAGGGGTTTCAGCTTCCTACGCCACTGCTGTCATTATGTTTACTTGTGTTTATAGCATGTTATAGGAGCAATGGTGAACGGATTCGATTTTACAAAGGCATACACATCTAAGGTTGAGAAGGATGCATATACACTTTTTATATTTCGCACGTTCTATCCGACACACATAATACATCCACATGGAAACTTAGCAACAACACTCCTTTGTAGACTAGACGGAGCTGTTTATTGCTCTAAACTAAGGAAGCATTTGATAGACTTCGGCAGCTGAAGTTGGAATATACGAGTAAGGATTTCCCGGTCCTCCGAGGAAAGACGGAGTTGTTCACGAATTGTCAAGCGACAACATGACGTCAGTGAGAAAGGTTGTCGGGCCAAATGTCGTATTTTCTGGTTAAAAGATTCGTGTTCTAGCGATCTCCCTGGGAGATACATCCAGTTCTCATCCCGTACGTACCAGTCACAGCGGACTAGATACTCAGCAGCTTCAATGTAATTGTTCCAGGCTAGCCAACACAATGGCGAGTTCCTGAACAAACCTGACCTGAAACAAAACAAAAGGCATCACGTCACACCACCAACAACAGGAGGCAGTCAAATTCAAATTTGTCAAAAAATCAAGCGGAGAGAAATTAGTTGAGAAATAATTTCGACATAAAGTCTTTGACCCGATATAATCAAAATCACAAGGATATGAGAATTAGTTACAGTTTATGGGTCTAGACCCCTGAATCGTCTACAATGGTCTATGGACACTCTGGTAGGTCAAAACTAATATCCCTGTGATAACAAACTTGTTTCCAATAAATTCGACTCCGATATTGTTAGTATTTGTAGATGTATTTGAAATTAAGATATATTAAAGAATATTCATAATGGTTTTTTTAATAACTTTGGTACAGCAATTGTTAAAATACATGTAAACATGCCTTCAATTTAAACTGGTCGCCATAGAAGTTACGACTATTGCCGAACGGAAGCCGGAGAGTTCATGACCCGTTTTCGGAGGAGTTCGGACAGACGTTACGTAGTTACATGACGTTCTCGGCAAAGACTTTACAATGTCGGCTAACTTCGGCTTGTTTGACTTAGTGGGACCCAACTAGCGATACGTAATATCTATTGGATTTTTTTAAAAAATTATTCCGAATCATTATCGCTCATCTTGACTTCGATTTAGTCCTGTCTCTGCATGATTTACAACAGGATTTTTTTTTCAACATTCTTCTAAATCGTGAAAAAAATAAGAAAGATACGGACATTGGACCTTTAATTTCCGCCAAAACAAGGATTTCGTCTTTGGCCAAAATGATTGCAAAATATTAAGTTCTCGCAAAATATAACCATTGATGTTGGATGTTGGTGTTTATATTCATCACAAGTTTTGCTAACCTTCCGATTTTCTTGTTGCTTTGTCTTCCTAGATCGACCCTGGCTCCTGCCATAACTAGGAGTTTGAGTGTTGAGAGAGAGAAGTTTTCCAATGTAGTTTGAAACACACAGTTGTGAAGAGGGGTGTAGCCTTCCGCGTTGTACACGTTCAGCTGGGCTCCACCCCCAATAAGCGTGCGCACCACCTCGTCACGTGCTTCGCCATCTGCAAAAAAAAACAAAAAAAAAAAAGAAGCAAAAAAAACACTTCATGATGGTAGTATTTCTTTACCTTAAACCTTAAAAAGAATAATTTTAGATTTTTCTAAAGTTCCATAAGGCAATGATGAGCAAAACATTTTGTGAATGTACTTTCAGAAGATGAACATGTGACCTCATCAGCAAATCTGAATCTACATGTATATTATCAAAGGTGACAAAAGAAGACGTCTTTTAAATACAAAAACTATAAGAAACGATGATTTTGATTTCATTTCTGACGATTTTGATAGTGTTTGAAACTTACATTTGATTCTCTGACACCTATGCAATACAGTAGCATCTTTCGGCGATCTCACGTCAATATCGGCTCCTGCATCCAACAGAAGCCTCACACAATGAGGGTTTCCGATTGAGGCTGCCTGCAATAGAGGATGCTCGCTTCGTGGTGTTGTCTCGTTTGGGTTGGCCCCTGCGGCTAGGATCACACTGAGGGCGTCGTCGGCTCCCGCGGTGACGGCTGCAGTGATAGGAGTAAATTTACTTCCAGAGCAGTTAATGTCTGCGCCATATTCTATCAAGGCTTCAGCGTTTTCCGCTCTGTTATTACAGGCTGCATTCATTAACGGCGTCCAGCCATGCGTCGTTTTGGCCTCGACGTCCGCTCCGGCTGCCAATAAACACAACGTAAATTCAGGCTCTTCCATGCTAGCAGCAAAAAACAGAGGGGTCTTCGAAAGTGTGTTTCCTGCATTGATATCGGCGCCATGATCACATAAGAATCGTGCCCCTTTTAAGAACTTGCACTTAACTGCCATGTGAAGTGGTGTATGGCCACCCTCTAGGCGAGAGGTTCGACAATTGAGGTTTGCTCGACCAGACTCTACCAGCGCTTCGACGCATTCCAACTGTTTAGCTTCTATAGCCAGATGCAGTGGCGTTGCGTGTACTTCGAATGTTTTACTAGAATTGATATGTGCACTTCTTGACAACAAATATCGGACCACGTCGACATGTCCGAGTTTGGCAGCAATATGTAACGGGTGTTGTCCCAGTTCGTCTGCTGCGTGGATAGCCGAGCCAGCCTGATACAGAAGCCTTACAACCTCCACATTACCCCCAGTGCACGCACAGTGAATGGGGCGCTGATTGTGGTCATCTGTAAATCTCACATTGGGTTTTGGTTTGTCATTTTGCAACAAAACATTGACAATAATTGGGTTTCCTTTGAGTGAAGCTTTACACAGAGCCTTGTCAATTTCGTTTTGTTGACAACCTTTGGACAAGCACATTCTCAGAGAATCCACATCATCTGCGAGAACAGCCGTGATAACGTCGGAATTCTCATCTGTTTCCATTTCACAATCTGCGTCGTAACGTCGTAGAGAAGATCGATGTTTACAACGAAGTGACGTGAGTCACAGTGTTGTGGAACTCTTCTGTGTGAATGTTTCGGAACTCCTCGTCTTTTAACATAGTAAATGGCTTTACAATTGAGCAATTCGTTTAAATAATCTATCCTTAAGGCATTTTATGTTAAGAATATGATGAAACCAATTAACTTTAAATCGATTATTTGTGAAAAAAGTATACACCTGCAATGAAAATTGCCCAGCGTCAAAAAAGACTGCTCCATTTCCTGTTGTGCAAGAAATGTGTAGATAAATTAGAGTTATCTCGCTTGCACTACATAACAGTTATACATATGTTATAACTACATGTATATGATCAGGCGGAAACAACCTCTTATTTTTTTAAGTTACATTTCAAATACCTATTTCAAATACCTAAAAATTCCCTGTTTTTTTATTAATGAGAACATATGTTAATGTATATTTCAAATCATCATCAGTCCTTTAACGAATTTATGATGTTTCATAATAATTTTCTCAAATCATCTTATGCTTAGGGATTAAAGGGCCACCAACTTTTCGAAACGGCATTTTAATTCTTAAAATGGGAATGTAAAACAAAATTGATTATTTTATAGAGTCACAAAAGTTATTAACTTTACCGTTAACACTATACAACTACCATCTCATTCTTGACAATTTAATTTAAGTTAATTAAATGCTAATTTTCATAACGCGGGTCGTTTTATGTTTCGCGCCGTCGTCCTAATTACGCGCGTCGGTTGATTATCACTGCGCCAAACAGCAAACAGCGAAGGGCAAAGGTCCTCAATATTTTGTAACTCCCGAAGTATCGAGATTTTGGATGTTTGGGGGGGGGGTCCAGGGCACAGGGATCAGAGAATTAGTTACAGATTATATAATCATGGACCCACCAGAGTGCCCTAAGACCATTTTAGACGTTTTATAAAAAGTCCACAGATGTATATATTTGAATAGTACAACGTCCCGAGAAGAGAGGCTTTTTATAGCCGGCCAATAAGAGCAGGCGAAGCCTCGCTCATGCATATTATATCGGCCATGAAGCCAGTATGAATTTTTAATTAGATGATCTTCAAGATGTTTGTCATAATGGGGCTTATATCGCCTTAATGACGGCACTTTGTATAGATGTAAATGATGATTTTGAAAGGAAAATTATCGCTCTTTCCAACGGTAGTAACCGTTTTTTTATGACGATGTACTAGAAATGTGTTTTTGTAGCCGCTAAAGGTAGAGGTAGAGTATGATTTTTATCGTTTTTTAATCTAGACCTCTAAAACGTCTAAAAATGGCCTAAGGGCACTCTGGTTGGTCCATGATTATATAATCTGTAACTAATTCTCAGATCCCTGTGGTCCAGGGGGTAACACCCCTTCCCCGGAAAATGTTACGATTTGAAATGGCTGAGATAAGATTTACGATGTATTATGATGAATTTGCGAGCGCCGAAGGCGCGAGAAATTGGTGTTTGGGGGGGCCTTCGGCGCTCGCAAGTTCATCATAATACATCGTAAATCTTATCTCAGCCATTTCAAATCGTAACATTTTCCGGGGAAGGGGTGTAACCCTTGGACCACAGTAATCTGAAAATTAGTTACAGATTATATAATCATGGACCCACCAGAGTGCGAGATTTTGTTGTTTGGAAGGTCCGGTGGTCTGCTCCGGGAAAAATATTACGATTTAGAATGGCTGAGATGAGTCTACAATGTATTTTGATGATTTTGAAGCTTTCTGTTTGGGGGGTCCGGGGTCTCCTTCAGGGGAAAAATATTACGATTTAGAATGGCTTAGATGAGTTTTACTATGTATTTTGATGATTTTCCCTGAGGGAGACACCCGGAACCCCCCCAAAAAAAAAAAAACAAAAAAAACAAAACAAAAAAGAAAAACAAAACAAAAAAAACATTTCTCGCGCCTTCGGCACTCGCAAGTTCATCTTAATACATCGTAAATCTTATCTCAGCCATTTCAAATCGTAACATTTTCCGGGGAAGGGGTGTAACCCTTGGACCACAGTAATCTGAGAATTAGTTACAGATTATATAATCATGGACCCACCAGAGTGCGAGATTTTGTTGTTTGGAAGGTCCGGTGGTCTGCCCCGGGAAAAATATTACGATTTAGAATGGCTGAGATGAGTTTTACTATGTATTTTGATGATTTTCCCTGAGGGAGACACCCGGAACCCCCCCACAAAAAAAAAAACAAAAAAAAAAAAACAAAAAAGAAAAACAAAACAAAAAAAACATTTCTCGCGCCTTCGGCACTCGCAAGTTCATCTGAATACATCGTAAATCTTATCTCAGCCATTTCAAATCGTAACATTTTCCGGGGAAGGGGTGTAACCCTTGGACCACAGTAATCTGAAAATTAGTTACAGATTATATAATCATGGACCCACCAGAGTGCGAGATTTTGTTGTTTGGAAGGTCCGGTGGTCTGCTCCGGGAAAAATATTACGATTTAGAATGGCTGAGATGAGTCTACAATGTATTTTGATGATTTTGAAGCTTTCTGAACACGTGAATTTTTCGATTTAAAGTTACCTGCATTTATAAATGATTATTATGAATGTCGGCATACCATTATGCAACTCCGCTCGATCTGAACATACCGGATTAACACCATCGCCACATTTATCGTGTAACTCAAAATAATAATGAAATGATTGTCCTGCTAAACAAATTAATCTTTTAAGAGACATTTTTTTAAATAATATAATCCCTTTATGGACATTTTTAGTCTAGATCGTGTATCAAATTTTCATTGATAAAGGTTTGAACATTACTTGCTTGGACGTTTAAGGAAACGCGCCGTGTAGCGGAAAATTTTCTGAAATGAAGTACGGAAAATGTGCATTATTTTGATATTTAGATATAAAGCGCCGATTGCGCTGTGTGACCCGGGGTATAAACGGAGTGTAGTGGACTTTAGTCCCTGGACTACCTCATAGTGTAACTCAATGTAGTACAGGAGAAAACAAACTGACCAATTACATGTCTGCAGAGATTTCCTGTGAAGATTACAGGGAGAGCTAGCGCTACGCCCAACTTAGCAACACAGTCAACCACAGTGTATGTACATCAAAGGACTTGTTGCCTCCAGTTTTACTATGAGATAGTACGACAGTTATAGTAATCCCTGGAGTATCGAAGATGATTTAAAATATTCATTAGTCCATAAAAAATGTTCACTATCGTTAGGCATTTTGAAATTACGACAGATCAAGAGTGGTAGCTATATAGGCCTACATCGTACATACGTACGTACAAACAACGATGACTTTTGATTTCGTCTTTTAAATAGAAATACGTTTATTTCATACTCAGCAAATATCCGAAATAAAATCTTAAAACAACCAAAGGAAAGAAGGTCAAGGGAAGTAACTCGTGTAGGACAATTTCAATCGCGACATTTCCATCAATCTTTGGAAATAGTTATATTTCCGAAGGTTACCGGAAATTTCTCCGAGGGGATCCGATTGGGACAATTTAGCTGGAAGCAGCCGATCTTCGTAGGGCTAAATTAGACGGTTAGACCGATTGAATCATTCAATTTGCTATATATGATTTATGGATAAGAAGTGGAAATGACAGTTTTATGACTCATTCCAGTCCAGTAAAACAGTACATATGTGTAAGTCAAACTAATATGCTTCCAATGTTAATGACGTCTAGATATTTTTAAATAAATCAGTATGTCCAAAAAATGGGAAACAAACTATAAGTCGGATCTTGGCCGTGACATATTGTTCTATCCCTATTACATGTGTTGTGCTCAGATGTGTTATACAAAGATTTGGGATAGGGGGATTATCTGTACGTAGAACTTAACAGTTTACTTTTCTACCATATTGTTTTTACCGTTGTTTATCAATATTGTCTGGCCCCTGTGATGTTGCATCACCGCGTACATAAGTTGTGCATGTACGGTAAGATATTATGACATGTAGATTAGCATTATCGATATTTCTTTGGGGCGAACCGGTTTCCAAAAGTTTTTTTTTCGTATCATTAATAACACTGAAGACCAATTTTCTGGCCACGACATGAGTTAAAAGAAACCTTTTAAAGATGCTATTATCCGTTCAAGATAATATTGTTTGAAATATACCATTAATTAATTAACCTTTGTTTGTATATATATATAAAGAACTGTTAAGGTAAACATGTAGAAAATTTCCGATGAAATCATGTTCGTCATTGTTTTGGATAGTAAACTTTCCTATTGTCTTTATCGATCTGCGGCTTTAGAACCCTGAGGATCTACATATCTGTCATGGACCTTGGAATAGCAGATCGATCTACACATGTGAACTTCATTAATTTATCCTCTCACTCATGCATGTTTTGTTGAACTTGTTGTTTCCCCGAATAAATTATTATTGTATGATTTTTCTTGGCTACTTTTTATCTATCAAATATAAGCTTGAACTGGACAATAGTTACAGATACATTAATTACATTAAAACTGTGCAAATATTGTAAAACTTACCCTTGTTGTGACAGGCCTCGCCTCGTCGATAGCAATATCCGGTGTACGATACCCACAGTGATAATGCCCATTGCCTGACAGACGCTGTCCATCATATCATACATAAGACATATTATATATTATATGTTGTAAATAGTTAATTACATTTAAGATCCAAAAACGTATCAGTAATTACTGTACATGGTTTTCAAAGTCTTTCGTGGTTCTGTATTTACGGCCGCTTCTGGCAAACTGTTCAAGACATTACCAACCACATTCTTCTTCCCTGTTGTTGGTGGATATTGGTGTCTGTGGTGCAATTATTTAATTGTTTTATCATCTTTATAATCACTGATTTATGTTTCACTAAATTTTGACTTCTGTGACAGTGTGATGCAGGACTTTTTGGTGTGTACATTCATGTGTAATGTTTCGTACATGTATCTCGTCGATACATTTGTCCTCTTGAAACAGTTTATGATACATGTAAATCAAAGTTTTGAGTTAACTCCCCACACATCATATATAAGTACAAGAAAACATTATCATGTGGCATTATTGTAAAAATACCAAATTACCATAGACCTGTTTAATCCATTGTTGCCGCTATCAGCTATTGCAGGGGTTAGCAGTAGTAATCACTAGTATCACAATGGTATACAGGTCTGATATAAGAAAGTTTAGAAAACAGAGTTACCGAACTTGTCTTCACAGAGAAATAAAATAAAACGAAAAATATCCATACTCCACTTTGTAAGTGAAAATATAAATCCAAGTTAATTTATGAATGTAATTAACTAACTTCAATGTATTCTGTTAAAATAATTAAACGTTATTTTTGAGCAGAAATGCAAAGATATAAGTATTAAAAATATTAATATTTAGAAAGATCTATTTTAGTTGTTATATATAACGAAGTTCATTTCTGGTCGTGTCCTCATCCTCGATACTCCAGGGGTTCCGATCACTTACGATCTCTACACCCCTGGACTATCTCATAGTGAAATTGAAGGCAGCTCAGTGGAAAACATTTGGCCAATCACAGGCTAGCAAAGATTTCCTTTGAAGACTACAGAGAGCGACGCCTAACATCAAAGCCACACAGTCAAACACAGTGTACCGTTATACGGCTCTTTTGATGTTCATCAAAGGACTAAATTACCTGTTCTATTCTGTTGCCTCCAGTTTTACTATGAGAGAGTCCAGGTGTGTAGAGATCGTAAGTGATCGGAACCCCTGGAATATCGAGGATGTCGTGTCCTAGGCTCGGTTATAACCGGAAAAGGGCGTTAAGTCCCATCAATCAATCAATGGTCGTATGTTTCTTTCTTCTAAGGTGTAATCAAGGCTCCCCGTAACTACATTTGTTTGTTTCTGTCGTTTTAGGTGGATCGTAGGTCCCTAATATGGCAATCCTATGGCTATATACGACTTCTCATAGGATACACCTACAGGGATTGTTTCCTTGGGGTCACGTTTTTGTTTTCGTATGAGTGACTAGTCGACGGTGAGCTTGAAATGTGATAGGTGATGTGAGTGAGTGAGCTGGAGAGAAATGGTGTGGAATGAGCCAGAGAGAGGGTGTCTGATGAGTATAAAAATGCCGTCGTATGATGTATATAGACTATTTTGAAAATAACACTGTATATTATACAATACTTGTGTTATCATTTATAACTTTACAAATGGTCATGCTAAAGCACGATTTAAATTATATGCTGAATACACCTACAATACTAAAGTGTCCAGATATGCAGGGACGGCAATCATGATTTTCAGTATTTATTTTGATTTTATATACTGTACTGCCTTATTGTAAACTATATCAAAGATAAAGCATGTAATGTTGATAAAAATCCCTGTCAGATGAAATGGTTATCACACTTGTCACTAAGTGACAGGAGACACCCGGATTCGATCCTTGTAGCCCGAGATACTCTGGCCCTGACACGAGACTTAGACATTATGACAGATAGATGTCTGGTGTAGGGCCAGAGCGCAGTGCTATATCAAAAGCTTGAGCTCGCCGACACCGTTTTGTATCCTAGGTGAGAATTTCAGCCCATTTGATTTATTACGGATTTTCGGTCATACGCTGTATTTCCAAATTTAAATCTCGAAACAAATCTTTGTTGTTTATTGCTAATAAAATGCACATGGATCTAAGGAGTAGAACGTGCCCTATATACACGTATGGTATTACGTAAGGTATTCTAGTATGATTTTTTACCGATTTTTGATGTAGACCTCTAAAACGTCTAAAATGGTCCAAGTGCACTCTGATGGGTACATAAATGTAATCATATAAACTGTAACTTATTATCAGATCCATGTGATGACATTCAAGCCTACCATAAATGAATTATTTTTCTTTCGTTAATCAAATTAAATTGTGTCTGCCTTTAATTTGATATACATGTACATGTATATGTATAACGAATCCTCAATACAATGACACTATACAATGTACATGTACAAGTGTAGCTTGCGATCATGCAGGTAAAAGCATTATTTATTATTATTTTTATACTCTTGTATAATCGTTATGTGGCCCATTTTTAACATGAAAATGATGTGGATATACGGGAGTCTGTAGTAGCTATATGTACATTGTACGCGCCTGTACATGTAGATTGCAATGCACGTGTATATTGTATACATGCGCAATATATATATATATATATTGCACATGTACTAGGATAGTACTAGTACTGCGTGTACATGTAGTACAACCACGGTTTTCCTATTACTGATACGTAGCAATAAAAACATGTTGTATTGGAATAACTCCTATGTTTAGACCTATTTTGAGATTTTTTTGTAGCACTATTCATTAATTTTACTGAAAAATTTCAATAAGCACATGATCATCTGTGTACGATGTAGAAACTTAATATTAGCTAGTGCGCAACCTTAAACAGTTATCAATGGGTGGTTATCTCCCTTGTTACAGCGTAGTGATATCTCTTGTTTTATTTATATATGTATACTGCTAATAACTTTCAAAAGATCCATTATTAACAAATGAAATAACGTAAACGACGGTATTATCAACGTTCGTTGAACATTTTATAATTATTTGGCATTTAAAAAAATCCATTGTGGGTTTACTTTAGCAAGCGGATGTAGTTGAAAAGTGAGAGTGAAAAAATGTAAACAACATGGTTGACAACGTTGCTGCAAAGGAAGGATAATACACCTAAGTGTGCACGGGTGCTTTTGTACCTTGTTCGTAATACACATGCCCCCTTTTACTTTTAAAACTGATTGGCACACTTTCAATTTTAAATTACGTCCGTTGTCATAATCCAACAGGACCAAGTAGACAGATTAGACATGGCTGATTTGAAAGGGCAGGGTTCGTCCAGTCAGACGGATAAAATTTACCGTGACCAAAATAATGTTGGTGAACCCTGTAGTCATGATCCTGCGTTACCGTCCGACAATCATGACTACTACCTGTTGTATGAGCACGATCCTGATTTGATAGTTGAAGTTGACATCCCGCTAGATGATCATGATGAACACGTCCATAATGGTCAACTTATAAACGGTCACTTGAGGGAGCCAACTAGTACCAGGTCTAATTTATCAAGTGGTTTCGCAGGCAGAAAGACTTCATCCAAAGTCAAACAACACTCATCACTGAAAACGAGAGGACGTCCTATTAAATCTCACGAGGTATATATATCCCCAGTTGGCAGGTCATTTACAAAGTACAATGTACATACATTTGTAAGTGTACATACAACATCAATCCTATACTGTATAGTTTCTGCCAATCTAATGAGAAATGGATCTTCTTTGTCACTAGATCCCTGTGAACCGTCCGTTCATGAAAATCTACATGGAGCAACATACATCTACATCTACCTAGTAATCGACCTACATGTACATTCATCATAATGAAGATAATGTCAATCTAATATGTATTAAATGTACAAATAAATGTACATGTATGCATTTGTAGAAGATCTAATTTTAAACTAGTTAATTGGAGTTGCTTTATGTATTTTGCATTTTTTGTAAGCATTTTTTTCTTCTTTATCAGCATCACACATGCATATACAATGTACTCATGTGTTTGAATGTGTTTGAATGTTTTTCAGCATTGTTGTTGTTGCTGATGTGTAATATTAACTCATCAATACAAAATGCAAAATGATCTGATGTCAGCTTCAGATACATTATGTAGTCGTTATACTGTACTGTACATACACTTAGCAGGATATGAGGTTCCAACTACATGTATACAATCTCTTTTAAGCTGCCTGGACCACAATGCAAAAAAGTCACTAATTGCTAGTGCTTTCAGGATTGCTTTCAAGGTTTGGGACAACCCTGAAAAATATTTAATCGATGCAAAATGTTTTAACTATTTTTCATATACCTGGTATATTATACAAACATTTCATGGGCTACTGTGCTCTAGTTCATAATATTTAACCAGAGGAGGTGTAATCAACAAATGTTATATTGCACAAGTATTTTTTTTTATTACACAATCTAAAAGTGCAACAATTTTGATATCATCAACACAAGTAGATCGATCATGTGCAGTTACCAATGTGCAACAAACAGCGGTGATGATGACCTCTGACTAGAAATTGAATGTGGCTCTTCTGTGACATCATGATTACGTTACCTACTATTATGCACGATTTCTCGGAAGTCTTCGTAGTTTTCTACAAAACTAGATAACAACGGAGAGGTGTTCCTAAAGCCGTGCAATATAACATTTGGAACTGTGCAATATAACAAGGTTTAATTGAACGGTTGGGTTAATAGTTAAAAATATTATCTTTCATTATATACAGATTGGTGTAAGCAAATTATGTAATAAATGATATTTTACTCCTTACATATTTTCATGACACATTAAATTCATTGAAATTCACAATTGCAAATTAGTTGTTCCACTGAGATACAACAGAAGAAAAAATTACAAAGAGAATACATGTACCATAAAGATAAAGTTTGAGGAGTAAACATTGTAGGCAAACCATATCTCTGCATAGGATATACTTGATATGTAGTAAGTCTGACCTAATTATAAATCACAAAGTTTTATCTTGATATAACTTTGTTACATTCACATTATCATTGTATCTTGACTCTTCCACCTGGAAACAGAAAAAAACCAGTACCGGTAATGAACATTGCTTTATATGTTAGAATTGATGGTATAGTAATAAAGTAAGTGTATCATGAAATGGAACCATTGGAGATATACCACAGTCAGGTCTACAATCCCTTTAGTTTCTGAGAGAGATACACCACAGTCAGGTCTACAATCCCTTCAGGTTCTGTGAGAGATACACCACAGTAAGGTCTACAATCCCTTTAGATTCTGTGAGAGGAGATACACCACAGTCAGGTCTACAATCCCTTCAGGTTCTGTGAGAGATACACCACAGTCAGGTCTACAATCCCTTTAGGTTCTGTGAGAGATATACCACAGCAGGTCTACAATCCCTTTAGGTTCTGTGAGAGAAACACCACAGTCAGGTCTACAATCCCTTTAGGTTCTGTGAGAGATACACCACAGTCAGGTCTACAATCCCTTTAGGTTCTGTAAGAGATACACCACAGTCAGGTCTACAATCCCTTTAGGTTCTGTGAGAGATATACCACAGCAGGTCTACAATCCCTTTAGGTTCTGGTAGAGATACACCACAGTCAGGTCTACAATCCCTTTATGTTCTGTGAGAGATACACCACAGTAAGGTCTACAATCCCTTTAGTTTCTGAGAGAGATACACCACAGTCAGGTCTATAATCCCTTTAGGTTCTGTGAGAGATATACCACAGTCAGGTCTACAATCCCTTTAGGTTCTGTGAGAGATATACCACAGCAGGTCTACAATCCCTTTAGGTTCTGGTAGAGATACACCACAGTCAGGTCTGCAATCTCTTTAGGTTCTGTGAGAGATACACCACCGTAGGGTCTACAATCTCTCGAGGTTTTTCCTGACTTTAGTGTTCTCTGTAATGATTTCATTATTATCTGCTACATACATGTCTTTATGTCATCAATGCACATAACTCTGAGTTCATTGTTTCTTTAAATGTCTAGGTGTTTGATTTGTGAGAGATAGTGTGTAGTTGCTCAATCGACTGTGACCAAATAGTGTGTAGTTGCTCACTCAACTGTGACCAAATAGATCAATAACATTTGCATTGTTGTAATCAGTAGCTTTGTCTTTACAGATGGAACCATTCCTTAGCGTAGACAATCTACCTCCAGAAAAACAGGCGTCTCGGAACGGTATGTACGGGGGCTCTCAAAGGGGGGAACAAAACCAGTTTTCATTTCTTTTTAAAAGCCTATAGCTATCATATTTAAATTAAATTGACATTGTAAAAAGTGTCATTAATTTTAAGTTATTTTAGTGATCATGTACAATGAAATATATAGATGGTAGTCAAGTGTTGTTGTGAGATTTCCCCTTAGGGCACCCCTCTGTTTCTACAATAGAAGTCTGTGGTTGTGTCAATCTGAGGTGATATTTGAGACAGGGCAGGTTTAATTAAGTTTTAATGCCAAGGTACACATTAATTAGGCCTGTGGGATTAACATGTCAGTGGTGGATGATGAAGAGCTCGAGAAAAGGAGCCAATTTCTCCTGGAAATCTTGAAATGGAGAAATGATCCATCTTTCAATCAACTTGCCAAAGTGTTCCTTAGGGAGCACGCTTCTGGAACACGGTCAAAGTCTGCTGCTCCTAGAAGTATTCGGGAACAGAGCTCTGTGACCCGGGCTAAATCTGCAGCCCGTATAAGTATTGGGCAACACACAAGTGAGACACAGTGTGTGGGCCCTAAAAGTATTGGACCAGGAGAATTTCGTAGTGGGACACGGTCGAAATCTGCGGCCCCAACAGGTTTGTGTTGGCAATAAAAAAAGGGGTTGCTGACAACAAGGGTATTAGTCTGAGAGGGCAATTATTACTTAGATTCTTAGTCAAAGAGGGCAATCATTACTTAGAGACTTAGTCTGAGAGGGCAGTCATTACTTAGAGACTTAGTCTGAGAGGGCAGTCATTGCTTAGATTCTTAGTCAAAGAGGCAGTCATTACTTAGAGACTTAGTCTAAGAGGGCAATCATTACTTAGAGACTTAGTCTGAGAGGGCAATCATTACTTAGAGACTTAGTCTGAGAGGGTAGTCATTACTTAGAGACTTAGTCTGAGAGGGCAGTCATTACTTAGAGACTTAGTCTGAGAGGGCAGTCATTGCTTAGATTCTTAGTCAAAGAGGCAGTCATAACTTAGAGACTTAGTCAAAGAGGGCAATCATTACTTAGAGACTTAGTCTGAGAGGGCAATCATTACTTAGATTCTTAGTCAAAGAGGGTAATCATTGCTTAGAGACTTAGTCTGAGAGGGCAATCATTACTTAGAGACTTAGTCTGAGAGGGCAATCATTACTTAGAGACTTAGTCTGAGAGGGCAGTCATTGCTTAGATTCTTAGTCAAAGAGGGTAATCATTACTTAGAGACTTAGTCTGAGAGGGCAATGATTACTAAGAGACTTAGTCTGAGAGGGCAGTCTTTGCTTAGAGACTTGTCTGAGAGGGCAGTCATTACTTAGAGACTTAGTCTGAGAGGGCAGTCATTGCTTAGAATCTTAGTTAAAGAGGGCAATCATTACTTAGAGACTTAGTGTGAGAGGGCAGTCATTACTTAGAGACTTAGTCTGAGAGGGCAGTCATTACTTAGAGACTTAGTCTGAGAGGGCAGTCATT
>SAYR01008812.1:192953-284010 GCA_004382745.1 Argopecten irradians irradians | reverse complement strand
CTTACTTAGAGACTTAGTCTGAGAGGCAGTAAATTACTTAGAGACTTAGTCTGAGAGGGAGGTCATTACTTAGAGACTTAGTCTGGAGGAGGGCAGTCATTAGAACAGTCTAGGGCAGTCATAGAGCTTAGTCTGAAGAGGGAAGTCATTGCTTTAGAGACTATAGTCAAAGAGGGCAATCATTACTTAGAGACTTAGTCTGAGAGGGAGTCATTACATTAGAGACTTAGTCTGAGAGGGCAGTCAATTACTTAGAGACTTAGTCTGTATTGAGGGCAGTCATTACGTTAGAGACTTAGTCGAGAAGGGCAAGTCATTGCCTTAGATTCTTTAGTCAAGATGAGGGCATCATTACTTGAGACTTAGTCAAAGGAGGGCAATCATTACTTAGAGTGACTAGTCTGAGAGGGCAGTCATTGACTTAGATTCTTAGTCTGAGAGGGTAATCATTTGCTTAGAGACTTAGCTCTGAGAGGGCAATCATTACTTAGAGACTTAGTCTGAGGAGCGAGCAATCATTACTTAGAGACTTAGTCTGACAGAGGCGCAGTCATTGCTTAGATTCTTAGTCAAAGAGGGCAATCACTTACTTAGCAGGGGGGGGGGTCTTTAGTCTGAAGCGGGCAATCCTTACTTAGATACTAGTCTGAGAGGGCATTCTTGCTAGAGACTTGTCTGAAGAGGGGCAGTCATTACTTAGAGACTTAGTCTGAGAGGGCAGTCCAATTACTTAGAGACTTAGTCTGAGAGGGCATTCTTGCTTAGATTCTTAGTAAAGAGGGAATCACTTACTTAAGAGACTAGTCTGAGAGGGCATCATACTTAGAGACTTAGTCTTAGAGGGCAGTCATTGCTTTAGATTCTTAGTCAAAGAGGGCAATCAGATTACTTAGTAGCCTTAGTCTGAGAGAGGCAGTCATTACTTAGAGACTAGTCTGAGAGGGAAGTCTTACTTAGAGAACTTTAGTCTGAGGGGACAGTCAATTCTTAGAGGCTTAGTCTGAGAGGGCACGTCATTACTTGAGAGACTTAGTCTGAGATGGCAGTTCGATTGCTTGCAGACACGTCAAAAGAGGGCAATGCAAACTTAGAGACTTGAGTCTGAGAGGGCAGTCATTACTTAGAGACTTAGTGTGATGAGGGCAGTCAATTACTTAGAGATTAGTGTTGATTGAGGGCAGTCATTATTTAGAGACTTATCTGACGAGAGGGCAAGTCTATTACTTAGAGACTTAGTCCTGAGAAGGGCAAGTCATTGCTTAATGACTTACGTCCAACAGAGGGCCAATCCATTACGCTAGAAGCTCTAGTCTGAGAGGGCACACGATCTGACTCCAATGTAACGTAGAATATAGCGTTAGGATCTGAGAGGGCAGGTCGTGACTGTCAATCACCTGTAAGAGACCTAGCTAGGCTTGCATAGGGAGGGGCAGTAACTCATCATCTTAGTCAGAACCTCTATTTAGTCTGAGAATGAAGATTTCACAGGTTTCCATTTATGTACTTGATGAGATACTTAGTTCAACACAAACAGAAAGTTCAAACTCTCATACTTAGGGAGGACTTATTGAGTCGAGAAGGATGGGAGCAGTCAAGTTGCGGGTAGTTATTCTTAGTCAAATATGAGGGCTCGTAGGTCTACCAGAGGATGACTTACCATAGAGACTTAGTCAAAAAGCGGAGTGGCAGTCATTAAAAACTTAAGAGACCCTTAAGCCAAAAATTACAGATCACTGTTCTGACACAGTCACTCAAGCGAGGATTTAAATGACTTGTCTTAGAGACTTAGTCGATCGAGGCGAGTCAGTTATCCTCAAGAGAACCCTCAGTCATTGAAGATGGCCTTAGTCCTAGTGCCTTTTAAGAATGTTGTTTTATTGTCCTAAGAGAGCTGTGAAGTTCCACATATATTACTTCTTAATCAATGCAGTAAACGTTAGTCACAGAGGTCAGATACCAAATTAACTAGTCACCGAAGAACTTAAGTCTGACTTGAAGGGCATAGCTTGCAACATTAAACGTTTGAAGATTCTTAGTCTGAAGAAGGGCCAGGGGCCTTAGAATTACCTTAGTTCAATAGCAATCTATGAGTGCTCGACAACCATGATGCGTCGGCTGAGGGCCAGAGTGCCATTACCTTAATGAGTAACTTTATGTTCAATAAATGTATAAACTCGAATCCTTGATTACCTAAGTCAAAGACCCTCTACCGCCACCTAATAGTAGGCCAGGCGCGTAAGAATGTCTAGGGTACTTGGTTCTCACCAGACCCATGCATCGTAAGAGAGCTACTGATCGTTCATCTCCAAAGATATGGGAACATAATGTGCTGGATACCATGGGCGTTCAAGCTCACTTAACTTAGGGAGGTAAACTCTCGTTGTCTGAAAGGGCTAGAGAGAGTAGGTGCAGCGTGCTGATTACTTTAAGAGATTAGTGCTGACAAACCAGTGGACTGCAGAAGTCGACTTAATCAGGGCTTAAAATTCTGTGAGTGCCAACAAGACACACATTAAGGCTAGCTCCAGGATTACCTATGGCAGACGACTTGAGTGCTGAGAGACGCGGAGTCTCCACCATCTAACTTAGAAGTACTGCAAAGTCTGAGAGGGCAAGTCATTAACCTTAGAGACTTAGTCTGAAGGAGCGCTAGTTAATTACTTGTAGGACTTGTCTTGTGAAGAGGGAGGCGAAGTCGAGTTATCTTAGATTCTTAGTCAAGAGGGCAATCATTACTTTAGAGACTTTAAGTCTGATTGTGAGGGGTCAGTATCATCTAGTCTCTAGAGACTTAGTCTGAGAGGGACGTCAATTACTTAGAGTACCTAGCTGAGAGGGGCCAAGTTCAGCACTAGCTCTAGAAAGGACGCCATTGTCTGAGAGGGGCAGTCATTACTTAGAGACTCTAGTCTGAGAGGCAGTCATCTACTTAGACTTAGTCTGCAGAGGGCGGATGTCATCACTTAGAGAAGTAGTCTGATGAGGATTGCTAACTCATTACTTTAGATTCTTACTACACAAGAGGGCACGAGTCATACTTACACTTAAGAGAGCTTAGCTCGTGAGAGCGGCAAGTCACAAGTATTTACTTTAAGAGCTTAGTCAAAGAGGGCAGTTACTTTTCGTAGAGATTAGTCTGAAGAGGGGCAATCATTACATCAGAGACTTAGTGCTGAGAGAGTCCGCAACTCCCATTACTACCTCCAGAATACTTCCCTTTCTGACATTGTATAGTGTTTAACACAGGATGCTGGGCCCCTTTCTGACATTGTATAGTGTAAAACACAGGATACAGGGCCCCTTTCTGACATTGTATAGTGTATAACACAGGATGCTGGGCCCCTTTCTGATATTGTACAGAGTTTAACACGAGATGCTGGGTCCCTTTCTGATAGTGTATAGTGTATAACACAGGATGCTGGGCCCCTTTCTGACATTGTATAGTGTATAACACAGGATGCTGGGCCCCTTTCTGACATTGTATAGTGTATAACACAGGATGCTGGGCCCCTTTCTGACATTGTATAGTGTATAACACAGGATGCTGGGCCCCTTTCTGACATTGTATAGTGTATAACACAGGATGCTGGCCCCTTTCTGACATTGTATGGTGTATAACACAGGATACTGGGCCCCTTTCTGACATTGTATGGTGTATAACACAGGATGCTAGGCCCCTTTCTGACATTGTATAGTGTATAACACAGGATACCGGGCCCCTTTCTGACATTGTACGGAGTTTAACATGGGATACCGGACCCCTTTCTGACATTGTAAAGAGTTTAACGTGGGATACAGGGCCCTTTTCTGACATTGTACTGAGTTTAACACAGGATACTGGGCCCTTTTCTTACATTGTACAGAGTTTAACACGGGATAAAGGGCTGTTTTCTGACATGGTACAGAGTTTACCACAGGATACTGGGCCCCTTTCTGACATTGTACAGAGTTTAACACAGGATACTGTGAAATCATTTATTTTCGTTGGGCTCAATTTTCGTGGATTATAGAATTTTAAAATTTTGTTGGCTTACAATTCGTGGAGAAGACCTTAAACATTTCTGTTAAAATACAATGTCGACACGTTCACCTGTACTGTCTGATCGCTCAAGCAGAACTAAGCTCTACCACACAACACAGTTACAATTACAAGAGTCAGTACTCAGCCATTGTTTTTACAGATGTGTCCAAGAAAAAATTATCGTGTCACATTGATACAGTCATGATATACTCTATCAATTATTTGTTGGTACATGTAGATGAAGTCTATGAAATTCTGCAAACTATCTTTGAACTTGTCATGCTTGTCCCCGAAATAGACCTTATGCAGTGTGGTAATATATGTATGAACACATAAACTTACATGACATTGGTATAGGTATGTATATTTTCGTGGGGATGTAAATTTGTTGATTTGGGTCAAAAAACGAAATCCACGAAAATTAAACCCCTATGAAAATTAATGATTTCACAGTACTGGGCCCTTTCTGATATTGATTAACCCACACCTGTATATTCTGATTATAATCAGATGACACACCTGTACACCTGTGTAATAATTGTACACCTCTGTAATACCTGTACACACCTACCTGTACACCTGTGTATATTTATTAGCTCACCTGGTCCAAAGGACCGAGGTGAGCTTATGGGATACCGCAGCGTCTGGCGTCCGGCGTCCGGCGTCCGGCGTCCGGCGTCCGGCGTCCGGCGTCCGGCGTCCGGCGTCCGTCAACAATCGACTTCTTCTCCATAACTGCTGGTCGGATTTCAATAAAATTTGACTGGTAGCATCCTTATGGGCTACTAACTGAAAATTGTACAAATGATGGGGCTGACCCCCCCAGGGGCCTGAGGGGCGGGGCCAAAAGGGGTCAATTTGGCTATTTCTATATAAAGGACTTCTTCTCAAAAACCAAGCATGGGATAGCACCCATAATGCAATGGTAGCATCCTTATAGGGTGGGGATTCAAAATTGTACAAATGATGGGGCTGAACCCCCGGGGGCGGGGTCAAATGGGGTCAATTTGGCTATTTCCATATAAATGACTTTTTCTCTGCAACTAAGCATGGTATAGCACCAATAATGCAATGGTAGCATCCTTGTAGGCTGGGGATTCCAAATTGAGCAAATGATTGGCCTGACCCCCGGGGGCCTGAGGGGCGGGGTCAAAAGTGGTCAATTTCCATATAAATGACTTTTTCTCTGCAACTTAACATGGGATTGCGCTCATAATGCAATGGTTACATCCTTATATGGTTTGGATTCAAAATTTTGCAAATGATGGGGCTGACCCCCCCCTGGAGCCTGAAGGGTGGGGTCAAAAGGGGTCAATTTAGCTATTTCCATATAAACGACGTCTTCTCTGCAACTAAGAATGGAAGAGCACTTATAATGCAATGGTAGCATCCTTATAGGGTTGGGATTTGAAATTGTACAAATGATAGGGCTGACCCCTGGGGCCTTAAACGGCAATAGATGCGAGGTCAAAAAGGTCAATTAGGCTACTATTTTCATATAAATTACTTTGTCTCTGAACCTATGTATTGGATAGCATATTTGTATGGTATCAATAGCATCATTGTATGGTTGTGATTCAAAATTAAACTTTGGGAGTCAATTTTGCTTATTTTTCTAATTGTCAGATTCTTGTGATAATTACTAACAAAAAACCAGGTGAGCGATACAGGCCCTCTGGGCCTCTTGTTTATTTGATGTTTTGTAATTACTTGAATATTTTGCTGTGTGTTGTGTAACAGACCGAGTGGGGAGATAGGTAAACGTATACCAGACAAGAAGGGCTTTAAGTTAAGGTAATGATGTATTAGATGTAGCTCTCCTTCTCCAACACAGTCATATTATTATTTCTTTTAGTACTTCATGACTTTAGATATATCCTTTTGTTATATCAATCAAATAGTTCACTCAGTTTCACTCCTAGCTCACTGTAAACCTATCACACCTGTCTCACTGTAAACCTATCACACCTGTCTCACTGTAAACCTATCATACCTGTCTCACTGTAAACCTACCACACCTGTCTCACTGTAAACCTACCACATCTGTCTCACTGTAAACCTATCACACCTGTCTCACTGTAAACCTATCACACCTGTCTTACTGTAAATCTATCACACCTGTCTCACTGTAAGTATATCACACCTGTCTCACTGTAAACCTATCACACTTGTCTCACTGTAAACCTATCACACCTGTCTCACTGTAAACCTGTCACACCTGTCTCACTGTAAACCTGTCACACCTGTCTCACTGTAAACCTACCACACCTGTCTCACTGTAAGTATATCACACCTGTCTCACTGTAAACCTATCACACCTGTCTCACTGTAAACCTATCTCACCTGTCTCACTGTAAACCTATCACACCTGTCTTACTGTAAACCTATCACACCTGTCTCACTGTAAACCTATCACACCTGTCTCACTGTAAACCTACTATACCTGTCTCACTGTAAACCTATCACACCTGTCTCACTGTAAACCTATCACACCTGTCTCATTGTAAACCTATCACACCTGTCTAACTGTAAACCTATCACACCTGTCTCACTGTAAACCTGTCACACCTGTCTCACTGTAAACCTATCACACCTGTCTCACTGTAAACCTACCACACCTGTCTCACTGTAAACCTATCACACCTGTCTCACTGTAAACCTATCACACCTGTCTCACTGTAAACCTATCACACCTGTCTCACTGTAAACCTATCACACCTGTCTCACTGTAAACCTATCACACCTGTCTCACTGTAAACCTATCACACCTGTCTCACTGTAAACCTATCACACCTGTCTCACTGTAAACCTATCACATCTATCTCACTGTAAACCTATCACACCTGTCTCACTGTAAACCTATCACACCTGTCTCACTGTAAACCTACCACACCTGTCTCACTGTAAACCTATCACACCTGTCTCACTATAAACCTATCACACCTGTCTCACTGTAAACCTATCACACTTGTCTCACTGTACAGGGCTTTTTTTCAGCATGATTTGGGGCTGAAAATCTGCCCCATTCCCCATGGCAAAGCCTCTAAAAATTTTCCCAATTCAACCCTAAAATTTCCCAAAATCAAAGTTTCTTAAAAATTACCCAAAAATATTGCATGAACTTAGTTGGTTAAGGCTTTAAATATTTGTGAATTGGGTTCAGAAAAGTACATAAACTACACTGGAAATAAAAAATCTTTATTGTTATGCTTTATTTCATATTTCATAAATTTCCCAAATCTTGGTTTTGTTGCACATTTTCCCAAAATTCAAAGCCACAGGCCCCATTCCCAAAGCAGTGAGAAAAAGCCCTGCTGTAAATCTACCATGTTTTTCCTCAGTCTCACACCAAAATGAATTGTATTATAAGATAAGTGCTAACCATGTAGTCTAGATATATATACAATCCATTTTCATTGGCTAATGCAATAAATAGCATATCGACTCAGTCTCATCAAGTCAGTATTGTGACGTCACTCCCAGGTCAATATTGCGATTGTTATGTCTCAAAAGTTAAATGTTGAGTTCTTCAGAAAGATATAGTGGAGCCATTCGTCATGCATTTCTTTAATATTCATCAAGAAGCTAGCTTTTTTAAAACAATTATCTTTGGACATATGGTATTATATTATCCTTGTAGAATCTTTATTTAAAAAATGACCTGAGGCTATCCATAATTATATATATTATATTTTGACAGGGATCAATCTAGCTCTGATTTATTACCGTTAATGGGTAAATTTCCCCTCAAGGAATGAATTCCCCTCAGGCCTAAAATTCCCCTGAAGATTTAAAAATTCCCCATTTGAAGCTAAAAAAATGACCGTTTTTGTTACACAATTTCCCCTGTGACTTATTTTTCATTAATTAGGGCTTTTCACCATGTGGTGAAAAGACCTATTGTTTTTTATTATTATTATTATTATTACAAGCTAACCGATATTTACATAATATATAATTCATTTTTCGCAATTTTTAGTCATGTGGACATGACGTACATAGCAATTATTTTACATGATGAATAATTTGCGTGCCCCTGTGCTTGGGCTGAGGTGACCAATATTACATTTCACGGTCCCAGAATAGCAGTTGAGATGGGTTGTTTTTATCTTGTATACGCTTTCCTTCCACATATTCATAATTCTAAATATAATTGTCGAAGACAGATATATCTGGATCAAATTATCGATGAAAAGTTACATAATACATTTGTATAAGACAACTATCGAGTGCATTGTGGGTAGCGCTAGCCTAGGATGTCTCCTTGCAGGCGTTATATGAAATTTTCAAATTAGTATTTGCCTAGATGTAATAAATGATTTGTTTTAATGTCCAGGAGACAGGAGTTATCTCGTCTTTCTGTGTCAACACCAAAATAAAACTAACAGACCAAGGATTTATAAGTGAGAGATATATGTCCTTGTAACAGACCTATTCAAGGATACGTCCTGGCCTACTGTAAGATACTGACGGTGTATCCGATGGAAATCCTCAGATATATAATTATTTATTTTTGTAGTAATAGCTACATGTACATGTAGCCCTCACCAGATTTTGTGAATAGTTTGAATAGGCATGTTTGCATGATATATTACAAAAAAAAATAAATAAATAAAAAAAAAAAATTAAAAAAAAAATGCCACCGGTGGTGAGAATCGAAAGATAAGAAGATCTGCACGGTAACACTAAGCCAGATTTCTGCTTTTTTATATACAGTGATTTTTTTATAAGAAGCAGATAACATTGTTATTTTTTTGATGATGTATGATTTAGTATTTCCTAATAGGAAATATAAAAATTTGTAAATGTAATGTGCATGTAGCTGTTGTTTCAGCATGAAGAAAAGTGAAAAAATGATAATAACACATTGATCACAAATCACAAAGTTTTTTGTTGTTCTTTAATACACCTGGTATACAATAATCTTTGTTATTTTATTGATTTTTTTTCTGAAATGCTCGAACGTCGGTGAAGACACCCCCTGAGAGGAATGAGTTAGATTTCGCCGAGACGAAGCACAGGCTCGTGTTACGTTGATACGGAGAAAACGACAGTTTATATTTTATACCGTGGAATATCAAAGTTATATGCAATGGGGAATTGTACAATGCAATTTTTTTAGATTATATCTTTCTACTGCGTATGCATCGTAAAATTCTACTAAGTTGCATGAAAATACAATGCACAGTCGATGTCGGGAACAGATCCGATTTGATGCATTCAACTCAAATATAAAAAATGAATTTATGCTATTGCCGAATTTGTTTGGAATAAAGATAGTCTTAAGTCTTCAAATATCGCTTCTTTTTTAATGAATAAGAAGAAAAAATCACGATAGTTGCTCGCAACCCAGTGGTACCGCGGTTTCATCGGTTTTCGACGGTGAAAGACCCAAAGAGATTTTTTACACACAATGTCAAACATATTCAATGCGAATCATTAATTATATGTTTCAGAAGCATGTTAATGATGTTTTTGTGCAATATTTCATGAATTTCATCTACTAAACGAAGCACTGTATCCACAAACGCTGTAAGATTGAAATTGTAGCCTACGTAGGCCTACTGTTTCTTTTTCATTTTGTCAAAGTGACGTTTAAATGATGAAATGTTTCACGATAAAGTAACACTATTATTTAAAACTATGTTAAGCTGTATATGAGTGCAAATTGCCACCATAATACCACAAATAAATGCTTATTCAATCCTTCAAAACGTCAGCTTGCAAGATCGAATCACCCGGGCTCATAGAGGACAAAAAAGTTACGTCATTGGAATGTTCGGGATCAAATCGTCAAATTTAGAAATGGTAATCAGAATAAAGAAATTAATCATTTATTTACTCATATCGCAATATTTTCATATCGCAACTGTTACAGGAAAATCTTATTACCTGGTATCGAGTTCTATGCCTGGTTAATCTCGATATTAGTGCTGAAAATATCTGGTTTATTGATATTGTTCCGCTACTTTTGTTGAGTTTGAATTCGCAAATTCGAAGGGCGTCAGAACGCTTGCTTTCAACCGGAATCAACACCGTAGGGATAAAGACCTTCCAAGGGAATTTTTGCATCGGGGGAACAGGTACATAAAAAGTTGATTTTCTCAAAAAGTAAGAAAAATAAAATACATTAATTTTGCTGGAACACTAAAAAAATAATTCTGAATTCGGAACAGTTGGAATTATGAAGATACCTCTAACAGTATTTTTATTATTATTAGTATATATTATGTAAGTAATTATTCTACACTTTTTTGTGTCCAAAAGATCTTCAAAATGGTAAGAGGTATGCCAATTGCCTTATTGTTATATTGTATGGCATGAGTTGAAGTGGTGACCGCAACGTTTTTAAGTAGGTCAAAAATCCAAGATGGCCGCCATAACGTCATACCTAAAAAGTTTAAAACAGCCACAACTCAAAAACCGTTCAAGATACAGCAAATATTTTTGATGTTTTATGTAAATCGTATAAAAGACTAACTTTTATTCAATTACAGCAATTAGGTCAAAGGTCAAACAAAAAAGTTCGCTATGGGGTCAAAGTTCACAAATTTTTATTTTTTTGATTTTGCAAAATTTCATTTTACACATCGATGCAGAATGTCATTCTGATGAATTTGGTGTCTTTTATTTTTCGGTAGCACTTCTGGTTAATGCTGTATGCCATTTTGAACAATCCTTTGATCTTTGCTAAATTCCCGCCAAAATGTTTAACATTATATATTACCGAACTGAATGACTAATATAGTCTGCAATTGCAATAGAAAAGAACCCAATAATGTTCTCTAACGTTTGATATGATTTTCATCTTCATCAAAAAAACAAAATGGCCGCTATGACGTCATATCTTAAAATTTAAAAATGCTTATAACTCACTAAGAGTTCTTTTCACAGATTTCATCCAATGATATTTTTTGCAGATAATCTTAAGCGTAAACTTTTTCTTATGTTATCACAAAAAATGGCGACTTCCTGTTTTCGGTAAGAGTCAAATGTTAAAGGTCCTGTTTTTAACAATAAACATGAAAACTTTTCTCCTGAAGTTCTGTAAGGTCTAGGATCTTCATATTTCATATATAAGATGTCCAGGGGATGGGCTATAAAGTCAGATACTAGGAATGACCTTGACCCATATTCAAGGTCATATGAGTCAAATATGTTCAAATCTTTAAATGACTCAACAATAACCAAAATGACAAGAGTCTAAATACGTTCAAGGTCACAGGGGTCCAGAGTTTAAATAAACATACCGAGGTATATATACCTAACAACACCGCAAGTCAGATGACGTTAAGGCGCATTGGATCTCGTTATCATTTGCTCGAATGAATTTGGAAATATGAATTGGATTAAGATGAGAGTTCTCTTCGGCTGATCAAACTTCATGCAGATCTTCACTAAAACACTTTTATTCAGGGCTGAAAGTTAAGGTCATTTATTGGTTACAACTTCAAAACCCATGCATTACCTAGTTCTTAACTTACCTGGCAATGACGGTATTGTAAACTAAATATAGTGAAAAGCCCGCCAAATTGTCTATGACAGTTTCTAGTTTTTTATACTTTTGTTTGCAAATTTCTTCATATTTATTATATAGCTACTGTATATTTTATGGTAAACTCAAATTTTTCATTATTGAGCTTAAAATTTTGCTTTACTAAATCTGAAAATAAAATTAGTTGTTTTACAGTACTTTTTCGTCAAAATGTATATATATATTTGGACATAAATAAGAAGATTCAAATTCCCAAACTTTTCCCCTATTTTGAAAAAAGAGTAGTTTCCCCCAAAACCTAGATTGATCCCTGATTGATATCTGATGTTTTATATATTGATATCTGATGTTTATATATTGATATCTGATGTTTATATATTGATATCTGATGTTTAGATATTGATATCTGATGTTTATAAATCAATATCTGATGTTTATATATTGATATCTGATGTTAATAAATCAATATCTGATGTTTATAAATCAATATCTGATGTTTATAAATCAATATCTGATGTTTATATATTGATATCTGATGTTTAGATATTGATATCTGATGTTTATAAATCAATATCTGATGTTAATAAATCAATATCTGATGTTAATAAATCAATATCTGATGTTTATATATTGATATCTGATGTTTATATATTGATATCTGATGTTTATATATTGATATCTGATGTTTATATATTGATATCTGATGTTTATATATTGATATCTGATGTTTATATATTGATATCTGATGTTTATAAATCAATATCTGATGTTTATATATTGATATCTGATGTTTACATATTGATATCTAATGTTATAGTCAATGTTTACCAATGATAACTCACCATGACATACAGTACAATATAGATAATACTAGAAAATATTTAGAATTTTAAAATGTGTTTTTGTATCCCTTGTTTTTTTTAAATTTTTTATTATCTGATCATTTCAGTATTAATACTAGGTTTTGGTATGCTGTATATTCTAAGGCAATATGTTAAATTGTTATAGGAATGGTAGGCTGACCCCTGCTTCGTCTGTTTTTATTACACGTGAGGAATCTCCGAAGAAGGTCAATCATTGTATAAAGAATCCATTCAAGCATTCAGTGAATGACTCCACTGACGTCTTAAACATTGTAAGTATATATGTGTTTACTTAGGAAACTCTGGAGTGATGGACATACATAATATTCCATTGAACAGCTGAATAAACTTCTTTGTCTTGTATCAGTTAGATAGGGTCCAGTTTCAGCAGACATTTGTCTTGTATCAGTTAGATAGGGTCCAGTTTCAGCAGACATTTGTCTTGTATCAGTTAGATAGGGTCCAGTTTCAGCAAACAATGGATTTAAGCTGCACTTACCATATTTGCTTTTGTTGCTTCAGGTAAAAAAAACGAAAACTATGAAAATTAAACTCCTACGGAATACATATTTCACAACATGAAAAGTTCCATATATTTATTGTGAACATATGTTGATGTAGAAACCTTTATTACCCAGGACCTTCCAGAGTGATGAGAAAAAAACATAGTGACATGTGTACATTGTTTTTTTGTGACAGGAGAAGGGAAAGTCACCCGATCGCTGTAAAACACCGTCTGGAGATATGAAGCAGAGAACTACATTTGCTACCTTCCATATGGGGAAGGTGCTTGCCAAAAGTAACACAGAAAGTCCTCCCAAGAAACAGGGAAAACTACTGAAGGGAAAGTAAGTGTCAGGGACTGGGGTATCTATTGTCAGGGACTGGGGTATCTATTGTCAGGGACTGGGGTATCTATTGTCAGGGAGTGTCCTTGAGGTGTATACTGTGTGATGTCAGGGACTGTCCTTGAGGTGTATACTGTGTGATGTCGGGGACTGTCCTTGAGGTGTATACTGTTAGATGTCAGGGAATGTCCTTGAGGTGTATACTGTGTGATGTCAGGGACTGTCCTTGAGGTGTATACTGTTAGATGTCAGGGACTGTCCTTGAGGTGTATACTGTGTGATGTCAGAGGCTGTCCTTGAGGTGTGTACTGTTAGATGTCAGGAACTGTCCTTGAGGTGTGTATTGTGTGATGTCAGGGACTGTCCTTAAGGTGTGCACTGTGTGATGTCAGGGACTGTCCTTGAGGTGTGTACTGTATGATGTCTGGGACTGTCCTTGAGGTGTGTACTGTGTGATGTCAGGGACTGTCCTTGAGGTGTGTACTGTGTGATGTCAGGGACTGTCCCTCAGGTCTCTATCAATGTCTTTATATCAAGGTCCGGTTGTTCAAAGCATGATTAGTGAAATTTTCATTTCTTGTTTACTTCAAAATTTGTGATTGATATGGAATGACATATAGAAACAATGATTTGAGCATTTTAAGTTTTGTGTTGATTTTCATTGTAATACTTCTCGACCTGTCTCTGAACAGCGTGGAAGGTAACATTTTATCTGGCATGTGTTCCGTCTCACCTGTGACATAACTGGTCAGACATTCGTATGACACAGAACTGACCACTGAAATGTCCTCATCACTTTCTGACACTTTATAAATCAAATCTAATTCTAAAATTTTATTTTTGTTTTAAACCCATCCTGTTTGTCTGTTCTTTAAAATGAATAGAGAGGGAGGGAAGTAGTGTAAGGGGAAATGGATCTCACTTGTGGGTGGAGGGGATTTTACTCAAGAGAAGGAGCAAGGGGTTTGACACAAGAGGGAGGGAAATAGATCTCACTTGTGGGGGGAGGGGATTTTACTCAAGGGAAGGAGCAAGGGGTTTGACTCAAGGGTGAGGGAAATAGATCTCACTTGTGGGGGGAGGGGATTTTACTCAAGGGAAGGAGCAAGGGATTCGACTCAAGGGTGAGGGAAATAGATTTCACTTGTGAGGGGAGGGGATCTTACTCAAGGGAAGGAGCAAGGGGTTTGACTCAAGGGTGAAGGAAATAGATTTCATTTTTGAAGAGAGGGGATTTTACTCAAGGGAAGGAGCAAGGGGTTTCACTCAAGGGGAGGGAAATGGATTTCACTTGTAGGGAAGGGGATTTTACTTAAGGAAAAGAGCTAAAGGTTTAACTCAAGGGGGAGGGAAATAGATTTCATTTGTGAGGGGAGGGGATTTTACTCAAGGGAAGGAGCAAGGGGTTTGACTCAAGGGGGAGGGAAATGGAGTTCATTTGTGGGGGAGGGGAGCAAGTGGTTTGCCTCAAGGGGGAGAGAAATGGATTTCACTTGTGGGGGGAGAGGAGCAAGTGGTTTGACTCAAGGGGGAGGGAAATAGATTTCACTTGTGAAGGGAGGGGATTTTACTCAAGGGAAGGAGCAAGGGGTTTGACTCAAGGGGGAGGGAAATACATTTCACTTGTGAGGGGAGGGGATTTTACTTAAGGGAAGGAGCAAGGGGTTTGACTCGAGGGGGAGGGAAATGGATTTCACTTGTGAGGGGAGGGAATTTTACTCAAGGGAAGGAGTAAGGGGTTTGACTCAAAGGGGAAGGAAATGGATTTCACTTGTGGAGAAGGGGATTTTACTCAAGGGAAGGAGCAATGGGTTTGACTCAAGGGGAGGGGAAATGGATTTCACTTGTAGGGAAGGGGATTTTACTTAAGGGAAAGAGCCAGAGGAGGGGAATGAATTTTTCTTGTGTGGGAGGGGATTTACTCAAGGATGAGAGGGATATCGTTTTAACTTGTGGGTGAAGGGGAGAGGGTTTGGGTGGTTGGTGGAAGTATTTGTATCCTGTCCTCATGATTTAAAATAGCACACAGCTAATTTTCAGGAGCTGTAAATGAGATTCTGATCAAACTTACATGTATAATCAGCTCGATAGCTGTAAAACTGTACACTTGGTGGCAATTATTTAATAATGACTTGACCTATAAAACAGATTGTCTCCCTTTGCATCCTATTCCAGTCACCATGCTGAATACACGACTGTTTTGTCCTAATCATTATTGAATTTCAGTGTTGGATTTATAATCTTTATACTTAGTTTTAAGCAATTATTAAGCAAAGAGGTTATCTGGTTTACAAATGAAGTTGAATCCTAAGCTGTGAGGTTTACATATGTGATAGTAAAAAAAAATACAGATGATTTTGTACTGTTTTAAACAGTACAAAATGTTATGAGACTTACTGTTTTTTAATTAGATCTAACACAAGATGAACACTTGATATTAGTTAATTTTGTCATTGAAAAGTAATAATTTTATTAATAATTTTGTAAAACTTGACACCGCTGGTAACATACTAAAATTAATCTGGCCAATGTGCTCTACTTGAGCATGCTATGGTACATAAAAGATAATTGGGAAATGTAGTTTATGATACTATAGATATCCCTTGTTGTATATTTACATCAAAAAGACTGTAATTATACTAACGTTCACCAGCACTGTTGTATTAGCATGCGGCATGGCCTTTCATTAAAAAATGGATTAAATTTAAATACCAGTAGTTATAATCCATTGAAACTTATAATCCTGAGCTTGAACTAACAAGAGATTAGAGGCACTGATCTGTTTATTTAGACCAAGAATTCCAATATCAAGTAAAATATCTGAATTGTCCCCACCTCTAAATGTATTTGACCGTCTGCTGTTACTGCTGATTAGTCTGTAAGAACAAAATATATAGAGCAGGAACATTTTGGATTACAGATAATCTATGATAAACTTTGGCACTAAAAGCTTGTTAACCCAAAACCTGTACAGGATTTTCTATGAGCTATATACTTTGTAATACAGGTACATAATGTATATATAAAACTGTATATTTGTGATTTGATAGATAACATAGGAATCTAGGGTTGAAATAAGGAAATAAATAGTTAACAAATCAGTCATTATATAGTTTAAGTAATTCCATTGTTGCAGCCCCCGCATTGTTGTTTTGATATAAACTAAAATTTCAGTTTTTTTTCTAGATTGCAGCCCTTGAAACCAGTTGAACTGGGAAACGGTCCAACCATCAAACAATGTCGTGGCATCGTGGCAGGTAAGTTGGCTAAGACATTGGTCCGACCATCAAACAATGTTGTGGCATTGTGGCAGGTAAATGGTCTAAAACATTGGTCTGTCCATCAAACAATGCCATGGCATCATGGCAGGTAAGTTGGCTAAGACATTGGTCTATCCATCAAACAATGCCATGGCATCATGGCAGGTAAGTTGGCTAAGACATTGGTCTATCCATCAAACAATGTCATGGCATCATGGCAGGTAAATGGTCTAAAACATTGGTCTGTCCATCAAACAATGTTGTGGCATTGTGGCAGGTAAGTTGGCTAAAACATTGGTCTGACCATCAAACAATGTTGTGGCATTGTGGCAGGTAAATGGTCTAAAACATTGGTCTGACCATCAAACAATGCCGTGGCATCAGGTAAGCAGTTGTAGATGTTAATCCAATCCAGACCTACACATGTAATATAAGTACATAATGGCCAAATTATTGGATGTGATGTCATATTTACCATGGGTACGAATTCCAAAATCAGAATCCATGCCCTGTAATTGACCGTGGCTACAGTTACCTCAACATCTCCAATACTGTGACAGTCTTCAGTGTAGACATCAATATTTGAACTACATTTTTTGTAGTTTGTTTACTGCAATGATTTGATAACGAAGTCTATTTAGATGAGTGAAAGGAAATTCGAAAGATGTCTTTTTTAAAATATTTGAATTTTTTCATGTATAATCTTGTTCTGTACAGAAACAAAAAGCTATGGTGCCCCAGCAAATAGGACCCTGGCAAGGCGTCGGGAGATCATCCAACAAGTCCCTAACGTCCACGAGTATCTGTACGAACGTCCACATACGGTTGAGAGTATCCACCGTACATCAGAGGCGTCCAGTGTAGATGAAAACCGTGACAACAATGTCAAGGTGGATTTCTCTGAGCTAGACTTGGCAGACAGACTGGACAGGTAAAGTATCTGTCACTATCTACAGTTCCTGTCACACACTGTGTACAGACTGGACAAGTAAAGTATCTGTCACTATCTACAGTTCCTGTCACACACTGTGTACAGACTGGACAGATAAAGTATCTGTCACTATCTACAGTTCCTGTCACACACTGTGTACAGACTGGACAGGTAAAGTATCTGTCACTATCTACAGTTCCTGTCACACACTGTGTACAGACTGGACAGGTAAAGTATCTGTCACTATCTACAGTTCCTGTCACACACTGTGTACAGACTGGACAGGTAAAGTATCTGTCACTATCTACAGTTCCTGTCACACACTGTGTACAGACTGGACAGGTAAAGTATCTGTCACTATCTACAGTTCCTGTCACACACTGTGTACAGACTGGACAGGTAAAGTATCTGTCACTATCTACAGTTCCTGTCACACACTGTGTACAGACTGGACAGGTAAAGTATCTGTCACTATCTACAGTTCCTGTCACACACTGTGTACAGACTGGACAGGTAAAGTATCTGTCACTATCTACAGTTCCTGTCACACACTGTGTACAGACTGGACAGGTAAAGTATCTGTCACTATCTACAGTTCCTGTCACACACTGTGTACAGACTGGACAGGTAAAGTATCTGTCACTATCTACAGTTCCTGTCACACACTGTGTACAGACTGGACAGGTAAAGTATCTGTCACTATCTACAGTTCCTGTCACACACTGTGTACAGACTGGACAGGTAAAGTATCTGTCACTATCTACAGTTCCTGTCACACACTGTGTACAGACTGGACAGGTAAAGTATCTGTCACTATCTACAGTTCCTGTCACACACTGTGTACAGACTGGACAGGTAAAGTATCTGTCACTATCTACAGTTCCTGTCACACACTGTGTACAGACTGGACAGGTAAAGTATCTGTCACTATCTACAGTTCCTGTCACACACTGTGTACAGACTGGACAGGTAAAGTATCTGTCACTATCTACAGTTCCTGTCACACACTGTGTACAGACTGGACAGGTAAAGTATCTGTCACTATCTACAGTTCCTGTCACACACTGTGTACAGACTGGACAGGTAAAGTATCTGTCACTATCTACAGTTCCTGTCACACACTGTGTACAGACTGGACAGGTAAAGTATCTGTCACTATCTACAGTTCCTGTCACACACTGTGTACAGACTGGACAGGTAAAGTATCTGTCACTATCTACAGTTCCTGTCACACACTGTGTACAGACTGGACAGGTAAAGTATCTGTCACTATCTACAGTTCCTGTCACACACTGTGTACAGACTGGACAGGTAAAGTATCTGTCACTATCTACAGTTCCTGTCACACACTGTGTACAGACTGGACAGGTAAAGTATCTGTCACTATCTACAGTTCCTGTCACACACTGTGTACAGACTGGACAGGTAAAGTATCTGTCACTATCTACAGTTCCTGTCACACACTGTGTACAGACTGGACAGGTAAAGTATCTGTCACTATCTACAGTTCCTGTCACACACTGTGTACAGACTGGACAGGTAAAGTATCTGTCACTATCTACAGTTCCTGTCACACACTGTGTACAGACTGGACAGGTAAAGTATCTGTCACTATCTACAGTTCCTGTCACACACTGTGTACAGACTGGACAGGTAAAGTATCTGTCACTATCTACAGTTCCTGTCACACACTGTGTACAGACTGGACAGGTAAAGTATCTGTCACTATCTACAGTTCCTGTCACACACTGTGTACAGACTGGACAGGTAAAGTATCTGTCACTATCTACAGTTCCTGTCACACACTGTGTACAGACTGGACAGGTAAAGTATCTGTCACTATCTACAGTTCCTGTCACACACTGTGTACAGACTGGACAGGTAAAGTATCTGTCACTATCTACAGTTCCTGTCACACACTGTGTACAGACTGGACAGGTAAAGTATCTGTCACTATCTACAGTTCCTGTCACACACTGTGTACAGACTGGACAGGTAAAGTGTCCGTCACTATCTACAGTTCCTGTCACACACTGTGTACAGACTGGACAGGTAAAGTGTCCGTCACTATCTACAGTTCCTGTCACACACTGTGTACAGGAAACATCTCTAGTATCAAATCAAGATGCAGGTCACCTGAGACAAAGTGGCCCTGGCTGGGGTTTATGGTTTCCTCTGAGGAGGGGTCTAGGTTATAGATGAAAAAAAAAAAGTTGTTCATTTCTTATATGAATCAAGCTAAAAAAAATAATGAAAATACTATTTGAACCTCTCAACTTTTATCATAGCAATTTAGCTAAAACTTGTTTGAAATGATTCTGACTTAATCCCAATTTCATGGGTTTTTTTTTTTTTGGTTCAGAATCCAAGTTGGCTTCCACATCCACTATCTTGTAAACACATTTTAAATAGAAACCATTTTTAAAAACTGTTTTCCTGTTAAACTTCTTCTAAGGTTTTTAGATGACTGTTTAGGCTCTTGGACCTCGTGTTTTTTTTTTATTTTCTGCAGTTTTCTGTTATAAATAAATATCAAAATATGATTTTTAGATCAACTCCACCACCATCTGATCGAGATGTACCAATGGTGCCTCCTGCCAGTGCTGCTTCTTTTGACCGCCGTAGACAAGGTCAGTTACCTCCCTGTAATTACAATTTACCTCCCTATAAATATAAGTTACCTTCCTGTAATTACAAGTTACCTCCCTGTAACTATAAGTTACCTCTCTGTAATTATAAGTTACCTCTCTGTAATTGTAAGTTACCTCCCTGTAATTGTAAGTTACCTCCCTGTAATTATAATTTACCTCCCTGTGATTACAAGTACTCCCTATAAATATAAGGTACCTCCATGTAATTGTAAGTTACCTCCTTGTAATTACAAGTAACCTCTCTATAAATATAAGTTACCTCCCTGTAGTTATAAGTTACCTCCCTGTAATTGTAAGTTACCTCCCTGTTATTATAAGTTACCTCCCTGTAAATATAAGTTACCCCCCCTGTAATTACAAGTTACCTCCCTGTAAATATAAGTTACCTCCCTGTAAGTATAAATTACCTCCCTGTAATTATAAGTTACCTCCTTGTAAATATAAGTTACCTCCCTGTAAGTATAAATTACCTCCTTGTAATTATAAGTTACCTCCTTGTAAATATAAGTTACCTCCCTGTAAGTATAAATTACCTCCCTGTAATTATAAGTTACCTCCCTGTAAGTATAAATTACCTCCTTGTAATTATAAGTTACCAAACTTTGTTACCAGGACAGAAAGCTTAAAAATATGGTAGAAACATAAGAATCATTGTTACATATTACACATTCTTTGTGCTGGTATCAAAAAGATTGATTGCTGAGTGAAAACCTTTTTCCAGGGGATGTGTCACCTGACCCTCGGGTGTTTGCCACAGAGATAAGTACTGCTAGGACAATTCCAGATGCTATCGATGAAATTCAGGCAGAAGAACTACACAACAAACTTAACCTACAAAACAGTACCAGTAATGCCAAATCTGATGGTCCACAGACCAAAAATATTGGTTCAGATCTTGAAGTTATCCACGAACCTAATCCGATCTTGTCCAGACCACAGACAGCAGTTAGTGGTCAACATGTGACCACTGACCACAGTCCACGTCCACACACTGCTGGCCAGCTACAGTCGCGGCCACATACGGCCAGTAAGTCTGTACGTTTTGCTGAGGACACCACCGACAAAACCACCGACAAAACCACGAAGAGGAAGGAAAGAGAAACATGTAAACCATCAGATTCTGGTTTTGTGAACAAGAAGGATGACGACCCTGATTATAAAGATGGAGCTAGTGACAAAGGACAGATGTCAGGTCAAGGTGAAATCCGATTAATATCAGCTGGCACCGCTGCTTCTGCAGAAAGTGATAAAAATACATCAAAGAGTAACACTCAAGGGAAGCAACAGAGTTTGAAAAGTGTGTCAAGTGAAACCCATCAACATGTAGAAAAGGTGACAGCTAAACAAGCAGTGTGTTTAAGATATGATAATAAAGATGGCAGGAAACCGTCAACACTTCAGGTCACGTCTGTGGGCCATGGAGGGAAGGTCCACACTATCATTTGTCCAGAAAGTCCCACTAACAGAAGTAGGTCGCCAAGTCCTCAAAGGAGAGGTCAAAGGTCACCTAGTCCACAGTACAGAGGTCAAGGGTTAACCAATCAGAAACAGCAATCTAAACACAATAAGAGTAACAGACTTGTGAGGCCTTCATCTGCCAACATGTGTACACGGCCACACAGGTCACACAGGTCGGGAAATACGAGGGTTTGTTTTGAGGATGATAAACCTGAGCATGAGTCTATCTTCATTGAGAAGGAGGAAGGTGACCAAGTTTACATCGGAATCCGTGAGGACCGCCCTCTTAACTTTGAGGACATTGAGGCGGAGTTGAGGGCCCTACAGGAGGATATACAGGAAAGGCGTGTAACGGAGGAAGGCTGGGACGTTCTACAAGATGAGGGTAGTGAGGATGGTAGTGATGTGAGCACGGTAGTCGAGGATCATCTAGGGGATAGCATGCTCGGCCAATCAGAGCAGGATCAGCCTGCTGAGGATGAGGTCCAACAGGAATGTTGGGGAGACTACTCCAGTTTGTTAGATATTTACAGGAGGAAGTGTATGGATGTTAGTGAGAACTGTGGTGAAATCAGTGATAAACTTACCACACCTCGTAGGTCAAAGGTCAAACAACGCTGTCGAAGCAAGGAGTCAGTGGCCAGTTTAAAACGCAAAGATAGCTGTCAGTCTGTGTATACTTCAGATAGTGGGAAGGGCTCTGAAGGGGTCACTGTGGAGGAGAGTACGGTCACTTTATCTCACGCTGCGTCCAATCTCACGCTGGACAGTGGTCTGAGTCTTGGTGACAGTGATGACCCGTCAAACCTTCGCACAGCTACACAGGTAAAAGATGTTTGTGCGGAGGGACAAGTGTTGTTAGGTGAACCGACGTGTGTGACACGTACAGTGCCACCATTGGAACTTCACACGGCACCACAGGCGGAGCCACAAGTTCAGCCACTGGAGACAGAGCTGGCGGTGCAGGATGTTGATGAAGACCAGACCATTGTGGACACCAAGAAACTACTGGAGATTGTCTGTGAAGAACTGGTTACACATCAGAACAAACTGGTTCGTATTTCATCATTTCAGCAGTTTGTCTTAAAAAGGCTTTACAATGTCTGAAAAAAGTTTATAGCAAAATAAACTTCTTTATATACAAAATATAAATGTCAAAGAAAATCAGATTCAATGGGTTATCATTGGTATTAGTATTTATTGACTGAAGGGGAAGCTTGATTTTTCCACTACATGGATGGAAATAAGTCGAAATATTAAAACAGCATTTTGTTCAATGACAGAAGGAAGATGCAGATATGCCGCTCATTCCTAAAGTGTAAGTATGGTGTGTTACTATGGTTTGGAGGAATGAATATTTCAATGGATTTTATTGTAATAATAATGGTTTTATTGTAATTATAATGATTAATTGTATCAATAATGGTTTTTATTGTAATTATAATGATTGATTGTAATTATAATGATTTATTGTAATTATAATGGTTTTATTGTAATTATGATAAAACAATAGCACCTTGTTGTTACAACTATTTGATTATACCGAATCGCTCTCAAATAATTTAATAATTAACCAAGAGTAGATAACTCTGGATTACACTTAAATGTGATTAAGGTACCACTGGGAGATATTGAGCAGTCTGTGAATATTTTAAGTAAGATTATTTCGAAATAGCTTAATTTTTAATAAATGGAAATTGGGTTGTAAAGATTATAAAAACACATGAAGAGAAAACTAGTTCATTCTTACAATTCTTTAAACATTTAACAGTGAGCCAGCACAAAAGGAAGAACTGAAGATTGTAGCGGAGATAAAAACCTTAAACAAACAGAAGTGAGTGGCGTGTTGTTGTTGGTTTCATAAAAAATTATTGAGCACAACTGTCCTTATATAGTTATTATTATACAGTTTAGAGGGCAGTTCATGTGGTTAAGTGAAGTTATTAGCCCATCAACATCAGATGGTGTCTGTCTGTACTTTCCATCTGTCCGTTAACAATTTTTGTTACTGCAATTTCTCAGAAAGTATTGAAGGGATCAGCCTCAAATTTCATATGTAGGTTCCCCTAGGGCCCTAATTGTGCATATTGCATAAAGGGGAGCAAGTTAAAAAAAATTTAATGGTTCAAATGGTTAAAATTAGTTGAGCTTGATGTCACCTAATCCTGACTTCTTTCTCCTTCACGTTTGTCTGACATGAATCTAATGTAATAATTTCAGTATAAAAATGAATAAATGAATAACTTTGAATATCAGTGAGAAATTATAATTTGAAAAAAATGTGTGAATGTGTTTGTGATTGTTTGAAATTTTTTGGAGAAAAAAAAAGAATAAAAAAAAAGATCAGTTATCAAATTTTGTTTGTTTTTAATTTGATGTATGTTGTTGTTTCTATAGGAAGAAGAAGCCTCCCCGTACTGGTCCTATCGCCCCTTTTGCACCAGTCTGTTTTGAGATCAATGCAAGACCACCAAAAGGCTTACTGTATTACTTTGCCTATGGCACAGAGATGAGCCTGTCACGGTGAGATTCTATATATCTGTAATTATACAAAAACGACAAGTACCCTATCTGTAGGTCAAAACGATAAACATGTCATATATCTACTGCTCAAATATTAAGTATAGGTCATATCAACTACTCAGTAGAAAAAAAATTATAGGTCATGTTCTTAATTACTTTTCATTTAATTGTTTTACAAGTTTATTAATCAATTTCACAAATTGGATCATTATTTTCACACAAAAATACAATATAAGGTGATACAGTATTATGTTATCATTATTCTGAAGTTTAATGTTGTATGATCTTTTTAATTATGTATAATTGTTTTCTTTTAATTATCCTGTTGCCCTTTGCCCTTGACCTTTTACTTTGGTCCTTTGAATCTTGACATTATCCTTTTGTCCTTTGAATCTTGACCTAATCTTTTCCTTTGACCTTGACCTTAATCATGTTGTCCTATGAATTTTGACCTCTGTGTTACAGACTGACTACATACATCAAGAGGGAACCACAACGTTACTGGGGTCTGCTGTTTGGATTTCAACTCGTGTTTAACAAGAAAGGTAAGTGAGCTCAAATGGAGGAACCTGGACAAACTATAGACACCAAACAAGTTGTCTGTCTGTGTGTATCAGCATTGTATTGATATTGATAGGTGTTTGGATGTAGAATAATTATTGCTTAAAAACTCTCCTTAAAATTTGTCTTAACCATTGGAGCCATACTTACATGTATGCAATAGAATCTCTTTAGACATTTCCAGCATCAATGTTTTCCTAATGGTTTCATTGATTATAGAATCTTCTCATGTTAATTTATATAGATTTGGGAAACGTGATAAAACCAATGTCAATAGTGTTTATTTAATGAGTCCATGTTGTTTAAAGAAAACATTTTTTCTAAATTATTTTTCAACATTTTCAATTCATTCTTTAACCAAATTTGAATTTTAACTGAATTCAAAGTCTGTCTGACTTATGTCAAAAATAACAAAAAGGTAAATCAGGAGCTAAATTTAAAACACAATTTAATTATATATAGAAATATAATGATATACAGAAATAGTTTACAATATCTAAAGTAATTGATGGCGGTACAAGAATAATACAGAAATTTAAATTGTTATTTGATTGATAGTATTCACAAATCTACACAGGAATATGAATGTCCATGGTTAGTTTCTAAAGTGCCAAGTAAAAACTGAAAATAGTATTAAAATAAACAAACACACAGAACTTACAGTATTAGATCATTCTGGATTTTCACTTATAGTCAACAACTTAATGTATGTTTATAAATGGTAATAGTCTAGAATGTCTATAGCTAAATCTACAGAATTGACTATATGACCATATGAGTTATCTCCCTTATTTATTAACTAAATGTACATAGTGTTATTTGACTTTGGAAATGATATGACCTTGACTTTGGTACTGATATGACCTTGACTTTGGTACTGATATGACGACCTTGACCCAGTATTTGTTCCCATTACAGGTGCTGATATAGAGGCTGGAGGGTTTGCCAACATTGAGTTTAACCCCTATTCCTCTGTGGAGGGATGTGTCTACCCAATCACACAACAGGAGCTGCTGCTATTGGACAAATATGTAGGATATCCTCAGGTAAATTGATGTTTATTGAATTTCCTATAGAGTTATCTCCCCTACTTCATTATATGCATGCTAAGATAAATTGTCCAATACATCACTATATCTATATTGGTCACTCCTTTAAACCATGGAAGTAATAATCATTCAAATTTAGAATGATTTTGCAAATTATTGTGAAAACCAAGACAGTTTTTATGGAAATTATGATGAACAATTTAGGGGTAACCTCAACACATACTGCTTACTAAATATTAAAAAAAAAAGTTTAAGGCAAATGTCGTTCATAAAATGACTTTTAGAAAATTTTAATGAAATAAAATATTGTTTTTTGAATTTCAAAAAAAAAAAAAACAATAATTCAGCACCACTAGGGTTAAGATATTCTGGCTTTAAGTTCAACAGGTTAACAATGATATATAGGTGTGGTAGTATTAAGCTTTGTCCTCTCATTTGTAGCATTACGAGCACCTGGTGACCCCTCTTTGGCTAATGAACTCAAACGATGACCCTAACGAGTTTGGCGTGGCTCAGTATTGTGTACCTGCGCTCACCTTTATAGCTCAGGACAGGTGGATAGAAACAGGTAAGAAATCTCACAAATTTGTTCACACATCCACACACTTACAATTGATATCACGCACATCTGTTCACACAATCCACACACTTACACTTGATATCACACACATCTACACACTTACAATTGATATCACTCACATCCACACACTTACAATTGATATCACTCACATCCACACACTTACAATTGATATCACACACATCCACATACTTACACTTGATATCACTCACATCCACACACTTACAATTGATATCACACACATCCACACACTTACAATTGATATCACTCACATCCACACACTTACACTTGATATTACACACATCCACACTCTAACACTTGATATCACTCACATCCACACACTTACAATTGATATCACACACATCCACACACTTACAATTGATATTACATACATCCACACACTTACAATCACATCCACACACTTACAATTGATATCACTCACATCTACACACTTACAATTGATATCACTCACGTCCACACACTTACAATTGATATCACACACATCCACACACTTAAAATTGATATCACTCACATCCACATTCTTACACTTGATATCACACACATCCACACACTTACAATTGATATCACTCACATCCACACACTTACAATTGATATCACACACATCCATATACTTACACTTGATATCACACACATCCACACACTTACAATCACATCCACACACTTACAATTGATATCACTCACATCCACACACTTACAATTGATATCACTCACATCCACACACTTACAATTGATATCACTCACATCCACACACTTACAATTGATATCACACACATCCATATACTTACAATTGATATCACTCACATCCACACACTTACAATTGATATCACTCACATCCACACACTTACAATTGATATCACTCACATCCACATACTTACAATTGATATCACTCACATCCACACACTTACACTTGATATCACACACATCCACACTCTAACACTTGATATCACTCACATCCACACACTTACAATTGATATCACTCACATCCACACACTTACAATTGATATCACTCACATCCACACACTTACACTTGATATCACTCACATCCACACACTTACAATTGATATCACTCACATCCACACACTTACAATCACATCCACACACTTACAATCACATCCACACACTTACAATTGATATCACACACATCCACATACTTACAATTGATATCACTCACATCCACACACTTACAATTGATATCACTCACATCCACACACTTACAATCACATCCACACACTTACCATCACATCCACACACTTACAATTGATATCACTCACATCCACACACTTACAAATGATATCACACACATCCACACACTTACAATTGATATGACACACATCCACACACTTACAATCACATCCACACACTTACAATTGATATCACACACATCCACACACTTACAATTGATATCACTCACATCCACACCCTTACAATTGATATCACACACATCCACACACTTACAATTGATATCACTCACATCCACATACTTTCACTTGATATCACACACATCTGTTTATGCACACATCCACACACTTACATGTACACTTGATTACATGTACCATGAAATGCACATCACACGTGTACATGAACTTTAGCCATAAGAGATTACCTGCAATGAAATGCTGACTTCATTTCTGTGTTACCCATGTTTTTCGATGAATTTTGGTGTTTTGTCATATTCCACTTTTATATAAAAGCAGGGTCATTCATATATTGTAGACTTTTCCTAGTTTTCTCGAAAAAATTATCAATTTTTGATTTCGATTTCACACCAAGCATCAGATAGTATAAATTCTGTATTTCCAGAAGAGAGACTGGACTACAGTGGTTCCCTTTCCCAGTGTGTAAAGAGCTCCGACATGGTCACCCCCGGTTACCATGACCACCTGGTCAATTTGGGGGCGTCCAACAGTGGCAGGGAGCAGACTGCTGCAGCTTAGGTCAAAGTTCAGAGGCCAATCTTGGATGTTTCACAGGTCATTTGGTGCATTGCTAGTTATATAGTGGATTTACCATTATGGCAATCAATGAAGTAAAAGAAAAAGAAGAAGAAAAAACACTTTCCACTGAAAAACTATTTTCAACCTAAAAATATGTAATAAGAAATGAAGATAGTACTTTTTAGTGCTGGTAGTTGACATACACTTTTCAGTGTCGGTAGTTGACATACACTTTTCAGTGTCGGTAGTTGACATACAGTGCCTTGTGCCTTGTAACTAGAGGAAGTGTTAGATTTCAGACAAGTCTGTTATAATATATCATCACTGTATCTCAGGTGCCTGTGCCTAAAAACTCGGTCAGGATGCCTTAGTTAAAATTTAATTGAATCAGATATCTATCTAATTTCTACTCAAGACTATTTGCTCAACATAATATTTAATATATTTCTAGACTTCAGTATTAGTTCTCTCTGATAATGAGGTACATTTCTGTACTTTTTGTAACCATTGTATGTACTAAATTGTAACTATATCACATATATACAGTATTAAGTGTATGTACTTTGTAACTATATCACATATATACATAATTAAGTGTGTGTACTTCGTAACTATACATTTGATTATATATTCAGTGTATGTAACTATACCATGTCAAAATCATCAATGATTCAAACTTTACCATGTCAAAATCATCAAATGATTCACAGTAGAACAACGTGTACTGTGTGTAATATATATATATGTTTGCAAATAAACTTTTGTTAGGTGAGTTTGTGTAGTCTCGATTTAGGGTTATCTCCCTTTGAAACATGTTAGTGATGATATCCAGGTAGCTAGGAAGGGTTATCTCCCTTAGTGTAGCTATCCTGGTAGCTATGAAGGGTTATCTCCCTTAGTGTAGCTATCCTGGTAGCTAGGAAGGGTTATCTCTCTTAGTGTAGCTATCCTGGTAGCTAGGAAGGGTTATCTCCCTTAGTGTAGCTATCCTGGTAGCTATGAAGGATTATCTCCCCTGTAATGTCTATTGTATATGCTGTATTTATCATATAACCTGCTCGATATGAGTTATTTTACCTATGTTATATTTTTTCATATGTCACTATAGGGTGATACAGTTGTATGACCTAGAATGTATGCTTTTCAATATTGATCGACTGCTTGGCAGGAAACCCATTTTTTTTTTGATGACGTGATGTGATGTCGTGATATGATGTCGTGATGTGATGTCATGATGTGATGCAAGGATTCATCGGGCACTGGATTATTGTTAGCACATTTTAATTTGTGAATGTAGCTATTTAGTAAGTTTTGGTGTTTTTTGGCGAAAAGCATCAGATTTCTTTTAACTCGATCATATCAAAGTTTTAATTTTTGCAAACTTAAATAAACGCTTCGTAGACACGTTTCACGAAAACTCATTTCAGATCCCATCTGTATTTACTACTAAATAAAATTAAGATGCAACACTACTATCAATGTGCAATGAAGGGAAATAACTCTGACAGATTAGAATCAGTTTTCAATTCTAAGGCTTATATATATACATATGTACATAGAGCAAGAAATAAGTAGGTGTCCATGTAGAGTTGAATATATAAAAAATGGAACTCAACAACCTTCATCTAGAAATGAGGAAAGTACTAGAGGAAGGTCGTTGAGTTTTATTATTTATAAAGCATATATAGATGCTCAAATACATATATATGATATTAGTCTTAATGTTAAGTTTTAAGCTGAAGCTATTTTCATTTACTGTTTTCATTTTTCTAAGTGGTGTATTTATTAATTTTCATGTTAAAAGTTCAGTATGGACTTAAGGAATGTGTGTGGTTTCAGATTTCAGGCTTAAACAAATGGATTATATGGTTTTATAAATAACAAGGTATCCGTAATGTATGATATATTGTGGAGGGAATGTAGTATATGACAAACTGAACAAACTTTCGTTTTCCCTTCAGAACCAAAACAAATGTATGTTTGTTTTCTTATTTACCTATATATATTACGCATATGTTGATATTGTTTCTTGTAGAATCTATTTATATTATATTGACTCAGCTTCATTGTACATCATTTTTTATTTGTTTTCTAAAAAAATTACCAATTTGTTGTGAACCATATTCAAATACTTTTGTGAAACTTCTGAAAAGTTGTAAGCCTACATATACTGGGGAGTGAAATGTAACAGCTCTAGTATCGGTACAGGTAAACGCTTTGTGCCAAGTTGGTGAAGTTTACAGGTTTTTAGTGACGTTTTAGACCCTGTCTATGGTGGTCAGGGTTTAGTGATGTTTTAAACCCTGTCAGTAGCGTTACCTCGTTACAATACCACTTTGTTACCATATGGTGTCAATTTCATGTACGTTCCCGCCAGTAACCGTGCTGTCTTGACCGTCAACAATATTTGTATTAATGAATTATTTATGAACCAAATCAATTAATTAGGTTAATTGTTTCACAGAAAACAAATACGAAAAAAGAGCATGTCAAAAGATACAGGAGAAAATGAGTGTTGTGCGAGCCAACAAATTATACAGAGGCCTTGGCGGACTACATAAAACCTCACCTGGTACTGTTTTTACTCCTTATAATTCTGAGTTTGATGTGCCGTATAGTTATATACATAATGTAGATTTAGAGTTCCTGTGATAATTATCCGTCCAGCCAAATTCCACTGTCGTTATTAGTAGAAATATTTTTTTACATTTATTTATTTTAAGAAAGTTTCATATACAGATGTAATCAATTTATTTACTTACAATGTGTTTTTTTTTTAATAAAATGTTTTTGTTTCCTCTGTCGAATGTTTTCTAGCTTTTTATACATTTATATTGATTATATCTAGTATGCTACTTTTGACCACAAACACATTAATTGCATTGCTCAATTGGAATATGTAGACACATGTATAGTACAAACATCAATGTTATACTGATATTATCCGATTCTAAATGCATATATGTATTTGCCCCTGGGGACGATCCTAACCATTTGGCCTGGAGTGGTGATTTTTGTGTATACATTGTATCAAACACCTGTCAGTTATATTGGTGGTCGTAGGTGAAAGGGAGTTCTCTGTCCATTCTCCACTGTAACCGGTGACCGGTGAAAGGGAGTTCTCTGTTCACGCCCGACTGTAATCGGTAAAAGGTTACAGGGAGTTTCCTACCCATTCCCCACTGTAACAGTTACAGGGAGTTATCTGCCCACTCCTCATTCTAACCAGTTACAGCGAGTTATCTGCCCACTCTCCACTGTAACTGTCGACAGGTTACAGGGAGTTCTCTTCCCACTCCCCACTGTAACATGTTACAGGGAGTTCTCTGTCCAATCACCAATGTAACAGGTTACAGAAAGTTCTTTATTCACTCCCCACTGTAACAGGTTACAGGGAGTTCTCTCCCCACTCCCCACTGTAACAGGTTTCAGGGAGTTCTCTTCCCACTCCCCACTGTAACATGTTACAGGGAGTTCTCTTCCCACTCCCCACTGTAACATGTTACAGGGAGTTCTCTGCCCAATCCCCACTGTAACAGGTTACAGGGAGTTCTTTGTTCACTCCCAACTGTAACAGGTTACAGGGAGTTCTCTTCCCACTCCCCACTGTAACAGTTACAGGGAGTTCTTTGTTCACTCCCGACTGTAACCAGTGACAGGTTACAGGGAGTTTCCAACCCACTCTCAGCTGTAACAGGTTACAGGGAGTTCTCTGCCCACTCTACACTATAACCGGTTACAGGGAGTTCTCTGTCCATTTCCAACTGTAACTGGTGACAGGTTACATAGAGTTTCCTACCAACTCTCCACTGTAACAGTTACAGGGAGTTATCTGCCCAGGAAGTTCTCTGCCCACTCCCCATTGTAACCGGTTACAAGGAGTTCTCTGTCCACTTCACACTATAACCGGTTACAGGGAGTTCTCTTTCCACTCCCCACTGTAACAGGTTACAGGGAGTTCTCTGCCCAATTCCTACTGTAACAGGTTACAGGAAGTTCTGTGTTCACTCCCCACTGTAACAGGTTACAGGAAGTTCTGTGTCCACTCCCCACTGTAACAGGTTACAGTGAGTTCTCTGCCCACACCGCACTATAACCGGTTACATGGAGTTCTCTGTCCATTTCCAACTGTAACTGGTGACAGGTTACAGAGAGTTTCCTACCAACTCCCCACTATAACAGTTACAGGGAGTTATCTGCCCATTCCCCACTGTAACCGGTTACAAGGAGTTTTCTGTCCACTTCACACAATAACCGGTTACAGGGAGTTTTCTGTCCACTCTCCACTGTAACTGTCGACAGGTTAAAGGGAGTTCTTTGTCCACTCCCGACTGTAACCGGTGACCGGTGAAAGGGGGTTCTCTGTCCACTCACGTCTGAAATCGGTAACAGGTTACAGGGAGTTTCCTACCCACTCCACACTGTAACAGGTTACAGGGAGTTCTGTGTCCACTCCACACTGTAACAGGTTACAGGGAGTTCTGTGTCCACTCCCCACTGTAACAGGTTACAGGAAGTTCTGTGTCCACTCCACACTGTAACAGGTTACAGGGAGTTCTGTGTCCACTCCCCACTGTAACAGGTAACAGGGAGTTCTCTGTCCACTCCACACTATAACCGGTTACAGAGAGTTCTCTGTCCACTCCCCACGTACTGTATGTGGAGAGTGGGACGTCTATATCTCTGGTTTTTTTCTATAAACTTTACAAAACTTCAAATCCTTACAGCTGGATTGTCCTTCATGGAATTGACAGTAATACTAGGGAATGCATGTCAAAATCCGTACATGTAGTACCAACTTGCAATTATTACATGAATCGCGATGTCGTTAATCTGTATCATACGACGCGGGTGCCTCGCCACTAACAAACTTTCTGAAAGAGAGAGAAAAAAACCTTTGAAGTGATAACAAATTTTATTAGAGTATAACTTAACAGTAAAGGCCACCAACACACCCGCATTCTATTGTGGATAACGCACCCGGCGCGAACATTCAAATTTGTAGCCTAGGACACTTAGGCCGTCTGTTTTTGTAGATATCCTGGATGTCACCACTGGAATTCCTGAAGTTACAACACTGGACAGTTTGTCTTTAACACGCGTATCCAATGTCTATTTCCGACTTGGCATACACTTAATATGACAGACCTACCATACCAACGACATCGATAAGTAAAAACTCTCTGACCCAACAGCATTTGTAGATTTAGATGTCGGTAACACGAATGTGACTATCACGGCATTTCATTCTGTATTTCCTGTGATGGAGGCATTTCCCAATAATAATTCATGAAGCTTTCCATTTCGGTTGGTTTCCGAGCGTGACAGCAGCCATCTTTTTTCCCGGAGCCGTCGTTGCAACACTTCCAGTCCTGGGGACATTCTATATCGCGGTAACAGCGATGACCACATTTCGCGCCAACCACTCTCGGCTCGGGACATACGCCGTATTTCACTCCTGGATCCTGAGTTGTTTGCTGTGGTGGTTGGTATGAGATTCCCCAATATGATGGTGTTCCATAGTATCCTACAGTGTTTCCGAAGTAACCCATTGTGTTTCCATTCCCATAGAAGAACGGGTCCTGTGTAGCCGCGTTCGGTACTGGAGAGGCATATACCGGGGCTGCTGTTTGGGCCTGTGTGTCTACCCAGGTCCAGTCGGATTGTCTCGTCTGTGGCGAGGGCGTGGTTTGGGGAGTTGGAGTCACAATCCAGTTCCAGTCAGTTGTTCTCCGCTGAGCTGGTCTTGGAGGCGTGGGCCGAGGGGTAGGAGTGACGATCCAATTCCAGTCTGTTGTTTGCTGTGCCGTTGGTGGCGGCGTTGTGTTCGGTGTAGGGGTGACAATCCAGTTCCAGTCGGTTGTTCCAGTTTGTACCGGTGGTTGGGGCGTGCGTTTAGGTTTTGGAGTGACAATCCAGTTCCAATCTGGTGAAGGAGTGACGTTCGGTCCGGTTTCCATGGTAACGACAATATTATCGCCCCCAGCATTTACTGCCGTGATGTCCTGCGGGGTGGTATTGTTAGTGTCCACGATCACCAGCTTACCTGGACAACATATAAAAACTATTAGTCACTGAGGTAGCACCAAACGACAACAATCCAATCATTATACATTCGAGTGATAATCGTATTGCGATTTTCGCGTTGTAATCTGATCAATTTTACTTGCTATTTGAATTGCTATCCAATTTATTTATTAACCAATGTGCTAATTTGCTAATAACCAATTTTTTTGCACCTTAAGTAGTCCTCAGCTTCGACAAACAATCCATACAACATATAGGAAGTTGAGTTATCGTAGTCTATTTTTGTGTGTTGTTCTACTGAAATTTCAGAACCCAATTGAATTTAATCATACAAATGTAACCAATAAATAAATCACCAGTAGTATAATCATGATTGGTGGGTTAGTGTCACCACAAAAGCATTATCAGATTTACAAGTAGATTATCAGCTGATACACTGCACTGTACAACGTAGTCAATTTGTGCTGTGATGATGATGAATCAATTATCATGGACCCAGTTCCATCACCTTTTTTTTATTTAATTGAATCCTTAACTTTAAAATATCCAAAGAAAAGCATTACAAATGTTCAGAAACAAATTTTATGTTAAGGAGAATTTTAAGTTACATTTTGTGAAGAATTTCTGAAAGTGAAGGAATGTTGATAATATGGGGCCCTGGCTACTTACTAGTATACTAGTACCGTTTCCTTGTAACGTTCAATTTTTTGTTCACACATCCTCACCTGTGTTGCTGCCGGAGGTTGATTGTCCCTCCAAGCGTGACGAAATGGCATCAGGTGTTTGTGGTTCAGCTGCTGTAGTAGGAGCCGTGTAGCGGAACGAGTGCGGGGCAATGTTAGCGGACACGACCACTCCCAGGCACAGACAGATCTGTAACATCAAATAATACGTATACTAGTTATCTATCTGTAGACACTGCAGTGTATCTACAATATGGTCAAGACATAACACACATATATCTGTAGACACTTCAGTGTATCTACAATATGGTCAAGACATAACACACATATATCTGTTGACACTTCAGTGTATCTACAATATGGTCAAGACATAACACATATATATCTGTTGACACTGCAGTGCATCTACAATATGGTCAAGACATAACACATATATATCTGTTGACACTGCAGTGTATCTACAATATGGTCAGTACATATCACACATATCTGTTGACACTGCATTGTATCTACAATATGGTCAAGACATAACACATATATATCTGTTGACACTGCAGTGTATCTACAATATGGTCAAGACATAACACACATATATCTGTAGACACTGCATTGTATCTACAATATGGTCAAGACATAACACACATATATCTGTAGACACTGCAGTGCATCTACAATATGGTCAAGACATAAGACATACACATGTAGAGACATTGCCACAAGTATCTACAATATGGTCAAGACATATCTTATATACATGTATGTACACAGATGATTTTTTAAAAAGCCTAATAATATAGGCAGTTTTAGCAGACTACATCACATGGTGTCTATAATATGGACAAAGTATACATCACATATACACGATGCATTTGTTTGCAAATATATATACATGTATATCTGGGGGGAAAAAAACCTTGTCTTTTTGGTAACCAGGCAATATAGGACCGGACATAGGCAAACAGATAATAAATGTTAAATAGAGATTGTTTGTATTTCTATCAAATGTAGAATACATATATGCGTTTTTGTCTTTAAAAAAAGAACATACAAATTGATATGTACATTTACATGTGGAATACACAATTTTTGTCAAGAAAAACAAAAGTTGTTTGCTAGTCTTTTACTCTGTATTCATTTATTATCTTGATGGATATGGATACTTTTGTTTGGATGAATTAAAAAAACTGACTTTATACAATGTTGGTAACTTACAAACTACTGCAATATACTAAAAGAGTGCTGCATTTCATTTTTTATCGTTAACATATATATATTACCAAAACATCTTGATCTGGAGAAAACACACATAAAGATATTTGTAAGCCGGCTTGCTACAATGACATAAAGGTTATGATGTTGGTTGTTGGAGTTCCAAAAAATTGAAATGACTTGAGTAAGAATATTAATATTTGATGTTGTAAACAGTAACATGTCAAACAAACTATTTTGCAACACATTACATTTTTTTCGATATTTTGGTCAACTGGAAGCCCATGAAAATGGTTCTATCAATGTAAAATTGCATTTTCCGTAGTTTATATTTTTGTTGCCATGGTAACATTTTTCACGCAAAAGATTAATGATTTGATACCAATTCTGGCCACGTTCTCTTTTGAAATTAATATGAAAGGTAAAAGATGACTAAGCCTGTTATATAGATAAAACTTTCTCTAGTTGAAGTAAGACAGGTTAAACACTAATTTAAGCATTTTAAAAAATCATCGGTTTTTAATTTTGTTGGTAACCATGGTAATATTCAAAAATAAATTGAAATTATGGCATTCAATGAATTTTTAACCCTTCTGCAATAATATACCTGATTGTTAGGTTGATAAATTGACTTCTAAATACCTTTCATGATCTTAAGAGTTATAAATGTAAGAAACTTTAACTTTTTTGTAAAAGTCCAAAATTTCGGTTGCTATGGTAACGTAATTAATGGGAAAACTTTATTTTTGTTACAAAATTTGAAAAGGTTGTGATCTGAAGTATCTAAATATATATGGATTGATTACCAAAAATATTGATGCAAAAGGGTGAAAAATCACTTTGAAAGAAAATGTCAGATTTTCGAGAACTCTGCTAAAAATTCTTGGGAGTTAAGGGGTTAATGGTACACATGGTATTATCATCCATATCATAACCTCACAGGGGTCCGCTTGCATTGATACCTCTTGGGTTTCTTTCCGTCATTGACCGTGCATTGTATGCCCGGTGGGGCCGCTTACTGTGCAGAAACATCTGGTTGTATTGTTCATGTTTGCTCGTCTATTCATATTAGTGTTGTCTTTAACTTGCCTTCAGCATAGATAATGGTTTTGATATTATTTTGGTGTCATCGGTCCCTTGTTTCATTACTTTGACCTAGATTGATTTGTAGATTTATGTGTCTGGCGCCGTCGGCATCCCCTCCGAACCTCAAGGTTCCATCTTTCTGAATACATTGATAAACATTGCCCGTTCGTTAGACGCAGTAAGGAAGAAACAGATCCACGAACTGCTCTGGTTCAAATATAAAGCTTTGTCAAAAGCTTCTTTACAAATGGTGTATGGTGTTTCTACACTTATTTGGTCCATATTGAGCCTATGGTTTTTGAGTATTGAATGTTTATATTTAATCATTTTTTATATCTGCTAACTGTATTAATATTTTTCAATCAATCATTTGATAAAATCTGACCGTTAGGCGACAACACAATGACATGTTTTTCGTAAACAAGATATCAACACCTGTTCGCAAATGATTACGACATTCCATACTGGAGGTAGACGACTCACCCGACCAGTGCTCGAACAGGACAGTGCTAGAACACTATTTCATTTTTCGCTTCTCATTTCTAAATTCAGTCGATTCTTTTGTTCATGATGCATGATAATTGTGGTGTGTGTTGACACTTTTCTTCCGCCAATAAGAAAAGTTTGCTTACCAGTTCCGTAATTTGAATATGAGCAGACGACGTCTGACGGCAAATCACAAAATTGACGATCGCCAAAATAAACAACATGGCATGAAAAGTTAGAAATATTCTAAAAGTATTTAATTATGTTAAAATGATAACGAAAATTCTCTTCTTAAAGAAAAATGGCACTTGCAACATGTTTTGGCATGAATAACGAAAAATTGTGATTTTGTAAATTTTGGTTCACTTCCCGTCCTATTAAAACGCGTGTTAATCCATGATTTCCGGTGTATTACCCACGAAAAAGTTTGTTTGCTTTTTGTCGAATATGGACAGGTTATGGATTTATATAAAAAAAATTGTCAGAAATACAATGTTTATTTTTCTATTGGGGTGTTCGAGGACTGGTCCCTTCTTACGCAACTTCCGACATTTTGACATTGGTCTTCGGATTCGTTGTCGTGAACAAACCAATACGTGAACTTAATTTAGATTTTGTTGAAAATAGCCAAAATCCGTGTTTTTTTGTTCGAGCACTGGTCAGGGGAGTTTAGGGACGATACTCCACTTTCGGTGATTGTGTCTGCTCTACGCTTTGGTTTATTACCGTAAGTCTAGAATGTGGCACCGCTACTTATTCATTCTCTACCATAGCTGATGTATTTATGACTTCAGTTGTCATTTATGCTTCTTTTTTGTGACAATTTGAGGACTTTGGGGTGACATTTTGTCAGCTGTTGAACTGTACTTCTTTACATGAAGGAAAGGTGAATTATCAATGGGAAATATTTAGTATCTTATATGCAGAAATAACAACTGAATTGAGAAATTGCTGAGTCATCGAGGTGTTGATTTAAAATAAAATAATTTTTCATCAAGATTTTAAATACATATGTACGTCATGTTTCTCACTCAAAATCGGAAAACAAAAAATATTATAATGAAAATCAGAAAATATTAACAAACATTGCATTAGATAAATCAAAACCAACATTGTCTTAGGTTATCCACAAGACAGAGAAATAATTCATATGAATGGTCCATTTACAAAACTAAATATAGGTACGGAAGTAAAACATGAAAATTATGGAGAGGTAGGAATCTTATGGAAATTTTTGATGATCACTTATTTTGTAATTTTCATCTGCGTTTTGGGATTAGACAAAATCAGAAAATATCGGATGAAAACTTTCTTGTGTTGTCAAAAAGAAAAGTGTTCTCCTTTAAACCAAAGTAAATTTTATCAATAAATTAAACAATTAGAAGTAGACTTACGGAGACGGCGAGTTGGTGATGGCGCTCCATGCTGGAAGTCGGCTGGTGAGCAGGCGACACTAGCTAGTCTTTGGTTTATATCCGCAGGTATTATTCGGAGTGACCACAGAGTGGACGACAGGCGACAACTTGTTACATGGTTTATGTGAACAGAGATCTGGAATAAAACGCCCCGTAAATTAATAGTAGATGTCAGAAGAGCTTGTTGGAGTGTTCTTTTATCCTGGGACGGATGTCAGTAAGGACAGGCGGTACTGTTAGTAATAGAAGCAGCGTTACACAACTCGACACCAAATACCACACAAATCCTCACATCCCGGCCATACCGAGTACATAGGAAGCGATTAATAATACGAGTGCCGAGGAGTTGTAAAGCAGACTTCTTCACGTTATTTCTGATAATAAATCTGCCACCTTAACAAACACAAATATTCCTCACCAGATGAGTACTTTTTTAAGCTAAGTTGTTTCTGGATGTCATATGCTCGTGTGTTTGGTCTCGTAATATGTTCATCAGGGAAATACCTTATGTAAAATATCTTAAACAATGGAGTACTTTTATTATCCTCATTATGATTTATTGCATGTTTTTCTTTAGGCCTTGGAAAATGATTATTTATTTAGCATTCTCCTGAAAAAAAATCAAGTAATAAATTCAAAATGGTTATGGTTTATTTAGTTATTTTAGTATGTTATCAATTGAAATGAACTTCCGGAGACGACGTAATTTTCCCAGATGATTTTTCTTAATCATTTTTAAAGATATATACTTCACAGTTGACATTTGCTACGTATCATTTACACATCTGTTTCACAGGGGCCAGAGGAACAAACAGTTATAACGCTTTGATACTACACAGGGGCCAGAGGAACAAACAGTTATAACGCTTTGATACTGTATATATATAAATATTATCTGCAGTTTCAATTTTACAAAAGTCATTTTCAAACTGCATATCGTGTGGCGTTTTTGGAACCTTCCAAGAAAATGTCTGTTTTATGAAAGACATATAATTTTCAAAAAAAATAAAGATTTTTGAGAGACAATTTTCTTTCTTGATATAATACAAAAATAAGTGGTAGGCCTAATCGAATCATTGTTTTATCATTTTTTTCTCATATAGATGAATAAAAAGAGAAATAAAAATAAAAAAAAATAAATAGATAATTGAAAAATAAAAGTGCCTAAAAAGGAAAATACATAATTAAAAGACGTATTAAATGATGTAATATATATTTAATAATTTCCTATTGTTTTGACTGTTTTTAGTACAACAAAACTTCATGTTCCACAATATACATTGATACACGTATTTAATCTTTTCGAAATGGGTGATTTAATTAAGAGACCAGCTGCCATATGTTACCTATTTTTAATATTCTTCGGAAGGTCTCTTAAAAAGTTCCAACAAAACATTTATCACGTCGAATTCATATCTAGACCACTGACCTACATTGTAGTTACTTCACTTGTTAGTGTTACCGGTAATGTGATACGCGTACCTATTCACATTGGTTACGTTATATACTTTGATGTAATACGTGTGTTTTGCATTTAAACCTTTTTTATTTTAGAAATTCGAGTCGACGTTACCATTGTGCGCTAAACAATTAAACCCTTGAACACTTGGTGTTGAACAATAACAGTATTAAACCCTTGAAATTTGGTGTTGAACAGTATCAGTATTAAACCCTTGAATTTGTGTTCTAGATGCACGGAAAAAGCTGTATGAAAGATGATATTAGAAATAGGCATAGTAAGAGTGAGTACAATAAGAGCAAAACATAAATATCTCGCCTGAAAGATTAGGGTCACAATGTACGAAACAAAACGTAACGGATTCCGGGAGATATCCAGAAAAATAAACTCATTTAGTAAGGTTGTCTGGGGGTTAAATAAAATAACATTTTTTATGGAAGTTTTGCATAGAAATGAATTTAATTAAAGGAAGTAGGAAATGTAGAGAGCAATGAGATGTTAATACAACAAAAGTAACAGATCCATAAAGTACCACATACCGTTGAGATAGAGGGAAGTCTTGGATGAAATATATCATGCATTTTGAAAATTCTACCTGATCGGCGTAAGACGAGTTCCATGGTTGGTTGAAGCATGTGATACATATGAGGTATTTCTCGCGGCAAATAATGCCTATGTATTAATCCACGAAGATGGCACAGTTTTACAACGAAACTGGATATCCACCCGACTGGATATAGAGAGAACTACTGCTACATCTGTTAGTTGATTTATCAGTGTATCTGATTGTTGATTTATCAGTGTATCTTTTTGTTGATTTATCAGTTTTATCTTTTTGTTGATTTATCAGTTTACATGTATCTGTTTGTTGATTTATCAGTGTATCTGTTTGTTGATGTATCAGTGTATCTGTTTGTTGATTTACCAGTGTATCTTTTTGCTGATGTATCAGTGTATCTGTTTGTTGATTTATCAGTGTATCTTTTTGCTGATGTATCAGTGTATCTGTTTGTTGATTTATCAGTGTATCTTTTTGTTGATTTATCAGTGTATCTTTTTGTTGATTTATTAGTGTATCTTTTTGTTGATTTATCAGTTTACATGTATCTGTTTGTTGTTTTATCAGTGTATCTGTTTGCTGATGTATCAATGTATCTGTTGTTGATGTATCAGTGTATCTGTTTGCTGATTTATCAGTGTATCCGTTTGTTGATCTATCAGTGTATCTGTTTGTGAGATTTATCAGTGTATCTTTTTGTTGATTTATCTGTGTATCTGTTTGTTGATTTATCAGTGTTTCTGTTTGTTGATGTATCAGTGTATCTGTTGTTGATTTATCAGTGTATCTGTTGTTGATTTATCAGTGTATCTCTTGTTGATTTATCAGTGTATCTTTTTGCTGATGTATCAGTGTATCTGTTTGTTGATGTATCAGTGTATCTGTTTGTTGATTTATCAGTGTATTTGTTGTTGATGTATCAGTGTATCTGTTTGTTGATTTATCAGTGTATCTGTTGGTTGATTTATCAGTGTATTTGTTGTTGATGTATCAGTGTATCTGTTTGTTGATTTATCAGTGTATCTGTTGTTGATGTATCAGTGTATCTGTTTGTTGATTTATCAGTGTATCTCTTGTTCATTCATCAGTGTATCTGTTTGTTGATTGATCAGTGTATCTGTTGTTGATTTATCAGTGTATCTGTTTGTTGATTCATCAGTGTATCTGTTTGTTGATGTATCAGTGTTTCTGTTTGTTGATGTATCAGTGCATCTGATTTCTGATTTATCAGTGTATCTTTTTGTAGAAATTATCAGTGTGTCTTTTTGTTGATTTATCAGTGTATCTTTTTGTTGATTTATCAGTGTATCTGTTTGTTGATTTAGCAGTGTATCTGTTGATTTAGCAGTGTATCTGTTGTTGATTTATCAGTGTATCTGTTGATTTATCAGTGTATCTGTTTGTTGATTTATCAGTGTATATGTGTGTTGATTTATCAGTGTTACTGTTTTTGATTGATCAGTATATCTTTTTGTTGATTTATCAGTGTATCTGTTGTTGATTTATCAGTGTATCTGTTTGCTGATTTATCAGTGTATCTGATTGTTGATTTATCAGTGTATCTGTTTGCTGATTTATCAGTGTATCTGTTTGTTGATGTATCAGTGTATCTGTTTGTTGATTTATCAGTGTATCTGTTGTTGATTTATCAGTGTATCTCTTGTTGATGTATCAGTGTATCTGTTTGTTGATGTATCAGTGTATCTGTTTGTTGATGTATCAGTGTATCTGTTTGTTGATTTATCAGTGTATCTGTTTGTTGATTTATCAGTGTATCTGTTTGTTGATTTATCAGTGTATCTGTTGTTGATTTATCAGTGTATCTGTTGTTGATTTATCAGTGTATCTGTTTGTTGATTCATCAGTGTATCTGTTGATGTATCAGTGTATCTGTTTGTTGATGTATCAGTGTATCTGTTTGTTGATTTATTAGTGTATCTGTTTGTTGATTTATCAGCGATTTGTTTGTTGATTTATCAATGTATCTGTTTGTTGATTTATCAGTGTATCTGTTTGTTGATTTATCAGTGTATCTGATTGCTGATTGATCAGTGTATCTGTTTGTTGATTTATCAGTGTATCTTTTTGCTGATGTATCAGTGTATCTGATTGCTGATTTATCAGTGTATCTGTTTGTTGATTTATCAGTGTATCTGTTTGCTGATTTATCAGTGTATCTGTTTGTTGATGTATCAGTGTATCTGTTTGTTGATTTATCAGCGTATCTGTTGCTGATTTATCCGTGTATCTGTTTGTTGATGTATCAGTGTATCTGTTTATTGATTTATCAGTGTATCTGTTTGTTGATGTATCAGTGTATCTGTTGTTGATTTATCAGTGTATCTGTTTGTTGATTCATCAGTGTATCTGTTGATGTATCAGTGTATCTGTTGCTGATTTATCAGTGTATCTGTTTGTTGATGTATCAGTGTATCTGTTTATTGATTTATCAGTGTATCTGTTGTTGATGTATCAGTGTATCTGTTTGTTGATTTTTCAGTGTATCTGTTTGTTGATTTATCAGTGTATCTGTTTGTTGATTTATCAGTGTATCTGTTTGTTGATGTATCAGTGTATCTGTTTATTGATTTATCAGTGTATCTGTTGTTGATTTATCAGTGTATATGTTTGTTGATTTATTAGTGTATTTGTTTGTTGATGTATCAGTGTATCTGTTTATTGATTTATCAGTGTATCTGTTGTTGATTTATCAGTGTATCTGTTTGTTGATGTATCAGTGTATCTGTTGTTGATGTAACAGTGTATCTGTTTGTTGATGTATCAGTGTATCTGTTTGTTGATTTATCAGTGTATATGTTGTTGATTTATCAGTGTATATGTTTGTTGATGTATCAGTGTATCTGTTTGTTGATTTATCAGTGTATCTGTTGTTGATTTATCAGTGTATATGTTGTTGATTTATCAGTGTATCTGTTTGTTGATTTATCACATTTTTAGTTTGATTATTTTATTGACATGTGGTTATACAGGACAATACTTGATAACACCTAACACTAGATATCTATCTCACAAATATGCTTATGTTCTAATGAGTATAGTTAACTTGCAGCACATATCACACCTTATCACGCTCTTTCTGCAAGATACTTGATTCAACAACAGCGACTTCATAAGTATTTTTATTTCAAATATTGCATTGTATATTAAATTTTAAAACCGGATTATGACAATAAATAATAATTAAAAATATAGACTTTCACGTGCCAGTCAAGTGGACAAGGATATCTCGACCCGAATGTAAGAATTTGACTAGTCAGCCCACGAAGCTTGTCGAATGTTGGCCAGCTAAAATCATCCACGGGGATATTTCTGTCCGATTCACAGATCCATATTGTACATGTATTATTTTACTCCCATACTTAAATAAAGGTAATAATTTCCGTTATTTGTAAGCATTGGTATCACGGCATCATCACATGAACCTCAAAATATGACGTCATCGACAATGTACGCCGCGGTGACGCCACATGCATTGGTGACGTTACGTAAGTATAAAACGCGAGCAGTCTTACAACCTCTGTGGAATATTCCCTGTTTACCACAGTGCGTACCTTGCCTGTGCAGGTCAGCGCTAGGGGTCAAGGCTGTCGTTACGTGCCTGTACTGTCGTCGTTGTGACGTCATTAAATAATAGTGTCTAGTTGCAATGACATTGTTGTCTCGACGTCAAGAGTATGTTTCCTTATTGTCATATTGTCATATTGTAACATTGGTAGGGTACGTGCAAGAGATCTGTAGTTTGTCTATATCCTAATGTAAGATTAAAAGACTCATTCATGGCTTTGGACAACGAAATTCCGCTACATTTTGTAATTCATGAATTTCCAACCCGAGGATTGGATATTCATACATTCCCTCGAGGGTTGAGATTTCGTTGTCACATCGCCATGTGATGAATAATTATTTTTCTCCCACATACATATGGAAATCTCAAAGAAGCATGCATATCATAACATGATCATTGGTCGTGCGACTACACGTTAATGACGTCACAAACAATTAGTATCACAGTATCTCCACATAAATTAATGATGTCACAAAGTGTTTTGCCTATACCTTTGGTTTAAAATATTAGCACGCACAATCTGTCCTACCATTAGATTGGACAGAGATATCCTTGACAGGGTATTCTCATCCTTGACAGGGTATTCTCATCCTTGACAGGGTATTCTCGCGGTTGCTAGGTAAGTGTAACTGTCTTTAATCGGGATAAGGAAAAGACAGCTCACACGCGTTAAACTATGACGTGATGTTATCAATACATGTGGTGACCATTGTTGACGACGTCATTAATTTTGACGACTTTCATGTGTTGACGGCATATGAAAATGTTTCTAAATAACATTAAATCTTACATGGGCCTATCAAGTGGACAGGGATATCTCAACCTGAGTTAAGATTTTGGTTGGTCAACCCAAGGTTTGCCGAGAAAAGAAAACATCTCGATAAAATGTTCCTGACCAGAAATATGGGAGTTAATAAACACATTGCAAATACATAAGTACATTCCCACACAACACGTCCAAAAGTACTTTTTTTTTCAATACAACATCCATTAGTTACATGTCACTAGGAAACATTTCGCTAGAACACTTACATAAGTAATATTTACATACACAAATATGGTGACTACACAACCCACTTTCATAAACCACACTATGTCAACAAGACAACACATTATACAACACGTCCATACACTTATATATTATTATACAACTCGTCCATACACTTATATATCACTATACAACACGTCCATACACTTACATATCACTATACAACACGTCCATACACTTATATATCATTATACAACACGTCCATACACTTATATATCATTATACAACACGTCCATACACTAACATATCACCATACAACACGTCCATACACTTACATATCACAATACAACACGTCCATACACTAACATATCATTATACAACACGTCCATACACTAACATATCATTATACAACACGTCCATACACTTACATATCACTATACAACACGTCCATACACTTACATATCACAATACAACACGTCCATACACTTACATATCATTATACAACACGTCCATACACTTACATATCACTATACAACACGTCCATACACTTACATATCATTATACAACATGTCCATACACTTACATATCATTATACAACATGTCCATACACTAACATACATGTATCATTATGCAACACGTCCATACACTTACATATCACTATACAACGCGTCTAACACTTACATATCACTATACAGCACGGCCATACACTAACATATCACTATACAACACATCCATACACTAACATATCACTATACAACATGTCCATACACTAACATATCACTTTACAACACTTCTGTATACACTTACATACCAATAAATTCACATTGATTTCTACATAAACTGCGTCCTAACGTACGTGTATACACTTCATCAAATTTCTGGTGTTTCTGGTTTCCTGACCTGATCTACGAACTTCTTACTGGATCGCAGAGCTGCCACGGCCGGAACTACCGACTGATTTCGAGCCAGTTTAGCTGAAGACTTAAGTTTTGAAGCGAATCGCACAAGTTTCTGGAAATCGTCCTTATTCCTATCTAAACAGAAGTTATCAAACGCATTAATCAGTTTCTCGTTGTTAACAGACAAGCTGGAGTACCTCTTGGCGACTATTGGGGTGTTTGTCCCTGGTCTAGTCGTCTTGTTCTGGTCGGCACTTCCTATCACCGGACGAGTATTGAATTCGACTTGAGCCTTTACGAATTGTTCAACTAAACCATCGACACTTGGTTGGTGTACGGAATCTGTTTGTTGAGTTTCAAGAATACGATTATCGTCAAATCTCACAGACTTGATCCTTCTGGAGGAACGTTTTTGTCCGAAAGGCGAGATGACACGGCGCGATGATGCAGAGAGTTGAGATGCCGAGCCTGCGACTTGCATACTGGTATTACCATGCGACGGCGATGGACTTACACCCCAATATTTGTCTTTTTCAGTTATGGCTACAGAGTGAGAACGAGACTCTCCTGATACTTCCGTCGTGGTTACAGATTGAGAGCGAGGCTCTCCAGACACTTCGGTCAAAAACACACCCGCCTTGTTGGGGTTTTTGGAAGCCCATCCGAGCTTGGCTGGGGCTGAACCGCCTCGTTTTGAAGAAGATGTTTTAGACACAGATGTGTTATTTTGTTTACTATACGATGCTCCTGAGGAAACACGATTCAACATGATATCCGATTTCTTCCTCAATAATGCTTGCTTCTTTCTTTCCATTATTCGCTTCTCAATCAGTATATCCTTCAGCATGGACTGGCGCTCTTTCTCGTACAGACGGTGTGCCATTAGACACTTGCTCTCAAGCGTCTTATGTTTATTCATAAGGAGCTGGTTTCGCGCAGGCGCAAGCATTACTTCCACATTCACAGTCCGATCCTGCCACGAAGGGTCGGTAGTTTTAAGCAGAAGTAGCGCCATGGTCACTTCCGGTTTGGTTTCCGCGTTAAAAAAGCATCTGTAATGATAAATATAGTCTGTAAGAAATTACAAACAAACTCGAATTGTTTCGTTAATTGTGACGAACCGACAAATAATATATATATTTATATGCTATATGTATGATATCTAATAGTATTTCTCACAAACCTCTATTTTTATTTCCTTTGTTTAAATCTAACCTCTCGTTAAAAAGTGGTTCTGAAAAAAATTCGCACCAAATGTGTATAGCTACATATATGAGAAGCTCAAGAACTACTTCTTAAAACGAAAATAACATTTCTACAACACTCTTTCCAATACAACTGGATACAAAAATAATTCAATAATAAAGTATTATATATAAGTGTACCTACTGTTGATTAAACTCCGCCTCGACAGAGGTGTCCGTTGGGACGTCTGGTCACGGAATAATTGACCAGTGCTAGGTAATGGTGGTCAACACGAAGGCAGGAAAGCTGACCTTTACGTAATTCTTACTTCACATTTCAAACCAATGTCCTCCATAGGAATTAGGCCTTGTGTGTTGCCAGTTAACAGTACAGATTACACTGCACTGCCTGTGTCTAAGTAGACTTTACGTGTATTTCGACACTCGCCTTACCAACCAGCTAACCCGATCACTGTAATCCTCAGCCGGATTATAGTAGAGTTGAATAATTCAAACGTTTAGAAGATTGGGGGTGTACTTTTTTTAATGTGCTTAGAGAATTGTTGACGTGTATTAGTTAAATAATTATGTTACTAAAAGAATAATGAAAAAGAAATTATACACTATAGGCACATAGGATCAATCGTTACGGCAATTTAAATGTTTTACGAATTATCAATTAAGCTATCAAATCACCAGTTTTGCATTCAATTAGCATATTCTCCATTTAATGTCAATAATTTCTATTCTTCAGAGATTGTCTCTTGTGACATTGTGGTCCGATATGCCGCTTAGGTAATTACCAACATATCCGGTGGCACGAGGTATGTATTATACAAGTTAATAAATCACAACAGAGTGAAACAAATACTTTAAGGTCTGACCTATATAACGCATAAAAGTAACTCTGAAACATATATAGCTCGCTGCTTTCAATTAGTAGTATTGACATAAAAATACTCCCCCGACAGAATCGACATAATTACCGCAATTACCGGGTTGCATACTTCTGCATTGAGGGTAGACTGGAGATTTGGAGGATATTAACTCCATTCGAGCATCATTTAAAATTGAATATCAAATCAACCTTTGATCCCAATTTTATTTTTGATCTTGTATTTAGATTTTTCGCGTGTGCTTTAATTTTCGCAAAATTATGTTCCTGAACATCCTGCAATAAGTCAGTTTATACGACTGTTTTATAGCTTTCATGCTTTGCTTCGAGTTAATAAGTCGAAATTTCGAGTTCGTAGATATTTCGAGTTAGTAAGCCGAAATTTCGAGTCAGTAAGCCAAAATTTCGAGTTAGTATTTCGAGTAAGTCTCTCGAAATTTCGAGTTAGTAAGCCGAAATTTAGAGTTAGTAAGTTATCTGAGATCAAAAAATATTGCGAAAAGCAGAACATTTGCATGAATTTTAATTTTACCTTTAATTTGCGAGCTCGTACATTGTGAATACCAAAATATTGGGCAAAACAATTAAAATTCAAATTAATTCACAGATGGCTCAAGTATACACAACTTCCCCTATCGTAGCAATAAAACTTAATTTAATAAAGTATTGTAGCATTTAAAGCCCACTTAACTGTACAATGTTATATTACACCACGAACTTATCTATTAATTGGCCAGAATCGCTACTAAACAGGCTATTATACAGTGGCGTTGGGCCTTGGTATTACTATGGCCAGGGATTAACGAAAATAGCCACTTACATTTATTGTTTAATCCCAGTGGTCGAAATATCAGAACGAGATTTAAAACTGTGACAATACACTTGTTTATGTTGACCGATATAGTTGAAATGTTATGTAGAGTTAATCCAATCACGTGACGTTACAACAGACGGGCCAAATAGGTGTTTAGTCTTCATAGGGGATATGATAAAGGGATAAGCACAAAGTGGATGTCCTGTGTTCAATCCAATTGAATATTTTTGTATATCTAAGATACAATTAAAGTATGATGTTATATGGTGGCAAACGTCTTGTTGTTTTAAGTCGCATCACGGTAGCTCGTAATGACTATACAATAACTGTATGTTATCAAATGGTCGATACTGATCAGACAATTATATTTAGATACAAGCGGATTTGTAAGGAATAATATAGCAGTGGGCTGCGAGAAGACATGGGGTAAAATACTTAGGGGCGAAACAATTAATCCTTCGGTAATATAATTATGTCCGAGTGAAGAGAATTTTATTGAATAGTATAGTATTGTATTTGAGGATTTATTCTTCCGTTTTTGGTTTCTAGATGATAAATGTTTGGGTGTCTTAATGTGGTGACCAAATGTACCCGATGCCCAGCATGTCCCATCTAGTATTCTACACAATACTTCACGTCATAAACTTCAACCTTTGTCTTTAAAATCCACTAGATTTCAGATAGACATTGTTGAATGCATGGCAATAGCGTCATTAATTTAATCATCATCAATAGCAATGGTCATTATTAGCACACGCATATTAACCCAAACTTGTCCAAAAGTGATAAATCATTTAAAATCATATAGTAATATGCTTCTGCCCTTCCTACATAATGTAATGTATGTTGATAGGTAAAATAAACTTAAGGGAAAATTAAGTTTTCCTCTCATTCACGACTTGAATGTTAGAGGATGAATTAATTTCATAATTTGGGCGTAATGATAAACATTACATGTCAAGTAAATGAAAATTTTATTCAGTAGTACTAGAGTGATGTAATTCCGGGGGATATCTGAAGCCCCCAGGTCAAATAAAATAGAAATCCGGATCAGCTGGTTCTCCGTGACTAAAATTAGTCAAATTGACTATATAGCTACCTCACCAGTACTTCATTCAAGCGCCTAAATGTCTGCGAGTTCTTAAAGGATGCGACTGACGGAGCGAGCGATGTGCCTGAAGTATTGTTGCTTCTCTTCACCTTCATCTTAGCAGCCATTTTAACAAGCTTGTGCATTTGCTGTTTGTTACCCCCAGCTTGACATAGAGCATCAAACATTTCGATAAGGTTTCCTTTATTGCCGTGCTGTCCGTCATCTGTCGAACTGGCCGCTCGTCTGTGAGCGTCGTAATGGGATATCCGGTTCGACTGGTTAAACCGAAGCTGATCGAGCATAAATTCTTCAATCTTTTTGTCTAAATATTTTAGTTTATGTTTCTCTTTGGTTTGTGTCTCTTGCCACTTTTTGTACCCATTTTGCTCCTTTGTTTGCACGAATTTGACCCTCTTCTGTTCTGGCCGCAATGGTAACACCTTGTTATGCTCCCTAATAACTGGCTGTGGTGACGGAGTCGCGTTGACTGGAGTTATAACATCCCTTGTGATGTTGTGGGTGGGCGAAACGGGAGGAAAGTATTCAGGAACGGGTGAAATACAATTCTGCACGTTCGGCCTTTTGTTTTGAAATCGACTTCCCTGGACAGTTAAATTAGTCCCCTTGACCACAACATTCGAACGACCAAATGTGTCTGTCTGTTTCACAGTCATATCTTTATCCTGAGCCCTTTCGTGAAAACCTACAGATGACTTGGACTGACGCCTATCGGTCGGAATCAAAGGGAAGCTTGAATTGATAGACCCTCGTGGTGTACATGGTTCTGATTTAACTCTTGGTTGAGCTCTCGTTTTTTTCACTTCCTCTGTCTCTGTAGCCTGCTTATTCTCGAACTGTATCTTATTTAGACTGGGAGAGAATGACTTTCTATCCAGGACTGTGGCGCGCTTGTCCGCAGGTAACTGATTGAGAAACATGTTGACACGTTTGATGTAGAATTCCTGGTTACGTCTGTCTACTAGCCGTTTTTCCGAGATGTACGAGTGAGTGGAAGAGTCTCGCTGTCTTTCGACGTCGTCTTTCTGTTTGTTGCTCTTAGCATTCAACGTCTTGTGTTTGTTCATCAATAGATAGGTCCGATTGGGTGCTAGCATCACCTCAATATTCATACTGTGATCCTGTACGCTCAGGTCACGTGTTTTCAACAAGAACAAGGACCTCGAGGACATCGACATTTTTGAAATTTGCACTGCCACAGGCGGAAATACCTGTAAAAAGAAAATAATATCACTAGCATTTTTTTTACATAATTGACATTGATTTAAAGAAATAAACAGATTTTGTTTTTTTTTGTATCTTTACTATTGTAAAACTATGCCGGAAGGCTATAGCCTATGTTTGTAATATGCAATATTAAACTTAATATTCAAAGATTCTGAATTTCTTCGCTAACGAACGTGAACAATTACAAAAATCTATTCAATGTTTGTTTTCAACTTTTAACATCTGAAGAATGAATTTATATTTTTTTCTGAATAAAGTGTATTGAACAGACACCAACAATGTGATTATTTATGCAGTACGAATTCTGTATGTCAAATATGAGATTTATTTCACTTGGATGAACGTCCTATAAACAGCTAGGGTCATTTAAATATGGCCTCCCATGTATCCGATGCGTTGCAGCTGGCGTGAATGCGTGTATGTTTTGGAAGGCTGTGGTATATTTATGTTGTGTCTCCTTGTGATAGTGAAACTCAAAGCCACGTCAAAGGATATTTTAAAGAAAGCAAAGTAAACCAAAGTAAGCACAGAAGAAGATTAAATTAAGTCGCCTTTTGCAATAAATGGACATCACCTACAGTTTAGGATTGATCAACTTAGATAGATAAGTAAGAATGTTTTGTTGTTAACAGTAATTCAGTACCCCTATTCCGTTTTTGTGCCAAATAATCGCCCGTGTACGTCAGTTACCGTCTCTCGTAATATTTTACATATAAAGTGGCGTTGTTTCATCAATCTGCTCCATAAAAGCACGCAAAAATGTTTGCATTGTCAGAAATGGGTAAAATATACAGAAATCCCTTATGGTCCTACCCCAAGATGGATTCGGTGACTATGTTAAAACGGAAGTGACTGATAAATAGATGTTTTATTACCCTGATATATCAGCGGACTGTTGGGATAGCCCAACACAAGGTAATTTTAATGAAATCTTTGATTCACAGTCTGATTAAAGTCGTGATCTTCACGATACTACGAACAGACATGAAGAGTCTTTGTATAGAACGGAAGCCGTTAGGTGACTTTGTTACTGTTTTGATCAGTATACTATTTAAAATCATAGTCTAAATGAAGTCAGTACATCGCAAAGTCAACGCCATGCACTCATCTGTTTGAAATGAAATATTATGAGCTAGGCAATTGCAAAAGAAACTGACCGAGAGTTAATGTTGCTATATTCAATATCCTATATTTACCTTGTTAAAAAGGTAACAAACCTAGACATTTATGGAATGTGTAATTAAGGTTTTGATATTAAAGTATTTTATCAGCTGAAAATTTCAAATGTCTAAAAGCGTGAATCGTTGAAAAGTATTGTTTTTTAGTGTAACTTAGAGGAAATTTTCTACTGAAGTGGCGTTAATAAGAAGTCATTATGTAAATTTGTGTGATGTAAGCGTACTATATGCGATAGTGTAATATATATGATAGTATTATATATATTATAGTGTAAAATATCTGCATTTTCTACTTACTTGTTACAATAGATAACACTTATCAGAATGTGAAAGTATCCATTGCGCAATGTAATCAAGATCTGATCGGATACATCGTCACACGTTCACCTGTAGGTAACTGGCCAGTATACAACTGTTAAAACACTAATTAAGAAAACTTTTCATACTCTTTATAAAGTAGATTGTTCTTTGAGCTTAATCTGTTGATCGGATGGTCGTTTTGAACGTGGTTTATAATCCGAGATTTGCGTTAAACCTGGGCTAGTGTTGTGACCTCCTTAATTGCCATCGGGGTAAAGTTTGGGCTTTGTACGTACCATACAGGTTCTCTGTCTACTCATTCAGTTGCTAAAATTTAATAACATTACCTTTTTTTTTATACAATTCCTATTTTTCACAATCATGCAATTTAAATAGAAAAGTGTTGCCGAGTTTGTCCACGTGATAGAAAAAAAAAACAGCATAAAAATTAAATCATTTGGAAAAGCGACAAATTATTGGGATATTTTTTTTTTCTTTTTCAACCCCCTTCTTAGCGTAGACGAATTTAAGTCTATTTCGTGATTTGGGGGGACTGAAGTGCCTTCGGGATGCTTATCATTTTAAAAGTTATGTTGACTTTGTTGCTAGTTTTAATCTACATAAAACTATATCCAAAAGAGAGAATTAGTAGAGGAGAGATGCGAGAACAGCTGATGTCGGCTTGTTTCGGACTGAGTGAAGGAGCGACCATTGTAACTAGCTTATTAAGACAGAACTGAATACTGTTTACTTAACACAGATAATACTCGTGTAGGATGTAAGGGTAAGTTTCAAATCAAACAAAAAACTAATCGGAATGAAGTTGGACACATAGGAAATAAATACATACTTTCAAAGAAGTCTGACGTCTCTTTGCCGACATCATTCCCTGTGACTTATTACTAAATTAATTACGTATTTTTATGATTCAGGAGTATGCAATAATTGGAGACAGTCCTACTTCAATTGCTTTAATTACATCAAAATAACAAAATATATGTGTACAGGAAATTGAATAGATGGACGAATCGGTCATGTCTTACAAAGTAAGATAAGAAAATAGAGGAATTATGTTTTATCTGTTGTAAACAAAGTTCAAGGTTATTGATCAAAAGTTTATAAAAAGGACACGGTTAACGCGATTTTAGTGAGATGTTGATTGGGATGAAGTGGCCATTTTTGTACCTTTCAGCGTCGGTTTGTGTCAGTTGAGTCAGATATCCCGTGATCATACGTCTGCACGTGACGGGATACAACACGTGAGTACTGTATGACCTCAAAAGGACATGGGTCTCCTGTTCGATAGAGACACAAACCAATCCAAGCCCATTATCCCTTATCAAGGTATGATAAATAAGGACTGTATTGATAAGGGTAGGGACGACCCGGCCACTTCCTCAAGGAGATCTTACACAACACACAGTTGTTCGTGGAAGGAAACAAATTAAAGAAGCACAATCGGTGGTGATTTCTGCTCAAATCCAGAACAAAGTTGCAAGACTGCATTTTCTTACTTGATTGATCTTCATCATTTGATAACTTCTTTGTTTACTGTTAGTTTTGCTTTTCACTGTTCCCATTTGTCACACTTTTGTAGTTGAGTATCACTGACCAATCCTGTACTATTAGATTAACAATTGTGTGATCGACTGTACTTCTGTAAAAATATTCGATTCCGATTTTATTTCAAAATACTTTATTAGGACTTTAGCAAAATAACAGATAAACTCTACTATTCAATCTATTTATAGACAGATATGAAACATGTCAGCCACAATACCGAGTTGCCTCTTTGACATTTCTAAATACAGATGTACAGTACAATGCTTGAATTTTGTGGAGTTTGGGTCTCGACCCTTATGATCTGCACACTGAAGTGAGGAGACATGTTTGTACGTCAAACAACTCCGGGTATTTACACCACTGTGCCCTTAAAGCTAATCTTATAGATAAAGGATGGAACTACCCGACGCCTGAAACAACAATACAGTGACGACGTAGCTAGCGAGCAACATGGCGAGGACAATACGAGTTTCTGTTGTCAGTGTAATAGTTCTGGTGTTAACAGGTTAGTATCTAAATCATGGTTACTTCAGGAAAGTTTGCTCGTCACCAGTTTCACGAACATTTCTCTAGTTAAGGAAAACCTTTAAAGTAAGGAACCTTTATACATTTATTATACAGTAATTATATTTTATATCACATAATTTTTTTTTCAGTTAACATTAATAACAAGTCTGTATTGTTCGTTTGGAATATGTCAACGTTCGACGAGGTAACTTTGTTTTAAACATTAAACTGTTAACTTCTCCCATTAGGACTGGCTAACTTGATTATGTGCCGACTAAGGATCAGTATATTAGACCCCTATACAACTAGAAAATCACGCCTTTGATTGTGAAACAACGCAAAATCATCTACATATAAACTGTAAACATACAAAAATACAGTGCAACCCAAATTTGAAATTGGTTATATTGAAATACTGCTTAATTTGAAATTAATTGCAATTCCTGTTTACACATATTCATTGTCATTCTTCTTGGTTATATTGAAAATTGGATACTTTAAGGAGAATTTCCATTCCATGAGGAATTCGATACACTTGGGTTCCACTATAATAGGTTTATTTAGATGAAATATCTTATCGAAGCACGAACTTATATTCATACGCCATTGTTTTTACGGTAATATATATACGCTAGGTATATTCCATTAAATTTTTTATCTATATGTTTATCAAAGCTTAAACAGGTTTACATTTTGCCATTGGTATAATATTTGTGTATTTAAATGTATACTTATAAACTAGGTCAACTCGATAGCACCCATACAGGCGTTAAACACCTACAATAAAATGTTCCCGATTACTAATAGGATCTAAATATTTGGGAATTTGAGACCGACTCTTCTTAACTACGCTTACTATCCTCGTAATTTAATTAAAATTTGCAAACAAAAGCTTCTCCAAAATAGAATGTAACATTTTAATTTAAACATATTTTTCCAATGCTTCTTGTTTATTTCTCTTTTCTATGGAATTGTTTATAAAAACGTTTGCGTATGTTATGGTTGATTTGATAATTTTATTATTTCAGTAAGATATTCAAATCAGAGCTGTCCACAGCCCAAATGTAAGTATTATTCTATCTCATTCTCGGTTGTAATCACATATAATATATATACCTGTCACGTTTCTTCCATTCATTCATTCTTATTCGTGAAGTTTTGATTTTTGTCACTAGATTTCAACGGTAATGAAATGATATGATTGGAAACCTATTATTAAACGAGCTTACAGTAAGTGTTACAAGTAACACACGTCCCCTGCCGTCAACTACATTTTCTATTCTATGCCAAGTTATTATTATTGCTTAGGTTTGCTTTCTTTGTACGAAGTTTGAACAATTTCTCACGTTCCCACGTAATAATATTTCGTTCGAACGCAATGTCGCAATAATATTTCGTTCCCACGTAATAATATTTCGTTCCCACGCAATTATTTTATTTATTTCATGTCCGCTCCCAGCCACCGTACATAACGGATGACACAGCTATACCAGTTTTAGGTTTCTAGAAGAATAAACCAGCTATTTCAGATACTCACTGACTGAGAGCTGTTCACTAGTGTCGGTAGACTCACTGACTTGCTCAAAAGGAGAATAGAGCTATGTATTTCATTTTGAGTCATATCCTTACTTTAATCCAAGAAGGTAAATGATTGATTGCTATTTATTAATGACGTTTAGATCCAGAAGGATGTAACAGACACGGTATTTGTTTTAGTATCGGGATAAAGGATGGACACTCCAGAATGGTCAGTGGGATTGGTATTGACTCATTTCAAAGATACAATTAAAACTGATCCAATGCTGTCCCCAACGTCTGTCATAACAGGAAGTTTGAGATTTATCTTTGGACTTTTTGATTTTTTAATAGTACTTATATACTCATTTGTTATTATAGGACTATTTAATTTGGTTAATTACAGTTAGTTTATGCGGAGACTGTACAACAAGCCAAGTCGGCGAGGTTTGTGCAAAAGGCGGTTTTTCATTTACAAAACCCTACTGCTTTAGAAAATCCACGTTCGGTTTAGGCGGCCAGGTAACAGTTCAGAAAGGGTAAGTTCAACATTGTGACATTTACTAGTACATTGTAGTCCGTAAAAAGGTCTCGACATCATATCGCAGCCAAAATGTCTGGTTAATGGTTGGCATGTGTCATACAGAAAATATAGATAAATTCAAATAGTAAAACAGAATCGGGTAGCGGAAACAATACGTGATTAAACAATTTAACCTTTGGGAAATTGCATTTATCATCAATCCGTGGCATTCACGTTCCACATTTAACGTATATATTTAACATTTTAACGATATCTTTTCATCTAGACCTTGAAAAAGTCACTGACATTTCCGCAGTAACGAAATCGTCTGTCTAACACATACAAGCGACGAGGATCCGTCTTAATAGCAGTACGATCACTACAAAAGTAGGTGGGGGCTAAACCATGTAGCCCGCCCGAGCCCGAGCTTCGGTTATTTTCGTTTTTCTTCACAACGACAGCACAAATTAAAACGATTTTTGACACAACATTTCTTTGTGTTATGTTTTATCTTTCTATGTAAGTTATATTTCATGAAATTAATTTGAATTTCATAAATCGACCTTTATCACTTTTCAAGGGGCTAAACCATGTAGCCCGCAATGGAGCGTGACATTTTACGATAAATAGTCAGTTTTGTCATTTTATTCAACTGTGGCGGTTTTGCAATCGCTAATTTAGTAAATTATGTGTATAGATAACAAATACCTCAAAGATTCTTTGTGCCAAAAATTGTTTTCATACGTGCTATTTTGGAGGAGAAAAATGAAAATAACCAAAGCTCGGGCTCGGGGCGGGCTACATGGTTTTAGCCCCCACCACAAAAGTACACACACATACATAAACTGTTTCTATCATAATTGTGAATTTTTTTGTGTTATCTCGGAAGGAATATACGCAATTTTACCGGTGTGAGATTTTTCTATCTCACCCTAGAGTAAAGACAAGCTACATGATATCTTTGCACATGGTCACATAGGGTTGAAGAAAACGAATCATTTTGGCGTGAGACACGGGGAGCTCAACCCTTGGTATAAGATTTTTAATCGACAAAGCCTCGTGTTTGATAACTTAAGAATCTTACCTCTCGGGTTCTGATTATCCTGTCTCTATTAATTTTTGTAAACCGGACAGAAGACACTGCAATCGGAGACATGCAAAAATTATGCTTGATGTTGTGAAAAAATTATTAGAGTAAATGAAAATGAATATAACAAACACTTTTATTCATCTGTTGCATGCATAGAAAAGACATGGTATAATGTGCTTGATATAAACAATTTGCGGTTTTTATGGTAATTTAAATACTAGATGTCTTAACGTGTGCTGATGATGTGACCACTAGGTTCGCCAGTGAAGCAGACTGTCGTGCCAATATAGCACTGAGCAGTGTCAGTAATCCAGCATGCCGAGGTCCACACCCACCCGCCGGTACGGTCTGTTACGATTGCTGTGTCTCCTATACTTGTCGGCCAGAACACCAGCACTGCAATGAGATCTTTCCGGTCAGCATCGCCGACATTGTGTTTGGAGGTAAAGGATTAGACATAGGTACCGATACCATACCAATATCAAGTATGTAATGATTTTGGAAATCTCGAATTTATTTCTACATCAAATGTTCTCGTCTGTAATGATACTAATGTAGTGGGTACATTCCTATGATCTTGATTCGACATATTAGTTATTTGACTAAAATTTTTTTTTATCTAGGTCAACCGGGCGCAGTGACGGCTGCACCAACACCAACAACTACAAGACCTACAACTACAAGACCTACAACTACGACACCTACAACTACAAGACCTACAACTACGACACCTACAACTACAAGACCTACAACTACAACACCTACAACTACAACACCGACAACTACGACACCGACAACTACGACACCAACAACAACTACTACAACACCGACTACGACGCCAAATGTCGCTAAGACCACATCAGCATCAGCGATTCCACGAGGTATGTATAGATAGTGGTATGAATATAAATGTTTTGTATTATATATCTGATACAATGATGATGAGTAATGAATAAAGTCAAACATCTAAATACTATTATGGAGTAACATGTTTCAAAGAAGGTTCCATTAAACCCTGGTTATGGCAGTGTCGTATACATGCAAGTACGTTTAGCTAAACTAATATAGAAGTTAAAGAGACATTGGCTTTCATGTTAAATCAGGAGCTATATTCTTCTATTCATAATGATATAATTGATTTTTCTTTGTTTTCATACAAAATCTGTCTTTGTATTTCGCTGATTCTTTTTCATACCACTATGAAGAATAATTCTTTTGTTAAAAATCCGAAAATGGCACGAAAACTCGACGTTTTCCTGACGTTACAAAAGAAATATTGACGTTGCGTATGGATTGGGAAAAATTATCCAATTTCCAATAATTCAATAGAATCGTACGTGTTAATGTATTTTATTTTATCAAGTCTGGAAAATTAATTATATGCATTGATGTCATTATTTCTTAATTTCCTTCATACTCGGGAGAAATTAAATGATTGACGTGTTTCAGGCAGTAAATGCCAGATATGCAGTAAGAGCGGCTCCGCGAACTGCTACCTTGATCAGGAGCAGTACTGCCCAGCGTCTAAACCTCTCTGTATGAACACGATTATGTTTAGTGAGAACGGATCAAGAAGTGTCGAGAAAACGTGAGTATATGGTAGACGGGGTGATAATGTTGGTGGACTATTTGGTCCTCTAGGGTTTTATTATACCGTTTTTACCTATTGATTTAGCTTTGAGCATGCATAATTTTTATATACTTCATTCAATATTTGCAAATGATAGTTATTAAAGCTCAACGGGTTTACACTTTGACTTTGTTACTGGTCCTGTGCTTGCTGTCCTTATTGCATGATCGTAAAAGGCGAATAAATTTTGGATCTTACCTTTTTTCCGCCTACCTTACTTTCAACTCACTTTTGGTCTTGAGTTGAGCGTTCGCCTCTGTGAGGAAGGCTCTGGGTTCTGTCCTCTGGTCGATACACACCAAAGTCTATAATAGTGGTAGTTCCTGCTGCTGATTAGCGCTTAGCATAAAGGGTGCGGGACGACTTGTTTGCCCATTGTCAGTATAATGTGACCGGGTTGGGTGTGTTGTTTGGTGACTCTGTTACAGCTTCTGATCCACTGTAGATTTTGTGATTCGTTGTTGTAGATGGTAGTATCATCACCACCTTAACACCTGTATATCACTGGCGGCCGAGTCCTGGGCTGGCAGTGATGTACAATATACACTATATGTTTACCATCGTCAGGCTGTTTTAATCTGTTGTAGGTGCGAGACGGACACGCGATGTTACTGGTCGTACTGGATAGGACAACAAAATGACCCAGTGTGTCGTAATGTTAGTTTGGGTGTAAACATCACCAGGAATGTATGTCATTACTGCTGTAAGACCGAGCCTGGTAAACTGTCCTGTAATGTTCCAGACATACACCTCAACAACCTCATCAGCTATGACAAGCCTGCCAACACTAAAGGTAAACTACAAAAATCACAGGTAGGCTGGGTGTGAGGGTGTGTTTGTGTGCTAGGTCTTCTGAGACACCCAAAGGCTTACCAATCTAAAGTCGGTTAATTATACCTGGCCCCGATTTCTCGAAACAAAAGTGCAGACTTTAGTCAAAACTGAAGTTTTTCTCTTTATGTAACTTACATGAAAATGTATGACTTAAGTCAGTTTTGGACTTAAGTTTGTTTCGAGAAATTGGGGTCTGGTTATATATCAAATGAACGTACTTATTGTAGTGGAGTCGAAGTTTAGCACAAATTCGAAAAAAAATAGATTCTGATTATTAGCGCGGATATCAATTGCTGCAATGTCGTAGTTCTATATTGGAAATACCCCCAAATTGTGTGCTGTACATGATTAACATTTCAAATACTGAATGAGTAAATATAACTCGTGTCCAATCTTTTTATTTAACAATAAACTATGTTTTAATTCAAAATAAATTCTAACTTCAAAGACAACGCGAAAAGCGCAAAAATAAAACTACTACTAAATAAGTCTATTTACAGTATGTGGATTTGTACATCTGTGATGGAGTTTTGTATCATACAGCCCAGAAACCCGAGAACACACGAGTATCTTCCATATTTAAATTAATCCCAATGTAGTATTTCAAGTTTTCGTGAGATTATAACTATTTCGGGTTTTATTCAATAAAACTGTTGTGTTTTACAGATATTACATGTATCGTTGGCGATAAGTATGCGGGCTATTACAAGTCCAACTGCAGTTCTGACAAGCCTTACTGTCTCAACGAAATCTACTATGAGCAAGGCACCATCGTAGACGTCAACAAAAGGTTCACTACTTATCCTTCCTCGTCATATTTGAAATATATATATAAACATATTGAATATAATTTAATTTTATTGAAGCGTATCGTAGAGCAACGTAATGGAGGAGAATTACAAGTCTTATTTTAATTAGATTGATAAAAACATGGACTTAAAGGGACAATTCAGTCTAAGAGTACATTAAAACTTGCACATATTTTAGTAACAAATCAGTTCTAATGGAAATTAGATTAGTTGGTTTTACTGTGATATGCCAGAAAAACCCACTGTTGTGAAAAAGTATGTGAAATGTTCAATTGCCATTACACATAGCCTTGTATGCCGATCCATGACCCTTGCCTGTGTAGTAAAGAATTTTGTGTCTAGAACTACTCAAATCGCTCTTACAGTTGTATTAACATTGTTAGATGAATGTTCTTGTCTAAAAATGATTTCATAAAAACTCCTCAGTGGTTATGTATTGCATTTGTTGTACCTGCTTAATCGTATTGATCAACAATTTGGAATTTCAATGGTATTACTCAAAATACTTAACAATACTGTGGAATTTGTCACTTTTCCCTGTCATATGTTTCATAAGGAATGTAGAACAATACATTTATGTCATATTTTGCTTCGTGGTTATGTAATGAATTAGCCTCACTGAATTGTCCCTTTAAGATAGCTCTCTGATTAAAATGAAAAAAATAATACAACTTCAACTAGGTTATATTATAGGTTTATATACATTTATTACACGGAGTAGTGCTATCGTCATGCGATAAAAAGCGTGATTTGACTGTGATACAGCGTTCCACATTGATCATTTTAATTTTAGACACAATTACTGTTCTGTATATTAACAGTAATTACCATATACTGCTTTCTTATTAATAATCCACTTTTCCTTACAAAGGTGTGCTTCAAAAACGATATGTATCGGTGAATGGTGGAACAAGAGCCGAAAAACTTACGCATGTGCTACAGGTGACTTGTCCAACTTTACCAGTTCCGGTGAGAACCTCGTCTGTGATATCTGCTGCCTATCAGACGATAGTGGTCCATGTAATATGAAACATCGCCCCGACGAAATCTACCAGTTCAAGATAGAAACAACGGCGGCACCAGGTATGCAGGTTAACTATGTACATTGGAAAAGTACAATTTAAAATCACTGAGCTGTCAAATTTATGGGTTTGAGATTTTAATAAATGCCCCTTTATAGGTCTTGGTTTCAGTCGTCTCCCATTATTTAATAATTTTGTTTATTGGCATAATTAACAACAAAAGCGATAACACTGTATGTGTTAAAGGCTCGCGTTCAAATAAAACCTATTACGGTCCGAACTGCATCGAATTCCCCATTGTATACATTTTGTAACTGGAATATTCTGTTTAATAATTGGAAGTTTTATGTTGTAAACTTTTCACTCGGATAACTAAGACTGTTACCACGGTTCTGTCGCATTTGACTTAATGAGGTTTTACTGTATATAAATAGCAACCAAATTACAGTACTGTTCAAAGTTGTTTTGCCTGTTGTTGTATTCCATTGGCTTCAGGTACTACTGCCGGCACGTCTCCTACCCCGAGCCATTCTCCATCAGGTAGGTAAACAGGATCACATGTATGGACGCTTATCTTTATTCAAACCACTTGATCGGAGAAACTTTTGATGAATTTGAATTCTGGTTGACATTAAAACCTGCGTATCTTAACAATATTTGCAGCTCCGTCCCAAACGTCATCGGTTGCCATGACTACAACTCACGTGCCCACTTCTACAAAGATGGCGACAACGCCTTCGTCATCACTTCCCTCCTCCACCCCTACTACAACCAAGCCACACTGTAAGTAACTATCACTAGGTAATGATGTATTATAATGTATCTTACACTGTAAGTACATGTAACTATCTTATCACTACGTGATAATGTATTATAATGTATCTAACAGTGTAAGTTCATGTAACTATCTTATCACGTGATAATGTATTATAATGTATCTAACAGTGTAAGTACATGTAACTATCTTATCACGTGATAATGTACTATAATGTTTCTTACACTGTAAGTACATGTAACTATCTTATCACGTGATAATGTATTAAAATGTATCTTACAGTGTAAGTACATGTAACTATCTTATCACGTGATAATGTATTAAAATGTATCTAACAGTGTAAGTACATGTAACTATCTTATCACGTGATAATGTATTATAATGTATCTAACAGTGTAAGTTCATGTACCTATCTTATCACGTGATAATGTATTAAAATGTATCTTACACTGTAAGTACATGTAACTATCTTATCACGTGATAATGTATTAAAATGTATCTTACAGTGTAAGTACATGTAACTATCTTATCACGTGATAATGTATTAAAATGTATCTAACAGTGTAAGTTCATGTAACTATCTTATCACGTGATAATGTATTATAATGTATCTTACACTGTAAGTACATGTAACTATCTTATCACGTGATAATGTATTGGAATGTATCCAACACTGTAAGTACATGTAACTATCTTATCACGTGATAATGTATTATAATGTATCTAACGCTGTAAGTACATGTAACTATCTTATCACGTGATAATGTACTATAATGTATCTAACGCTGTAAGTACATGTAACTATCTTATCACGTGATAATGTATTATAAAGTATCTAACACTGTAAGTACATGTAACTATCTTATCACGTGATAATGTATTATAATGTATCTAACACTGTAAGTACATGTAACTATCTTATCACGTGATAATGTATTATAATGTATCTAACACTGTAAGTACATGTAACTATCTTATCACGTGATAATGTATTATAATGTATCTAACACTGTAAGTACATGTAACTATCTTATCACGTGATAATGTATTAAAATGTATCTAACACTGTAAGTACATGTAACTATCTTATCACGTGATAATGTATTATAATGTATCTAACACTGTAAGTACATGTAACTATCTTATCACGTGATAATGTATTATAATGTATCTAACACTGTAAGTACATGTAACTATCTTATCACGTGATAATGTATTATAATGTATCTAACACTGTAAGTACATGTAACTATCTTATCACGTGATAATGTATTATAATGTATCTAACACTGTAAGTACATGTAACTATCTTATCACGTGATAATGTATTATAATGTATCTAACACTGTAAGTACATGTAACTATCTTATCACGTGATAATGTATTATAATGTATCTAACACTGTAAGTACATGTAACTATCTTATCACGTGATAATGTATTATAATGTATCTAACACTGTAAGTACATGTAACTATCTTATCACGTGATAATGTATTATAATGTATCTAACACTGTAAGTACATGTAACTATCTTATCACGTGATAATGTATTATAATGTATCTAACACTGTAAGTACATGTAACTATCTTATCACGTGATAATGTATTATAATGTATCTAACACTGTAAGTACATGTAACTATCTTATCACGTGATAATGTATTATAATGTATCTAACACTGTAAGTACATGTAACTATCTTATCACGTGATAATGTATTATAATGTATCTAACACTGTAAGTACATGTAACTATCTTATCACGTGATAATGTATTATAATGTATCTAACACTGTAAGTACATGTAACTATCTTATCACGTGATAATGTATTATAATGTATCTAACACTGTAAGTACATGTAACTATCTTATCACGTGATAATGTATTATAATGTATCTAACACTGTAAGTACATGTAACTATCTTATCACGTGATAATGTATTATAATGTATCTAACACTGTAAGTACATGTAACTATCTTATCACGTGATAATGTATTATAATGTATCTAACACTGTAAGTACATGTAACTATCTTATCACGTGATAATGTATTATAATGTATCTAACACTGTAAGTACATGTAACTATCTTATCACGTGATAATGTATTATAATGTATCTAACACTGTAAGTACATGTAACTATCTTATCACGTGATAATGTATTATAATGTATCTAACACTGTAAGTACATGTAACTATCTTATCACGTGATAATGTATTATAATGTATCTAACACTGTAAGTACATGTAACTATCTTATCACGTGATAATGTATTATAATGTATCTAACACTGTAAGTACATGTAACTATCTTATCACGTGATAATGTATTAAAATGTATCTAACACTGTAAGTACATGTAACTATCTTATCACGTGATAATGTATTAAAATGTATCTAACACTGTAAGTACATGTAACTATCTTATCACGTGATAATGTATTACAATGTATCTAACACTGTAAGTACATGTAACTATCTTATCACGTGATAATGTATTAAAATGTATCTAACAGTGTAAGTTCATGTAACTATCTTATCACGGGATAATGTATTAAAATGTATCTAACACTGTAAGTACATGTAACTATCTTATCACGTGATAATGTATTATAATGTATCTAACACTGTAAGAGCGCATTTCTTAGTGACACGTTTCCTAGTTACAAACCATCAATTTAATACAAATCTGTTCCATAGATGTAATACATTTTCGAGGTTATATTTTTCTTCAAAATTGTCATTAAACACTTCGGGAGATTCCGAGAATACCTATCGTAGACGGAAATAGCTATACTCATGTTACCTTTCGTTATCTACGGTAGATTTGCTTATAATTATATCACTAAAGTGACGTCATGTCAGAACTCTGCCTTTACCACCATTGCTATGTATGACCCATCAAGACGCTACCCAGGCAGATGCGGCTAAAATCATATTGAAAGTTATACATGGAAAGCAGTCTGACATAAAACAAATCCAAGAACTGAATCATACCTGGTGTTATGTGGTTACACTACTCGAGTCCAATGGCGCGTTTCTACCGTTCTAGTGACTCACAGCTGTCACGTGTGTGGAGAAGCAGACCTTGGCATACCTTGTCTCGTGCGAGAAACAAGTTCAAACAACTCCATCCGGTCATGCGCGCCTGATCACAGTTATTGTTTGAGCACAGTACAGGGCGACGAATATGGAAATCTCCAGGTGTTCAAACGGTACTTGCATTTTTTTCTTAATTATTACCACCTTAATTATGCTTCGTGTATGCAAATCCTAAAAGTTTTACGTATTTCAGACCATTCTTTCTTAGATGTATAGTCTAGTTCTAGATATGTAAAAACTGTCTTTCTTAATCTTATTTCTGAAGTCACTGTTGCTACTCTTTTTGAGGCCGTTGGTAATGCATGTTTTATTTCTCATTGTTCTAAACCTCCAGTTTGTTTGTAAATAGGTAGCGTAATATATCAATTGTCTGTTTTGATCTATTGTAGGTGTGTCACTGAAGAAGTCTGTCGGTCGCTATGGTTACTTCAGTCGTCTGACCAGAGCCTCTGTCTCGACTACGACGGTAGCTCCCTCTTCAGTGGAACCTGTCACTATTGTTGCACGACACCTAACTGTAACACCAACATTAAACCGCCAGGCGACTTTTACGTCGGCAAGCACTGACGTCGTCAATTACACAAGTCTGAGCCTGAATTTAGCGCAATCACTGACGTCATCTTGTTCTATATTTGCATATTAGAGTTATCTTCCCTTGTAAATAGGTATCGGTTGTTACGTCATTAAATTGTTTGCAAAAAATATCTACCTACAAGGACAGATAATCCAATAGTATGGAAGTGTAGAATGATTATGTAGCCAAGGAAGGTTTCAATGATCATCACAACCACTGCTTATCTAATGAAATCCGTTCAAATTCCATATATAAATGTACATTAAGATTTAAGACGATAACAAAATCGTTGATTTCTAGAATAAAATTTACCTAGCAGTACAAACAGTGTTATTTATTATTTAGTATCAATTAACATAAAAAAATATGGGTTGATTGTTCTAACGATATTTTTACAAAAATTATTATAGATCCAGAAAACAAATGATTTTTTAAAATAAAGAACGATATATATGCAGACAATCTAATGAACCAAATCTGTCATACTATTCTTCTAGGGTTAATTCCTCGGTATCCATGTCGACGAACGAAGAAAACCGCTTTCTCAATATTCCAAGCATAACAAATAATAATTTAACTTTGATGATTGATAGTAATGATATCAAACCATTTTTTTTCAATTTCAAAAATACTACATCGAACTTAACTATCCGAGTTTTGGAATGCTACACAGTACTGTACATTTTAAGTTTATAAACCTGAGATATGTATAAAACCACTTTTTACTCCGAAACTGATTACCCTATCATTTCCATTGTTGGCTGATACGGCTTGTTACATTTAACTAGCCATGTCTGAGAGGACAATTGAGCATACTTCATGGACAACTAATTAGGTGTTAATAACTTAGTAATACATTATTTACCGGAGAAGTTCCAGACGAATTAAGCCATGAAGTGTCGTGGGTTGTCTCCTTATCAGGTTCTGATTATTTTTTCCAACTATCCACTTTTTTGTCTTTTGTGTACAGTTTGTACGCTAATTCAATTCCCTTGAAGTATATAGTGCAGAGACATATAATTAATTTTCCTTTGTTTTCATACCAAATCTGGCTTTCTGATTGGCCAATATTTGTTTTTGCATACCACTATGAAAAAAAAAATCCGAGAATGGCGCGAAACCCCGACGTTATCGTGACGTCAAAATAGAGACATTGAAGTTGCGTATTGATTCGGAAAAAGAATCCCTTGAAAAACCACTATAATTTTACATTTAAACATACTTCATTTTATCAACTAGAGTATAAAATTAATTATAAGTATTGATGTCACTATTTTTAGCTCACCTGGTCCGAAGGACCAAGGTGAGCTTATGCCATACCGTGGCGTCGGCGTCGTCGTCCGTCGTCCGTCGTCCCGTCGTCGTCCGTCCGTCGTCCGTCCGTCGTCACAATCGACTTCTTCTCATAACCGTTTGGTCGGATTTTCAACAAAATTTGCTGGTAGCATCCTTAATGGGCTACTAATGAAAATTGTACGAAATGATGGGGCTGAACCCCCCAGGGGCTGAGGGGCGGGGCAAAGGGGTCAAATTTGGCTATTTCCATATAAAGGACTTCTTCTTGAAACTCACAGGGATAGCACCCATAATGCAATGGTAGATCTTTATAGGTATGGGGATTCAAAATTGTACAAATGATGGGGCTGACCCCCGGGGGCCTGAGGGGCGGGGTCAAATGGGGTCGCATTTGGCTATTTCATCTAAATGCGACTTCTTCTCTGAAACCAAGCATGGATAGCACCCAAAATGCAATGGTAGCATCCCTATATAGGGTGGGGATTCAAAATTGTACAATGATGGGGATGACCCCGCGGGGGCTGAGGGGCGGGGTCAAATGGGGTCATTTGGCTATTTCCATATAAACGACTTCTTCTCTGAAACAAGCATGGGATAGCAACCCATAATCAATGTAGTATCGTTATAGGTGTGGGGATTCAAAATTGTACAATGATGGGGCTGACCCCCGGGGGCCTGAGGGGCGGGGTCAAAAGGGTCCAATTTGGCTATTTCCATATAACTTCTTCTCTGACCAAGCATGGTATAGCACCCATAATGCAATGGTAGCATCCTTATAGGGGGGGATTTCAAAATTGTGCAAATGATGGGGGCTGACCCCCCCGGGGCCTGAGGGGCGGTCAAATGGGGTCAATTTGGCTTCTCATATAAACGACTTCTTCTCTGCACTAAGATGGTATAGCACCCATAATGCAATGGTATAATCCTTTTATAGGTTGGGAATTCAAAATTGTGCAAATGATAGTGGCTGACCCCCCGGGGCCTGAGGGGCGGGTCAAAGGGTTCAATTTGGCTATTTCATATAAACGACTTCTCTGCTGAAACTAAGCATGGGATAGCACCATAATGCAATGGTAGCTCCTTATAGTGTGGGGATTCAAAATTGTACAAATGATAGGGCTGACCAGGGGGCCTGAGGGGCGGGTCAAAAGGGGCAATTTTGGCTATTTCCATATAAAGACTTCTTCTCTGAAACTAAGCACGTTATAGCACCCATAATACATGGTAGTATCCTTATATGTCGTGGGATTCAAATTGTGCAAATGATAGGGGCTGAACCCCGGGGGCTGAGGGGCGGGGTCAAAAGTGGTCATTTGCTATATAAATAACTTTTTTCTCTGCAACTTAACATGGAATTCACGCTCATAATGCAATGGTTACATCATTATAGGGTTTGAAGGTTCAAAAATTTTGTGTACAAATGATGGGGCTGACCCCCGGGGGCCTGAGGGGTGGGGTCAAAAAGGGTCAATTTTAGGCTATTTCCATATAAACGACTTTTCTCTGCACAAGAATGAAGAGCCACTTATAATCGCAATGGTAAGACATCCTTTGGGGTTGGGATTTGAAATTGGTACAAATGATAGGCTGAACCCGGGGCCTTAGACGGCAATAGATGCGGAGTCAAAAAGGTCAATTAGGTACTATTTTTATATAAATTACTTTGTCTCTGAACCTATGTATTGGATAGTATATTTGTATGGTATTAATAGCATCATTGTATGGTTGTGATTCAAAATTAAACTTTGGGAGTCAATTTTGCTTATTTTTCTAATTGTCAGAGTCTTGTGATAATTACTAACAAAAAACCAGGTGAGCGATACAGGCCCTCTGGTTTAATTTTATCTGGGTATGGAAAAAAAATTGTTTGCAAACTGTGTGAATCCGCGTATGAATTTTTTCATACCCCGATAAAATTAAGAAATAGTGACATCAATGCTTAATTACAATCCTATTATTTGTTATCTATGTCCCCTTGGAATGTGGTTGTTAATTCCGGGTTTACGTCAGTTTACTCATCGCGTATTTCTACCAAAATGACGTCATCAGTAATTTCATCGACAGCACGGACTGCAACTGCAACATCAACTACGGCAAGAACACCCACCATGACGTCACCACCTACAGAAAGAGCAGTCACCGTGACGTCACCAACTACAGAAAGTGCAGTCACCATGACGTCACCATCTACGCCATTGAAAGCAAATACCATCAATATGACGCAATCAGTTACACGATCAACCACACGTAAGGTCATTATGACGTCACACACAACATCTGTTAATACTATGATGTCATCAACAACACCACGTGTCACCACTATTTCGTCAAAAATCACTTCGTCATCAACATCTTCAAGCTCGAAAGCTGCACCGCACATTACAAAACAACCACATGTAGTGGCAACGCCGAAACCGACAAGACCTTGTAAGTATGCATGTCTACCAAAACAAGAATAATAATCAATTTGACAAAACAATAAATTGCATATCTATCCATAAATGTCATGTAATGGGAATAATTCACGTACCAAATGATACCCGATAACGTTTGAGAGGGACTATTGTTTCTATTAGTGTTGGAATGACGTCAAAAGATGAAATCCCGCGCTAACGTCATTTTCAGCGGGAAGATAACAAATAATTACGTCCCATCACCACTTGAGATACTAGTCCCGCATTAACGTTATCGAGTATCACGTGGTACGTGAATGAGTCCCATTTCTGATCCACAGCGGCATGTTACATGTGTGATGGACCACCTTTCCTCTGTGAAGCGAGGTACGCAGCCCACCAATGCCAGACCGCAGACCAACAGTTTTGTGTGACGACCGTCCACAACAACGATGATGGCACACGCTCCGTATTTAGAAGGTATGTACTCGGTTTACTAATATCTGATAACTTGGTGATGGCGATATGTATCACAGTAGCATTATTACGTAAAGTTCACTGTAAGCAATAAAGCTACGGTCATTTTAAAGAATTTTAATGGGAAGGATGAACATATGTGATAAACAAACAACATCTACTACATGTATGATAGAATTAATACATTTAAAGGTCATTCATTAAAAAGACCAAATATATTTAACAGTATCAGCTACATTTAATAAAAGATAACCTTTTTTCTGGTTCTCAGTTGCCGTACAGAAGCAGGCTGTCGCGAAGCGAGCTTGTCTCCTACAGACAGCCGGTGTGGACATTATGACCCAGGGCAGTTGTATTTGGCCGACTTTCAGTGCTCATGGTGCTGCAATACTAAACTGTGCAACAATGGGACAGTTCCATACAACTTATATTCACCATAAATATTGCCTAACCCATGAACTCTTATCAGGGCCATACAATGGATATATTGTCTTATTTCAAAACTCTTATCAGATGGATGCAATCAATATTACCTAACTTCACAACTGTTATCACGTGGTTTAAAATTGTGGGCCAACGCAGAAACAAAATGTCTGCCTAAAGGAAATCTGAAGCGGTTGAGAAGAAACAAAGAGGAAAGTTATCAAACCTAGTGCACCTCGCGAGTCAATTCATAGTCTATAGATACCAGGCATCATTGCCAAATCTCCCCATGTTCACATGACCGCCCAATCTGCACAGTTGTCCTAAACATTCAAACCATCGGGAGGCTGTTGTTGAAAATTGACTGACTGAATTCTCTCGCAGTGTTGTTTAGTAAACCCCACGCATGCAGTACGTTTTACTCATTAAGAGAAGAAACCAGTGTTAAACTATACTTAAATATGTAATAAGTATGTGTTCATTGATAATACTTCATACGAAGTACAATATTGACAACGGGAAATGTTAAATTTCGTTTTTCTTGATGTTTTTGAAAGTGGCGAGCGTCACGCATTGATCTTCGTAGAGAAAAAGTAGTGAGGGACCATGCATACAACTAGTCTTTCTAGAATTTTGTGTTACATGCTTCCTAGGCTATTATAATGTATAAAAATCGATTGTTTATTAAACATTAATAATGTAGTGTAGAAGGGCAATAACTTTTGAAAGTTTCATGCCGTCACGTTATCACTATAATCTATTTCAATAACATTCATAACCTGTAAAACCGTATGACATTGAATGTATTGTAATATGCATTATCTGAAACGTACTAGAGACTTTCAAAATGGCTGCTCAAAGTAGTGATCGAACAAGACATCTTTTATAAAATAAGATGATTCTTTGTTTTTAATACATTTCACTTAATAAAGTATAATTATGCGAATTGAGAGAAAAAAATCTCAGCTAGCGATGTGTGCCAGTATGGGAACCACTGCAGTCAGATTATTTCAGTAATATACCTCTACAAAAGGTAGGTCAATCTAACTTGATTTTCCAGAATACAATTTAGAAGGCTCAAGTAGGGCTTCCGACGACATACATCTATCAAACATCCGAATATAAAAGAGTCTCGAGGAGGAATTCCAATAGGGATTAATAACGGGCGGATCCAAACGTCGTTGAAAGAAGGGGCTGCAGGTCAGTGCTTCGCGGCCGCGATGGGAAGAGAGCACAAGAAGATGTGGTGGTCAGTAGAATATTTTAATTGACTAGCTACTTCTAGGAGGCATTAGGGCTCTTTTAATTGTTAAAATCAACAATATCTTAGCTGAAAATGGGAAATAAGCCATCAAAGTATTCCAGTTCTGCTCCATCCAATGCAGTATTTAGGATGGAATTAGCAGTGCCGGGCAGTGAAAGTCCATTCCATGCGGTATTTAGGATGACATTGGAGTTGCCGGGCAGTGACGGTCCACTCCAGCGGGTGTTTAGGGTGAGATTGGAGTTGCCGGGCAGCGACTTTCCATTCCAGACGGTATTTAGGACGAAATTGTCAGTGCGGGCAGTGACAGTCAATCCAGGCCGTATTAAGGATGACATTGGAGTTGCCGGGCAGTGACTGTCATTCCAAGCGGTATTACTAATGACATTGGAGTTACCGGGCAGTGACTGTCATTCCAAGCGGTATTACTAATGACATTGGAGTTACCGGGCCGTGACGATCCATTCCAGGCTGTACCTAGGATGGAATTGAAGAAACGGGCAGGTCTGATTTTTGTCAAGTCTGTAAAAATCATGGTAACCACATTTGCAACCCCCTCCCACTACCTTTTTCTACAACATATACATGTATAAAGGAGGTTAGGGAGGGAGTGGATGGCCTCCTGATTATTTGAATGTTTGCGAAAACCATGTAGAGTTTGGCAGTCATGTGAACATGGGTAGATTTGGCAATGATGCCTGGTGTCTATAGACTATGAATTGACTCGCGAGGTGTACTAGGTTTGATAACTTTCCTCTTTGTTTCTTCTCTACCGCTTCGGATTTCCTCTTGGCAGACATTTTGTTTGTGCGTGGGCCCACCACTTCAAACCACGTGATTCCCGACAGTGTATCAGGACGGCGCAAGTCGTTTATTCAATATTGATTTACCTCACAGCTTTGTAGATGGATGCAATAAATGTTGTTTAACCTCACACATTTACGGGTTATAAACTTATGATACGACTATTAAGATTTTGTGTTATATGTCATAACAAAGAAATATGTAGGAGATAAACTTTCAGTAAGAACACATCACTTTATTTTTAGTCGTGATTAAAAATGAATAATGTAGTGTAGAAAGGTAATTTACCAAAGCTGTTATAATTTACATACAATATTTGAGCTTTTTGTATTAAGTTTCCGGTAATAAAATAGACATGTGACTTTAATTTATTTGTTATTCTTTCTTGAATTTACCTTTACTCTTGAATACGTGTTTTGTCAATGTAAGTAATAGTATAACTATATAATGGAAGGCTGGATAGATATAATTATGTTGTTGTTATTACAAAATTATTAATTTTGACAGAAGAGCAACACATCAGCACCAACGCCGTATGAAGAGATTTCCTAACTTATAAATTATAGGCAGTGTGAAAATCACAGGAAACATATGTTTTGTCACTACAGTAACGTACAATATTCATCTCATATTCCATGTATTACATTCCGTTCGGTATAGGTATTGTGTTGTTTTACCCAGCATCCCATACGTGCGTCACGTGTTCCGGAACTTCCTGTAATGGCCACCTCACTTCCTCATTTTGTCCCCTCGGCCAGGACTTCTGCATGAGCTCAATCCTAGATGGCGCTGATGGTTCAAGAAATCAAACCAGACGGTATGGCATTAGAACAAAAGATATATATAGATCAGGAAAAAACACTGAAAATATCGAGGTCATTGAAAATATCACGTGCCACAGATATCCGTTACTTTCATGTTACCCATAATGCAAAGCTACGAGCGGATTTAATTTAGTCGTTAAACTGTCGTTCGCCGTAATACTGTTCACATTTCTATTGTAAGTTGGCAGAGATATGTCAATGACATGTATGGTGGGTATCGTCTACGGTTCATGAACACACGAATATAAGCCTTACGCTTTTCAGGGCTACCCTTACATACATATCTTTTTAACAAATTATAAAATTAAATATCGTTTTGATTACATTTGTTTGGTACCGTGGTATTCATTGGTTTGTGACTTGTCTTTGAATGTTTCTATAAATATATTTTAGTTGTGTGACGAAAGAGGAATGCTTCAACAAGTGGATACAGAAGACGCTTACCTCCCCGGAATGTATGAGTCTGCTAGCGTCCGGGAGTGGTCCGAGTGGTCAGGACCTTTCCTGTGACTTTTGTTGTACTTCTAATGGCTGTAACAGCGCCCAGTTCCCACCACCAGAGACGCTATATCACGATATCTAATGTCACGTGACCAGGTGTCATGGTACCATGGCAACCACTCCGGACTGAAACAAGACTTCCAATAAAGTGTTTTACTTCTCAGTCTTTTTTAGTACTTGGAGCCGAACCAACACACTCTTGATTTAGGGACCATAATTAACTATAAAATTATCAATTACGACTCCTTCATTTGGGTCACGAGTGTGCTACAGACCAGGTAGTAGGGGAACAAATGCATGTCAATGTTGTTTTTTCTCTGAAAACTCCGGCTTTTCTCTATCATCAGAATCTGACAGCATATACAGTGTGTAATAACCAGCGCTGTTAATAAGACATTAAAATAACCACGGTGATCACTCTGCAAGCAAGTACACATCACAAAAACAAATTGAAAAGGGAGTTCATTAACGGTACATTCTGAACAAAAAATTATGTCTCTAAATAAGCTGTTAGTAAGACGCTAAACATTGTCACGTCAAAACACAACATAACGACCAAAGAGACTTTCTGAACACAAATATATGCCTTCCTTCAATTTTACCGATTTAAAAGTGAGGGATCCGCAGTGTCACCTTGGAGTACACCGTTGATAGTATGAAAGAAAATTTTATGACCAAAATGTCATTTTTCCTAGAAATGTGTGTCCCATTTATATGTGGAACCATCATGATGTCACAATAGAGATTTCGACGTCGCGTATTGATTTTGAAAATATAAATCATTGAAAAATCAATGGAATTGTATGTTTAAACTATTTCATTTTCTATATACATCTCTACATCTTTATGTACCTAGCAATCGGCCTACTTCATCATATTGAAGATCATGTTGATATTGTTGAAGGTGTGGCTATGTACAGGGAAAGAGAAGAAGAAAAATCAAAGATGAGTTTTGAAGCAATCGATGGAATTATTCATTTATCAATAGATCTGGTAGAAATGCAGCTCTGAGGCGGTACTTGGCTTCACCAACCATCTCAAACTCTAACAATTTTAAAATTTGGAGAGTAAAAGCTCGAAGGTCCATCAAATCCGACAAGAAAAGTACTTGGAAAGAGTTAATCTCAAAAATGAATTCCAACACATCCTCGAAGAAAGTTTGGGAAATGATTGGTAAAATCAGTGGGAAAAGAAAAACAACATCATCCTCCCACCTCATTATAAAAATCCGAAAAAGCTAATGCCTTTGCCAAAAATTTTGCTGAAAATTCATCCGTCAAAAAGCATTCCAAAAAATCCGAACAATTAAAAAAGAGAAAGAAAAGAGACGTCTAAATTTTAAATCATTCAATACTTCAAGATACAAGAATTGCCCAATTCCCTCGAGAAACCAAAAGACTCGACAGCTGGACCAGATCAAATTCCGTATATGTTTTTAAAACAATTACTTGACCTTTCACTAAAATTTCTTTTAATATATTTAACCAAGTTTATTCCTCTTGCAAAATTCCCGAGTCTTGGAAGGAATCTAATATTAAACCCCTTCCGAAGCTCGGCAAGGATGCTATTGATGCCAATATCTATCGTCCTGTTTCACTGACGAGTTTGATTTGTAAAACTTTTGAACGTATGATAGATACAAGACTAGTTTGGTTCCTGAAATCAAACAATATTTTAAGTCCTCTGCGAAGCGGCTTTAGAAACCGCAGGGGAACGGTAGACCACTTAGTTAGGCTAAAAACATTTGTAAAAGAAGCCTTTACCAAAAAGTTTATCTTGTGGTCGTATTCTTTAACCTTGAAAATGCATACGACACAATTTGGCAATATGGAATCATGAGCGATCTCCATGATATCGGTATACGTGGAAATTTGCCAAAGTTTATTTCAAATTTGATATCTGACAGACATTTCAAACTTCGAACGGGTTCAACTTATTCAGAAACAGCAAAACAGGCGATGGGTGTCCCTCTGGGTGGTATCCCGTCTGTCACACTTTTAAAACTAACAGCATAACTAAATGTCGATGATTTCTTGATTTGTTACAGATCAAAACACATGCACAATATAGAACGACAACTACAACAATGTTTAGGCAAATGACAAAATAGGGCTGACGAAAATGACTGTAGATTTCCAAGATTAAAAATTGTCTGCATACATATCTGTCTTAAACGAAAACCACACAACGATCCAGACCTCACACTCAATAGTATTGAAATCCCCGTACTTGAACAAACTAAATTTCTTGGACTAATATTTGATTCGATACTGTCTTTTGTTCCACATATCAAGCATCTGAAGAATAAGTGCTCGAAGTTGATGAACATTCTACGCGTCCTTTCACATACTGATTGGGTGCAGACCGTGAAATGCTTCTGCATATCTACCGGACACTTGACTACAGCTCGATTGTCTATGGATCGGCTTGCAGCTCCTATCTACAAATGCTTGACCCTATCAAGAATCAGGAAATGCTTCTCGTACTTTGAGCTTTTCGAACAAAACCTGTGAAGAGTCTCCATGTGGAAGCTAATAAGCCATCGCTAGACGATCGAAGAAAGAAGCTATCCTTGCAGTATGCTGCTCAACTCAAAAACCTCGCATTCAAACTTGTATCAATATATCTTCACACAAAATCTAAGGCTCACTGGCATCAGAATTTTAAATTGTTTGCAGGAGCTAAATATAAATTCCGACGCCATTGCCTAGTACACCGTATCGGATGTACCACCATGGCTCATCCAAACACCTGATTATCAAATTATTTCTACAGGATAGGGCAAAGTCCAGTGCATTACACGAAGAACATAAATTCTCCTTTCGGGAGTGCATTAGGGCTTTCCCTGATCATGTTCAGATCTACACTGTCGGCTCAAAAGATGGTGATAAAGTTGCATCAGCATACTGTACATCTAATCACTGTTCTTGCTATCGGTCTGGCTCTTTGCCATTTCGAAGAAAACTGCATTGAAAAGGCAGTCATCTGTTCTGACTTTTAGTGCTTCAAGCGCTGAATTCAAGAAACCCTATAGATACTCTAATTAAAAATATTTCTGTTATCTCAGGGAGATTGGCATTTTAAACAAAATATAAACATTTTACCATCTATCTATTCAACATCCTATCGTTTCATCATCATTGTGCATGAGTTTTCTTATGTATTTTAACCTAAACTATTTTATCACCGACAATCTTTTTATCAAATCAAAATTTACAATCTTTGTTTTAATTCGTGTTCGCCTATGCTTTATATAACCTGATCTTTTAGATGTAATCATTAGATATCTTTCTATTTGGATCTTTTACGTGATTTTTAGTTTGGCCCTAAATGACCTTAGTTGTCAATGGGCCGTAAAACTAATACAAAGAAACAAACAAAACCTTCACCTCTCGGTTTCAAGTTTGAACCCTAATAGGAAAGCTACCAATGCACTGATCATAGGTTTATTGATTTTCTCCGGATAATTCTGCTTCCTCCAACTAAACATGGTACATTCTGTATATAATTGATACACCGTGGTATAATTCAATAGGCAGTAACATTTTCGAAATTTAAGCTTTCATTGTAATGTTTAGTGTGTAACAGTCAATATTTCTAACGAAACATTTATACCTAATAATAGTTATATATATATATTATATCGTACAAAAGAATATAACTTTTTGTCTTACTTCGAACAGGGATAGTCGGTGATATTTCCGCAGTTATTAAGTTTCAAGCAACGTTTCGTAAATGTTTTAGGGCTGAAAACTACTCCACTTGAAATAGCATTACAAAATTTATCTCCAATTATAAACATATTAATAAAAAAAATTAAGATATAGAATAGCTGAGATGAGTTTTACGATGTATTTTGATGAATCTGAGAGCTCCGAAGGCGCGAGATTTTGTTGTTTGAGGGGTACGGGGGTCTCCCCCGAGAAAAAAATATTACGATTTGAAATGGCTGAGATGAGTTTTACAATTTATTTTGCTGATTTTAAAGCGTTCTCAACACGGTAATTTTTCGATTTAAAGTTACCTGCATTTAGAAATGATAATTCGCCATATCATAATGCATAATATCATAATTTCACAATGCTCGATCTGAACATATCGGATTCACACCATCGGCACATTGTTGTGTAACTCAAAGTACAAACAAATAAATCTTTTAAGAAGCATTTATTCTTAAAAGGTATAATCCCTTGATGGACATTTTAGTCTAGTTCGTGTGTATTGAACTTTACGTGCTTGAACGTTTTAGGAAACGGACCGCGCAGTAGAAAATTTTCTAAAATTAATTATAAAAATGTGCATGAGGACCCTTTTTTCTTCTAATATTGGAGAAGCTATGCAGCAAGTACAAGACAATAATTATAAGAGCCGCGTAGAGCGAAGATCTACTAACCATAACACGTGTGTGAGCATATAGATTCAAATACATTCCAGTACCCCTCATCCTCGATACTCCAGGGGTTCCGATCACTTACGATCTCTACACCCCTGGACTATATCATCGTAAAACTGGAGGCAACAGAACAGAACAGGTAATGTAGTCATTTGATGTACATCAAAAGAACCGTATAACGGTACACTGTGGTTGACTATGTGGCTTTGAAGTTGGGCGTCTCATTCTCTGTAGTCTTCAAATAAAATCTTTGCTGGTCTGTGATTGGTCAAATATTTTCAGCTGAGCTGCCTTCAATTTCACTATGAGATAGTCCAGGGGTGTAGAGATCGTAAGTGATCGGAAGCCCTGGAGTTTCGAGGATGAGTACCCCTTGGACTTTGAAATTGTGTCCCGCGGGAAAAGTCTCGCGCCTCCATGTAGGCAGCCATGTTTTAATTCTCGTTATCAGCACGACGAGATTTGAAATTTTCTGTATTAGACTATATGTGTTATCAGTATACGCATTAAAATTACTGTAAGTAGTTTTAATTTACACATATACAAGAACAACGCAATAAATGTTCTGGTCCAATATATACTGTGTATTTTTAGATTTAGAATTAACATATTTTATTGCAAATATATACAAAAGGATTGGGTACAAGTCTTATGCAACTTATATTGCCACCCTTTCCAAAATACAGAACGAATACAAACATGATAAGCAAAGTAATGAAATATATAAATATGATTAAATAGTAAATAAGAACACTTTGGAGAGAGAGAGAGAGAGAGAGAGAGAGAGAGAGAGAGAGAGGAGAGGGGGGGGGAGTAAGGAGAAGGAGAAATACAATGTCTTAAAATTGTAATACTAAATCGACTTAATTAATAAATAATAATTTGCGGCAACAGTTGGACTAATTATCTCGTTCTTTGCCTTCCCTCTAAAAGAATGTCCATCACACTCCTAAAATCTTTCTCCTAGCTGTTCAGATCTTCCATCAAATCCATAAGCAATCGTCGCCTTAGTACCAACTTGCCATAATATCTAAAATAACGTGATTTAAGTCGATTTCTAGATAACACAAAAATACACAAAAGAGATATTGAAAAGAACTGATAGGTGTATAACAAAAAAAATCTTTTGTTAAATTTAATAAAGTTTTGAACATATAAAAATATTCCTGTGTTCGTTTCCAGAGACAGATCCTCATTTCCAAACAAGATTAAATTTAAATCAATAAGAACATTTAAATTCATATTGTTTAGGCTTTCCAATAGCAAATTCCTTTCAACATTATAATTTTTACATTCGAAAAAAAAGTGATGTACACTCTCACAAATATGTCCATAGTTACAGCATGGAGTTTCCACAAGGTTTATCCTGAACAAATCGTAATTTAGGGAACTACATTGATGTCTAAGTTTTGTATGCAATATATTTAACTTCCGGTCACCAATGCCAAAGTAAGAAGGAGAAGATTAAAAAACCGGTTTTAGTGAATTTCTAAAAAGGCTCAATGATATTGCTGACTTAACAGAGTTTTCTAGGTTATTCCAAGAGCGAAGAGTAGAAGGTAGAAAAGAAGTGTTTGTAGATGAAAGTCTGAAATACGGAATTCTATAGTCATCTCTATTTCTTAATGGATAGGCAGCTTGATCTTGAACGGTAGAAGGAAGTAGAGAAGTAAGAAAATCAGGAGTTTGATTTGTGCGCATTTTATAGAGAAGATGAAGTTTTTTCCTTTTCCTTCTAGAAGATAGAGATTCTAAACCAGTTTCAAAATATAGAGAATCGATACTTGCATAAGAGGGAAGACCGGTTATTATTCTAGCAGCTTCCTTTTGAACTTTTTCTAATTTTTCCGAGTCTGAGTTTGAAAAACCATCCCATAATTCACATGCGTATTCTAATACAGGTAAAATAAAAGCGCGATAAATTCTGAGCAAAGCGTCACGTTTTATTAAAAATTTCAATTTTCTCAACACATTTAACTTTTTCATTACTGAAGAATATATTGCTTCCACGTGATCTCCCCATTTGGCACTAGAATTGAATACCACACCCAAATGCCTATGACGGTCGGTAAAGTCTAAAATATTACCATTAAATTCTAATTCTAATAATTCATTTATTTCATTACTGTTAGAAATAAAAAGAACATCGGTTTTATCTGGATTAAAAGACACTAGCCATGTTTTTGCCCAGGTGTTTAATGATTCAAGATCTTTGTTTAAAGTTGTTTGAATTTCGAGACAAGAAGAGGAAGAACATTGAAGAGAGGTATCATCTGCAAAAAGACGCGACGCGGAGTCAAAAACATCTGCAATATCATTTATGTAGATCAAAAATAATAGAGGGCCTAGGATGGAACCTTGTGGAACCCCAGCATCAATATTTCCCAACCTTGAAAAGGTATCATTAACACATACCTTTTGCTTTCTTTGACTTAGGTAATCCTTTAACCAAACTAATAATTCGCCTCCAATTCCATAGGACTTTAATTTTACATATAACCCAGAATGCCACACCCTGTCAAAAGCCTTTGAAATGTCACAAAAGATAATACATGTATGTTTTCTTTCTTCGAGGGATAAACAAATGTTATGGTACATTTCGATTAATTGATAAACAGTGGAATGTCCTGGGAGGAAACCAGATTGGTATTTATAAAATAATGAATTTTCCATGAAATAATTAAATATATGTTTAAAAATAACACGTTCAAAAACTTTACCAACAGTGGACAAAAGAGATATTGGACGATAATTTGTTACGGAATGTCTATCACCTTTTTTAAATAAAGGCATAACAATTGCCATTTTCCAAAGTTTCGGATAAATGCCAGATGACAAAGACATATTGAAAAGTATCTCGAGTGGTTTACTAATAGTATTACAAACATGTTTTAACATATGGTGACTGATACCATCATGACCCGAGGCCTTGCCGAGCTTTAATATTTGCAGTACATCTTTGATTTCAGAGTGATTTAACTGTATAGAATTTAAACTTTTATTTGTTTTCAGTGTAATATTTGGGATCTGAGCGTCTTGTTCATTTATACGAGTAATGCTGCAAAAGTACTCATTTAATAAATTTGATTTATCATCATCACTCGTAACTATATTATCCGTAACAGGATCTGCAAGAGTTGGTATAATTTGTGAAGTTCCATTAGAGTTAAGTAAACGTTTGATTAACTTCCAATAAGCTTTTGGGTCAGAAGTAAAATATTTATCAATTATACCATGCACATTTTCATAAAAGTTTAAACGACAATACTTTTTCATATTGTTTACTTTGTTTCGTTGTCTTTTAAAATTGAGAATATCCTGAAAACGCTTAGATTTTCTAGCTATTTTATGTAACCTGTCCCGGATTCTTAGATTTGTTCTGAGCTCAGAAGTCATCCAGGGTTTATCGGACGGCCTAATTGTAACTTCTTTAGAGGGTATACACTCTTTAATGAAATTTAAAAATACATTAGTAAAAGTTTTACTCGCATTGTCTACAGACCCACTACCAAGCAAAGATTCACGCCAGTTGTATTGCGCTATAAAATTATTTAACTACATACTCCGCTCTTTTATAAAATCATTTTTTCTCTTATAAACAGATTTAAAAGCGCATGGCAAAGTTACACTGACAATACAACCTTCATGATCGCTTATCGATCTATCAATATTTATTACAGAAAAATCAATACAAGATATAGACTGACTTAAAAGAATTGGGTCAAGCAAACTTGATCTAGTCTGACCTATCCGTGTAGGTTCATTGATTACATTTGTTAAACTGAAAGTACTCATAATACCCAAAAGAATATGGTTTGGTGCAACATTGAGCAAATCAACATTAACATCACCAGTAATAATAATGTTAGGTGAAATATCTAGAGCATTTTCTATAGAGGTTCGTAAATTTTCCCAAAAAGCCGCAACTGAAACTTCAGATCTATAAATAGTACATAAAATAAATTTGGTATGTTGCAAGATAACTCGTATCCAAATAACTTCATCACCCGGGTGCTTTCAATAGACTATTAACGTAAACAATGACTCCACCCCCACCCTGTTTCTATCCAGTCTAAATGGTGCATGGAAACCCGATAAAAGAATATCTTGATGAAAACGTCTGTACCGATGATGGCTTTCAGTAAAGCACAAGATATCATATTCCCCAGCTACATCTTCAATATAATCTAATTTGTTTCGAATACTTCTAACATTCAGATGGAAAACGGAGAGCTTGCCAACGCCAGGGCCAGGATTAGACTCAACGTCCATATGTGTTAATATAAGTAGAATAAGAATAGGTAAAAAAACAGTATTAAGAACCAGAGATAGAACAAAATTGATTAACAAACATATCGAGTTTTTCAAGTAACGATAATTTATCAAAATCCCTGCTGAAAGATGTTCGCGTTTGCGTACATCTATGTCTATACCGGATTTACCATGTAAATCATATGTGTAAAACAATAAAAACTTTATTACTAAGAAAATGGCAACGTTATCTTTTCGAAGTAATGCTTGCAAACAAGTTAAACAGGCGTAAAATACACTGGAATACAGAGCAGTTTTGAACATTACATAAAAGGAATCTGTCTCGTCATTATCGCTAAAAACATGGAACCTTTTGTATACACAAGTAGAATGCGTTCTTAAGTAAAAAAACACCAATGGCACACCACCAGGTATTAATACAACTACCCATTAAGGGGGATAAAAATGGAAAAACATACATATTTGGAGGTTGCCAGAAGTAATTCTATATTTTACAGAGTACATGTATATGTATTTCGATATCTCATTGTCAAAGTAAGAAAGGGGGAGACGGACTGACAGGTGATAGATTTAGAGAAAAGTGATAGAAGCAGAGAAGGAAAAATAAGGACAGATACAAAAGAAAACAACAGAAAACACATTTTAGACAGGTTTAGCTAAATGTGAGAACTAGGGTTTAGATCGGCTGTTTCAGAAAATTTATAATAATATGGAAAGTATATGTAGCAATAGCAAAAAACAATAAAATATTTAAAAACAACTAAAACAAAGCAAGAAATAAAGGCAAAACGTTCAAAAGATACATTATATATGTCATATATTTACAAAACAACTACAATATGTACATTTTTTTTAGATAGTCAAATTTTGCTATAAATGCATTTGTGAGTTTAGAGGTTCAGAAATTTATAGCTAAGCCTTTTAAGGTTAAACTCTTCACAAAAAAAAAACAAAAACAAAAAAAAAATGCTATGCACTACTTTTAAAATATGTTTAGAACTCTTCCAGATAGAGAATAAAAAAAAGAACAACATCCCAATGATACTGCAACATACTTTAACTATTCTATACGGGAAAAAAATCCTTGAATTACAGGGGTAATTTACTATACGTTGCAGTATACATTGTTAAAAACTTATTAGTGAAAATTTACATGATGAAAGGAAGCCCAGTTTTTATATGGAATATTTCTCAATTTGCATACAATTTTAAAATGCATATATCTATACATTTCAGTAATTTGTGCCAAGGAGAGCTTCATATTTCACCAGAAAACTTCATATTTTGTTTTGAAACACTGTCATAAATTTGTCACATTTTGAAAGTTGCACATTAAGACCGTGGTTGCCACTCCATAACACTCTACATTTTGGCAGGGAAAACATGCAAAAACTATGATTGGGAACATTCCAAATAATGCTTTTAAAAAACACATATTCTGATTGGGAACACTTGACATTTTTACAGTATGTTTCACTATAGTTTGGTAAATCAAATTTATGACAGTTTATATATTTAATACATATAATTTAGTGACATTTTCGATAAGTGGTTTTTGCCATGAAAAAAAGGGCTAGTTTTAGAACAATAGAATCCTAAATCAGAAAAAAAACCCACTGAACATAGACAGTTAAACATGAAGATGTTTTAAGTCTAGTTTATCTTAGAGAAATTTTGGATTGTTTATTGACTACCACCGTTAGTCGGTGTTCGGTTGTCGATAACACAACCAAGCGTAATGAGATCCTCGTCATTTCGAACCATAATTCTAGAATTACTGTCCTGGGTTTTCTTGGCGTAGATTTGGCCATCCCTGGTCCAGAACGCATGGATGTTGTTTAGATAGCGGTTCTTGTTTAGAACATTTACAATGCGTTGGCGGTGTTTTGTCAGGTCCTCAACTACCAGAGTTTTGTCAGGATTTCCTTTTAACTTTGCCTTTGCCTCGAAGACCCTTTGGCGATCAGTATAACGGACAAAACGCTCAATTGCAGTGACCTTGCGTTCCGTGGAGATAGTGTGTATGTTCTCACGCGCATGACACCGTCAGCAGTGAGTTTATTAACGTCGCAAAACCTGACGCCAAAGATGACGGCACAGATTCGCGCGTATATTTGATAGCATGGCATGCTGCCAAGTTTTCTCTGCATCTGATAAAAACAAGATTGAAGTAGAATATATTGAACTATTCTATTTGGATTATTTTGAATTCTTTCTTACTATCGATAGTATGTGCATGTCAGTGAATATTTTATTGTTAATCTCGTAGAAAAAATATAGACAATATAAAGTTATGATATTATAATCTTTTACATGTAACTTAGCTGCGCTATTCTGAGGCTTTGCCTTAAATTCATATTAAGAGCGCAGCTCTCTGTGCGGCCGAAGGCCGCGTAGAGCGAAGCTCTACTAACCATAACACGTGTGTGAGCATATAGATTCCAATACATTCCAGTACCCCTTGGACTTTGAAATTGTGTCCCGCGGGAAAAGTCTCGCGCCTCCATGTAGGCAGCCATGTTTTAATTCTCGTTATCAGCACGACGAGATTTGAAATTTCTGTACTAGACTAAATATGTTATCAGATAAGTAAAGATGACATCGACATTGCCCACAGACTGGGACGCTTCAAGAGTGACAAACCTAGGAACACTATCGTTAAGTTTGTTCGGCGACGTAAGAAGATGGAAGTGATCAAAGCCCGTTCCAAACTGAAGAAATCGAAGTTTACTGTGTTTGAGGATCTCACCAGAGCCAATCAGAGGATACTCCATGTTGCCTACAAACTTTCATGTGTGAAGAATACCTATAGCACGGATGGGAAACTTTTTGCTATTCTTACCAATGGTAAAAAGAGAAAACTATTGTTTGACACCCCACTCACAGAGGATTACCTGATGAATGACTCCAATTTCTAGGACAATGTGCTTTTAGATATTTCGGTAAAGTGACAAGGCACTATGGTGCCACCAGGATTTTCTTTCCTGGATTATACCGAAATTTTAACTATTATGAGGTTTTTTTCTGTGTGTTAATTCTTCGTTTTTGTGTGTCAGTGGCATGATTGAAAGTGATTTTGGGGATTTAAATATTTCCATACTACAGGTAAGAGTTTATTTATTTATTTATTTAATTTTTTCATTCATTTATTTTTTTATTTATTTATTTCAATTTTCATACTTGTATATGACTGCATTACTACTTGATCTGTTCTATGTTTAATATATTTATTTATTAAATTTTTCGTACATGTAGATTTTCTACGTGCTTAACTACTATAACATACTCTATATGTAATATGATAATATTACTGCTGCAAGTGATTAAATCTTTTCAATAATTTCAACAGTTCGGCAACCTTTTAACTTACTAGAAAACTAAGACAATGTATACATGTGTTGCTTCATATTTTATATATATACTGATATAATTCGGGATCTTGAGGTCGGATATGGATCTATCACTTATACTACTGTGTTTTACTTCGGTATGAGATTATTGCAGATTCGTGCATGTTTATATTCTATTATAACAGTATTACTGCATTGGTATGTTTTTGAGGGTAAGTGTGCTGGTTGACAGTGTTCACGAGTATCGTGACCTTATGTTTATTTGTTTTAAATGTTCTCTCTTTCTATCTACACATCTTTCCTTTCCGCTCCTTTCCTATCTTTTCGAGTCGGCACATGTTCTATCACACTTCAATTATTTCACTCCATACTATTTTTATTATGACAGATAATAATATTTCTATCATATCGGCAAATTGTCGTGGTTTAGGTGAAAAACTAAAACGCAAAGATCTTTTCTCTTATTTTAGAGTTTTGAAAACTAACATTATATGTTTACAGGACACACATTTCACAAAAGAAAATGAAAATGTTATTAGAAATGAATGGGGTTTTCAGTGTTTCTTTAATTCCTTTAAATCCAATTCCAGGGGTGTGGCCATTTTGTTTAGAAACAATTTTGAGTTCAAAGTTATCAAAGTGAAAAAGGGGGTGAGCCTGATGGTAATTTTATAGCAATTGAAATTCAATTAGAATCTCATAACGTCACACTTATCAGCTTGTATGGTCCCAATGATGACAATCCAGATTTTTATAATATTTTGACTGAAACTATAGAAGAATTTGGAAATAACGATGTTATTGTCTGTGGAGATTTCAATTTGGTTTTAGATCCAGAAAAAGATTATGATAATAGCTGTAAGAAAATTAATAATTATAAAGCCAGAGATAAGGTATTGGAAATTATAGAGAATTTTGCACTTATTGATATTTATAGGGAGCATCATGAAAACTTGAAAAGATACACATGGAGAAAAAGTAATCCGCTTAAACAGGCTCGTCTTGATTTTTTCCTCATTTCAGATAATCTTCTCTCCAGTGTAGTTAAGTCAAATATTGAGCCTGGCTACAGGTCAGACCACTCTTTCCCTAGTATATCTCTAAAACTAACAGATTTTAAGGCAGGAAAAGGTGTTTGGAAATTCAATAATAGTTTATTACAAGACTTGAACTATCTAGAATTAGTAAAAGAATGTATTACAGAGTATAAGACAATGTTTTGTCTTCCAGTTTATAACTTAGATAACATCAACATTATAGAAGATAAGAATATTCAACTTTCTATTTCTGATCCTACTTTTCTTGAGATTCTGCTTGCACACATTAGGGGTAAAACAATATCATACTCATCTCACTTGAAAAAACAGAAAAATTTAATTGAAGATGAACTTAAGAATGATATCATGAAACTTGAGCAGGAAAATAATATTAATTTAGTTCAGCTTGAAGCAAAAAAGAAAGAATTAGAGAAAATAAGAGAACAAAAAGTTAAGGGCAGTCTAATAAGATCTAAAGCTAAATGGATTGAGGAAGGTGAAAAACCCACAAATTATTTTTTTAACTTAGAAAATAGGAACTTCACTTCTAAAATAATACCAAAACTTCAATTGGATGATGGAAAGGTTATTACACAGCAAGAAGAAATTCTACATGAGGTTCAAAATTTTTATAAAAATCTCTACAGCCCTGATTTTGATTTGGAAGATATTGATTTAAATGATGTATTTAAAGATTATGATGTTTGCAAAATTAATAAAAATGACTCAGAAAAATTGGAAGGATTAATTACTTTACACGAAGCAGGGGTAACTTTGAAAAACGTGAAAAATAACAAAAGTCCTGGTATTGATGGTTTTACAGTTGAATTTTTTAAATGTTTTTGGAAATTTTTAGGTAACTTTGTTGTTAGATCAATCAATTCTGGGTTTTATGATGGTGAATTTTCTATTTCTCAACGACGTGGAATTATAACTTGTATACCTAAGGGAGATAAACCAAGACACTTCATCAAAAACTGGAGACCTATCACTCTGCTCACTGTTGTCTATAAAATTGCCTCAGGTACAATAACTCGTAGAACAAAAACTGTATTAGATAAGATTATAGATAAAGATCAAACTGGTTTTCTTGCGGGACGTTTTATTGGGGAAAACACAAGGCTGATTTATGATTTAATGCAATTCACAGAAGAAAAAAATATTCCTGGAATGCTTTTGTTAATTGATTTTGAGAAAGCTTTTGATTCAGTGTCTTGGAATTTCATTGAAAAGGTCTTTAAATTTTTTTGTTTTGGCTCAGATATTATAAATTGGGTAAAAGTTTTCCATAGTAATGTTAGTGCAACAATCAATCAGGGTGGAAATCTCTCAACTTTTTTTAAGGTACAAAGAGGCTGTCGGCAGGGGGACCCTATTGCACCTTACATTTTTATCCTTTGTGCTGAAATTTTAGCTTTAAGATTAAGACAGAATAGTAATATCAAAGGTATTGAAATTAATAATTGTCCTCTTCTTCTGTCACAATATGCTGATGATTCTTCTCTCGCTCTTGATGGTTCAAAACAATCACTAAAAGAATCCATTACTGAACTTAATTTTTATAAACGAATATCTGGTTTAAAAATGAATGTCTCTAAAACAAATGTAATTTGGATTGGCAGTAAGAAATTCTCTGAAGACACTTATCTCCCAGAGTTGAACTTACAGTGGGGCAAACAGAGATTTACTCTATTAGGTATTGACTTCCATGTTAACTTACATGAGATGCCAAAAATGAACTATGACAAAAAATTGATAAAACTGAAGTTTTTGATACAAACTTGGAAAAGAAGATCACTTACTCCAATAGGACGAATTCAGATAATCAAATCCTTACTGATCTCACAATTTAATCATTTGTTTATGGCATTGCCAAATCCTGATGAATCATTTATCTCAAAATTGAATACCACTATCTTTGAATTTTTATGGAACAGCAAGGTTGATAAAGTTAAAAGGGATGTAATTATTAAAGATTTTTTAAATGGTGGCCTGAAAATGATTAATTTGAAAGCTTACTTGTGTTCTTTAAAACTTGGTTGGATTCGAAGATTTTTTCAAACTACAGCTAAATGGCAAATTGTTTTTAAGAGTTTGGTAAATGTAGATATTTTAGTTAATGGTGGAAATGAATATTTACAAATTTGCCAGAAAAAAATGTCCAATAAATTTTGGATTGATGTTTTTAAAGCATGGAATGCACTGATCAAGATGAATGATAAGAACACTACTACAGAGGTATCTATTCTGAAAACCCCTATTTGGTTTAACAAAAATATAACTGTTGATAAGAAGTTCATTTATGATAAAAATCTTTTTGAAAAAAATGTTATTACGATCAATGATCTATTAAGAGACAGTACTACAAAGAGTTTTTACACTTTCAATGAGTTTCTTCACAGGTACAATGTAAATACCAACTTTCTTCATTATCATAGTATCATATCGGCTGTTAAAAAGTTCTTATCATCGGCTGTAATTCCTCAATCAAAACTTCAGTATCCATTTGTACCAATTAGCGTTGAATATTTTCTAAAGGAAAGAAAAGGTACTAAAGATTTTTATAATATTTTAATACATAACGAAGCTGTGCCTTCTGGTAAAGTTAAGTGGAACAAAGACTTTGATCTTGATGATGCAACTTGGTCTCAAATTTACAAAATTCCATTCCATATTACTAAGAACACAAAGTTACAGTGGCTACAGTTCAGAATAAATCACCACATCTTAACAACAAACACTTTTCTTTTTAAAGCACATCTTTCTGTTTCTCCT
>SAYR01008812.1:170267-184959 GCA_004382745.1 Argopecten irradians irradians | reverse complement strand
AATTTTTACACCCAAGACACATTATAATGTGTAAACATGAGGGAATAAAACCAAATTACAAGGTAATAAGCCCATTACAGGATGACAAGCTATATTGACATAATATTAAGACATTATTATATAGCAAATTACTCTCAACATTTTTAACATTTTCACATTTACGAAACACAAAGCTATTTTAAATATTTCATTCATGGTCAATAAGAAAAAAAAAAACCTAAATCATTAAATGTAGAATATTTTATTTCATGTTAGCATCATCATTAAAACGATAATAGTAGAGACTTAAGTTTTTTAGAAAAAGGGAAGTCCTATTTAGGACACTCTTATTACAAACTGATATTAAGACTTTTCACTATTATCATTTGGTTAATTCGAAGTAGTTTGAATATACTTTCTTTGCAAATTTGACAACCCATTATTACAAAAACAAACAAATAGATGAAACTCATTTCCAACATAGTATCCAGCATCATAGTACAAAGTCTATCTTACTTGAGAATATTTCGCCAATCTGCCTGTTTCATGGGAAACTTTAATTACAGGTACGTATTTTGTTATTCTTGCAATCTGTTTATTTCGGACAATATTGTCATAATACTTCTCAAATTTAAATTCAGTTTTAAAACTCAAAATAGAATTCCTCTCGATGATTGTGGCATCAGAAAAACCAGTGTGGATAAATGGTCTGGAGGCCTTTGTTTTAAAATAGTTTGAAAAACATCTTAGGCATGGATAATTTTATTATCAAAATTATATATACAAAAACCAGTTTCATCAAATATACTCTAATTTTTTTACATCCACTTGACAGAATGATTTCCACTTTTCTTAGACAAAAGAGCCTAACTTCATTAACATACTACTTATTTTTCATCATTACTTAACAATTTATTCCAACCGAACCATTCGAAGTTTATATTAAATTCCAATGGAAAGCCGACCAATTCTCCATGTATACCATGAAATTAAGGAGTGCTAGCTCTCACCTCTCAATATCCTTTTACAAAATTCAACATCACTTTTCTAGATTTCTTTAAGTTTTCAACCCAGACTTCCGAACCGTTACAGGAAATATTGGGTCTCAACTACACGAATCAAAAATCTTTAATTGCTAAGTTCAATTGGAATAGCCGCTGGTACAATTTTTAATAATGCACAATAAATGTTTTTGCGCCTTGATCCATAAGTCGTTAATTGCTTTAAAAAGTTTCCATTGTAATAAATATTACACCAAATATATAAATATCCACAATTTCAAGTGTTGCATCTCGCAAATAAAACTCAAGATTTTGTGACTCCGCTCAGAAAATCATACTTTATTTTGTCGAGCATTTACCTCAGTTCCAAGAATATCATCTCTCCGGGGAGGATCAGAGCCAAGAGTTAAACTCATTGGCTGCCCCAGGAGGATCAGAGCCAAGAGTTTAGCACACTGACTGCCCCAGGAGGATCAGAGCCAAGAGTTTAACTTACTGACTACCCCAGGGGGATCAGAGCCAAGAGTTTAACACACTGACTGCCCCAGGAGGATCAGAGCCAAGAGTTCAACACACTGACTGCCCCAGGAGGATCAGAGCCAAGAGTTTAATAGACTGTTTCCCTTCCCAAAGGGTGTTTCTAGTCACATTTGGATAAAAAACACTCCAAGGACTTCCTGAGAAGTAGGAATTGAAATGAAATACCTCTTTTTCCCCCTTTTGATCTTAAGACTTTGCCCCTCAGCCCACAGGGATCAGAGCCAAGATTTATGTAAGCAGACTTTTTCGTTTCCATAAGAATATGTTTGCACATGCATATGGTTAAAGACGTTCTGGCCAACTTTTGTTACCATGTTCATAGCCATGTGTTACAAGTTCGAAACCCTTAGAGGCTATGAATAGCTCACTTGGTCCGAATGACCAAGGTGAGCTTATATGATACTGTGGTGTCCATGTCCAGAGTCCGTCCGTCCATTAACAATTGACTTCTCCATAACTGCTGGTTGGAATTTAACAAAGTTTGACTGGTAGCATCCTTATGAGGTACTGACTGAAAATTGTACAATTGGTTGGGTTGACCCCTTGGGGGCCTGAAGGGCTGAGCCAAAATTGGTAAATTTGTCTATTTCTATATAAAGGAAAACAACTTCTCTCAAAATACACATGGGATTGCACTCATAATGAAATGGTAGCATCCTTATAGAGTGGAGAATCAAAATTGTACAAATGAAGGGGCTTAAGGGCAGGGCCAACAGGAGTCATTATGGCATATTGATAGCATCATTATATGGTTCGGAATTAAACAAATCGTGGGGTCAATTTTGCTATTTCAAATTTTTAGAGTTTTTGTTATAATTACATGTACTGAACAACCTGGAGAGTGATACAGGCCCTGTAGCAATTTATTGTAGTATGGTTTAAAAAAAAATCCATAAATACGGACAAAGGCAGTTAGCGAGCAATTATTTCACTTTTCATTCAAATGACTTCTTAATAACCAAAAAGCCTTGGGTTCTGATATTGAGCATATAGCATGCTGGTATCAAGGACAACCAAGTGTGTTCATATGAATGACCTTGATCTTCATTCAAGGTCACAGTAGTGAAAAAGGCTAAAATCTTTAAATGACTTCTTTTCAAAAACCAAAACTCTAGAGACTTGATAATGGGCTGGTATGAAATAATGATGGAATGAAGGGCTACCTAGTCTGTTCAAATGAATGACCATGACATTCATTCAAGGTCACTGGGATAAAAAAGGCTGCTACAATATTTAAACAACTTACTGTGTACTTCACATTGTTTACTTCACTTTTGCTATATATCGTATTAATAGTCAGATGACAGTTATAGCCCATCGGCCCTCTTGTTTGTTTAGAGATACAGTAAAATTCTGTGTGTAAATTTACGTTATTGTTTTTTACAGAGGCATGTCAGTAGTGGCACAAACAGGTATGTATATGTTCTAATTGACAATATCAAAACTGTAGTATAAATATACTTACTTTATTTTACATCAATTGCGAAACAAGTTATATACAACTTATACCAATCACTTTCGATGACTTGGTGGTAAGCCCACAATTGCTCTTAAAGTGGGAGCTAGGAAACCAGAGTTGCTGTATTTACTGGTAATGAACTCCAAATAGGATAGGTGTTGTAACTCCTGCAGGACCCCAACACAATGTGGGAACCGATAGATGTTATACCGGCGCGTAATGTCGACAAGGGCTAGCTTGTTGGACCAAGCAAGTGAATGAAAACCAACAACATGATATGAATTGAAAATGGCCGTTTATTATGATAAACGACGAGATATGACATAAACATAAAATGATTCTTTCAATCATTTTTATAAAGCATATAATTAAATTAAGATATGGCCCAAGGTGGGGATAAAAAGCGCCCCATCCATAGTTAATGAAAATTCTTACATATATACATGTTATACCTATTAAGTAAAACATGAAAAAGAATCTTGACATGTGTCATGGTCAAAAGCAAGATACAATTTGCAAGGATGCAACTCGATACAAAAACAACATGTGGTCAAACCATAATATTATATTAAAGCTATTCCGTAACGAAACCTTTTAGCCACAGAATTGAGGAAGGTCATGGGGAGGAGGTGGGTGCTGATAAAATATTGAAAAATATCAGAAAAACTGACCTTGATCTATGTCCATCTTGTGATAAAGTGGCTAATGAAGCTGACACACGCTCACTGGTCAATAAATAATACTACGCGTGATAAGACCTTGACCCAATTACCTCTCACTTGCCCCTTGACCCTCCTCTCAGAAAAAAATAAAACGGAATATAACAATGTACAAAATATCAATATGAAACACTAATATTTTTTTAAAAAACAAACTACTTGCCTGTATAAAATACATTAAAATTGAAATTTTAATTTACCATTATACCGGCGCGTAATGTCGACAAGGGCTAGCTTGTTGGACCAAGCAAGTGCATGAAAACCAACAACATGATATGAATTGAAAATGGCCGTTTATTATGATAAACGACAAGATATGACATAAACATAAAATGATTCTTTCAGTCATTTTTATAAAGCATATAAGCAAATTAAGATATGGTCCAAGGTGGGGATAAAAAGTGCCACAATGTTTATCAGAAACTCCTGATTTACTAATGAGTTACTGATAAACATACCCCCCACTTAACACAATGTCTGGGCCGATACAGGTGTTGTTACCCCTGCAGGACCCCAATACAGTGTCTGGGCCGATAGGTGTTGTTACCCCTGCAGGACCCCAATACAGTGTCTGGGCCGATAGGTGTTGATACCCCTGCAGGACCCCAATACAGTGTCTGGGCCGATAGGTGTTGTTACCCCTGCAGGACCCCAATACAGTGTCTGGGCCGATAGGTGTTGTTACCCCTGCAGGACCCCAATACAGTGTCTGGGCCGATAGGTGTTGTTACCCCTGCAGGACCCCAATACAGTGTCTGGGCCGATAGGTGTTGTTACCCCTGCAGGACCCCAATACAGTGTCTGGGCCGATAGGTGTTGTTACCCCTGCAGGACCCCAATACAGTGTCTGGGCCGATAGGTGTTGTTACCCCTGCAGGACCCCAATACAGTGTCTGGGCCGATAGGTGTTGTTACCCCTGCAGGACCCCAATACAGTGTCTGGGCCGATAGGTGTTGTTACCCCTGCAGGACCCCAATACAGTGTCTGGGCCGATAGGTGTTGTTACCCCTGCAGGACCCCAATACAGTGTCTGGGCCGATAGGTGTTGTTCCCCCTGCAGGACCCCAATACAGTGTCTGGGCCGATAGGTGTTGTTACCCCTGCAGGACCCCAATACAGTGTCTGGGCCGATAGGTGTTGTTACCCCTGCAGGACCCCAATACAGTGTCTGGGCCGATAGGTGTTGTTACCCCTGCAGGACCCCAATACAGTGTCTGGGCCGATAGGTGTTGTTACCCCTGCAGGACCCCAATACAGTGTCTGGGCCGATAGGTGTTGTTACCCCTGCAGGACCCCAATACAGTGTCTGGGCCGATAGGTGTTGTTACCCCTGCAGGACCCCAATACAGTGTCTGGGCCGATAGGTGTTGTAACCCCTGCAGGACCCCAATACAGTGTCTGGGCCGATAGGTGTTGTTACCCCTGCAGGACCCCAATACAGTGTCTGGGCCGATAGGTGTTGTTACCCCTGCAGGACCCCAATACAGTGTCTGGGCCGATAGGTGTTGTTACCCCTGCAGGACCCCAATACAGTGTCTGGGCCGATAGGTGTTGTTACCCCTGCAGGACCCCAATACAGTGTCTGGGCCGATAGGTGTTGTTACCCCTGCAGGACCCCAATACAGTGTCTGGGCCGATAGGTGTTGTTACCCCTGCAGGACCCCAATACAGTGTCTGGGCCGATAGGTGTTGTTACCCCTGCAGGACCCCAATACAGTGTCTGGGCCGATAGGTGTTGTTACCCCTGCAGGACCCCAATACAGTGTCTGGGCCGATAGGTGTTGTTACCCCTGCAGGACCCCAATACAGTGTCTGGGCCGATAGGTGTTGTAACTCCTGCAGGACCCCAATACAGTGTCTGGGCCGATAGGTGTTGTAACTCCTGCAGGACCCCAATACAGTGTCTGGGCCGATAGGTGTTGTAACTCCTATGGGACCCCAATACAGTGTCTGGGCCGATAGGTGTTGTAACCCCTGCAGGACCCCAATACAGTGTCTGGGCCGATACAGGTGTTGTTACCCCTGCAGGACCCCAATACAGTGTCTGGGCCGATAGGTGTTGTTACCCCTGTGGGACCCCAACACACTGTCTGGGCCGATGGGTGTTGTGACCCCTGTGGGACCCCAACACAATGTCTGGACCAATAGGTGTTGTAACCCCTGCGGGACCCCAACACAATGTCTGGACCTATAGGTGTTGTAACTCCTGCAGGACCCCAACACAATGTCTGGACCGATAGGTGTTGAAACCCCTGCCAGACCCCAACACAATATCTGGGCCGATAGGTTGTGTACCTCCTGTGGGACCCCAACACAATGTCTGGACCAATAGGTGTTGAAACCCTTGCCAGACCCCAACACACTGTCTGGACCCATAGGTGTTGTAACTCCTGTGGGACCCCAACACAATGTCTGGGCCGATAGGTGTTGTAACTCCTGTGGGACCCCAACACTATGTCTGGGCCAATAGGTGTTGTAACCCCTTTGGGACCCCAACACACTGTCTGGGCCGATAGGTGTTGTAACCCCTGTGGGACCCCAACACACTGTCTGGGCCGATAGGTGTTGTAACCCCTGTGGGACCCCAACACACTATCTGGGCTGATGGGTGTTGTAACCCCTGTGGGACCCCAACACAATGTCTGGACCGATAGGTGTTGTAACCCCTGCGGGACCCCAACACAATGTCTGGACCGATAGGTGATGTAACCCCTGTGGGACCCCAACACAATGTCTGGACCGATAGGTGTTGTAAATCCTGTGGGACCCCAACACAATGTCTGGACCAAAAGGTGTTGAAACCCCTGCCTCACCCCAACACAATGTCTGGGCCGATAGGTTGTGTACCTCCTGTGGGACCCCAACACAATGTCTTGGCCGATAGGTGTTGTAACTCCTGCAGGACCCCAACACAATGTCTGGGCGGATAGGTGTTGTAACCCCTGCAGGACCCCAACACAATGTCTGGACCGATAGGTGTTGAAACCCCTGCCAGACCCCAACACAATGTCTGGGCCGATAGGTTGTGTACCTCCTGTTGGACCCCAACACAAGGTCTGGACCAATAGGTGTTGAAACCCCTGCCAGACCCCAACACAATGTCTGGGCCGATAGGTTGTGTACCTCCTGTGGGACCCCAACACAATGTCTGGACCAATAGATGTTGAAACCCCTGCCAGACCCCAACACAATGTCTGGACCCATAGGTGTTGTAACTCCTGTGGGACCCCAACACAATGTTTGGGCCGATAGGTGTTGTAACTCCTGTGGGACCCAACACATGTCGGGCAATAGGTGTTGTTAAACCCCTGTGGGGACCCCAAACCACACTGTCTGGGCCGATAGGTGTTGTAACCCCTGCCAGGACCCCAACACAATGTCTGGGCCGATAGGTTGTTAACTCCTGCAGGACCCCAACACACTGTCTGGACCGATAGTGTTGTAACTCCTGACAGGACCCCAACACAATGTCTGGGCCAAATAGGTTGGTTGTAACCCTGCACTGGACCCCAACACAATATCTGGGCCGATAGGTGTTGCCTAACGCCGCAGGACCCCAACTACAATGTCTGGGCGGATAGGTGTGTTGTAACCCCTGCAGGTACCCCAACACAATGTCTGGACCAATAGGTGTTTGAAACTCCTGCAGGACCCCAACACAATTGTCTGGGCCTGATAGGTTGTGTACCTCTCTGTTGGGACCCAACACAATGTCTGGCCGATAGGTGTTGAAACTCCTGCCAGTACCCCCAACACAATGTCTGGGCCGATAGGTTATGTACCTCCTGTGGACCCCAACACCAATGTCTGGACCGATATGGTGTTGAAACCCCTGCCAGACCCAACACAATTCTGGACCGATTATGTGTTTGAAAACCCCTGCCAGACCCCAACACACTGTCTGGGCCGATAGGTGTTGTAACCCCTGCAGGACCCCAACACAATGTCTGGGCCGATAGGTGTTGTAACTCCTGCAGGACCCCAACACACTGTCTGGACCGATAAGTGTTGTAACTCCTGCAGGACCCCAACACAATGTCTGGGCCAAAAGGTGTTGTAACTCCTGCAGGACCCCAACACAATATCTGGGCCGATAGGTGTTGTAACTCCTGCAGGACCCCAACACAATGTCTGGGCCGATAGGTGTTGTAACCCCTGCAGGACCCCAACACAATGTCTGGGCCAATAGGTGTTGTAACTCCTGCAGGACCCCAACACAATGTCTGGGCTGATAGGTTGTGTACCTCCTGCAGGACCCACACACAATGTCTTGGCCGATAGGTGTTGTAACTCCTGCAGGACCCCAACACAATGTCTGGGCCGATAGGTTATGTACCTCCTGTGGGACCCCAACACAATGTCTGGACCGATATGTGTTGAAACCCCTGCCAGACCCCAACACAATGTCTGGACCGATATGTGTTGAAACCCCTGCCAGACCCCAACACACTGTCTGGGCGGATAGGTGTTGTAACCCCTGCAGGACCCCAACACAATGTCTGGGCCAATAGGTGTTGTAACCCCTGCAGGACCCCAACACAATGTCTGGACTGATAGGTGTTGTAACCCCTGCAGGACCCCAACACAATGTTTGGGCCGATAGGTGTTGTAACCCCTGCAGGACCCCAACACAATGTCTGGACCTATAGGTGTTGTAACCTCTGTGGGACCCCAACACAATGTCTGGACCTATAGGTGTTGTAACCCCTGTGGGACCCCAACACAATGTTTGGGCCGATAGGTGTTGTAACCCCTGTGGGACCCCAACACAATGTCTGGGCCAATAGGTGTTGTAACCATTGCAGGACCCCAACACAATGTCAGGGCTGATAGGTGTTGTAACCCCTGCAGGACCCCAACACAATGTCTGGGCCCATGGGTGTTGTAACCCCTGCAGGACCCAAACACATGTCAGGGCTGATAGGTGTTGTAACCCCTGTGGGACCCTAACACAATGTCTGGACCGATAGGTGTTGTAGCTCCTGTGGGACCCCATGGCCAACACAATGTCTGGGCCGATGGGTGTTGTAACCCCTGCAGGACCCCAACACAATGTCTGGGCCGATGGGTGTTGTAACCCCAGCAGGACCCCAACACAATGTCTGGGCCGATGGGTGTTGTAACCCCTGCAGGACCCCAACACACTGTTTGTTTATTTGATTACTTAACGTCCTATTAACAGCCATGGTCATGTAAGAAAGGGCTCCTGTGTATGCGGCGTGTATCATGTGTGTAGTGAAAGGTGTGTATCCTGGGAGAATTCGGTATGTTTGTGTTGTGTCTTCTTGTATAGTGGAACTGTTGCCAATTTTATAGTGTTATATCACTAAAGCATGCCACCTAAGACACAATGCAACACACCCCACCCGGTCACATTATACTGACAACGGGTGAACCAGTCGTCCCACTCCCTTAATACTGAGCGCTAAGCAGGAGTAGAGACTACTACTTTTATAGACTTAAGTGTGTCTTGGCCAGGGGACAGAACCCAGAGCCTACCTCACAGGGGTGAGCGCTCAACAGAAGGCCAAAAGTGAGGCGGTGTCAAGGGAGACGTTAGGAAGAGGAAAGGCAGTTAGGAAGAAAAGAAAAGATAAGATCCTAAATTTAGTCACCTCTTACGATCATGCAATAGGGGCAGCAGGTATAATTCTAACTCCCTACCTGCAGGGCAACCCAATACGATAGGTGTTATAACCCCTGCGGGACCCCAATACAATGTCTGGGCTGATAGGTGTTATAACCCCTGCGGGACCCCAATACAATGTCTGGGCTGATAGGTGTTATAATCCCTGCGGGACCCCAATACAATGTCTGGGCTGATAGGTGTTATAACCCCTGCGGGAGCCCAATACAATGTCTGGGCCTTATTTCCCAATCTCCTGTCACTAGTATCCTGCCAGCCTTTATTATTCATGAAACACCAGTTCCGGATTTCACAAAGGTGACAAACTTTGGTCCTTTTTTTTCCAACACCATGTGTATCTTTCGTCTGAAAGTGTCATCTTTGATGATGTGAGGACATGTGCCACCTTATTCACCTCAAATATTTTCAGTTTAATTAATACCCATATTGCTGTATGAAGAATAAACACTTTGGATCTGATTATAATATTTGTTATACAGTATTCAGACTTGTTCCGATTGTTGCTATTTCAGATCACATGGACATCGCAGTGGGAATTCATCACCAAGTTACAGAAGTAAGTCTCGTACCTTAAGTTAATGTTTCCGTGACAACCTATTGATTTCCGTCTTCAATTTCTCGTGTATAGATTATTATCATTTATTTTCACCTCAATTGGATGTCTGTTATTTTGCACAAATTAAAAACTGGCGGTTTCTTTTTTAAACTCTTATTAAATATGAGTTTTGCTTTCTGATATGGACTTACTGAAGTCAATACAGTAAACCTGATGAGAAGTTTTCTATGATTCCTGTAGGTTCACCTTCGTCTTCACCACAGACGGTCCATGTTAATAGGTATGTACATGTAAAAGTGTTAATGTTGGTTTTTATCACCCTAGGAAAATACAGTGTCTAAACTGAATACACTCAGTATCAGACCACAACCCGGTGTAGGTTGTTTATGTGGGAGCGGAAAGGTCAGTCAGAAAGAGGGATCTACTCAACTACAACAGTAGCTAGCTAGTTGTTTACTTCTAACGTATGTGTGATCAATAAGTCACCATCACATCTTATCATTTTGTTCGAATAAAGGAATGAACATCTTGTAATATGAAGTGATCAAAATGAAGAATCCTCTATAATTTTGCATACATGTTATATTTTCTGTTTTCCATGGTAAGAAGTCAGCCCCAGACAACGTCCCAGGCCTCGTTTATAGCCCTGCCTAGAAATGCTGTAAGTATGGTTACTGATGCTTCAAAAACCTTTACGTTAACCAGAATTTATGTTCTACAAATTAACTTCTGATAGCAGACATGTACGTTTATTGTTCAATCTTACTTTCCAGAATACTTACACAGCTATGGGGTCTGCGCTAGGGCGAGTATCTGTACGTACCCCTCCTTCAGGGGGACGTATTGGTAAGTATTACACAGCTATGGGGTCTAGGGAGAGTATCTGTACGTACCACAGCTATGAGGTCTAGGAAGCGTATCAGTACGTACCCCTCCTTCAGGGGGACGTATTGGTAGGTATGACACAGCTATTGGGTCTAGGAAGAGTATCTGTAAGTATCCCTCTTTCAGGGGGATGTATTGGTAAGTATTACACAGCTTTGGGGTCTAGGGAGAGTATCTGTACGTACCCCTCCTTCAGGGGGATGTATTGGTAAGTATTACACAGCTTTGGGGTCTAAGGAGAGTATCTGTAAGTAGCCCTCCTTCAGGGGGATGTATTGGTAAGTATTACACAGCTTTGGGGTCTAGGGATAGTATCTGTAAGTACCCCTCCTTCAGGGGGATGTATTGGTAAGTATTACACAGCTTTGGGGTCTAGGGAGAGTATCTGAACCTATTCCTTCTTCTGGGGGGTGTATTGGTAAGTATTACACAGCTATGGGGTCTGGGGAGAGTATCTGTACGTACCCCTCGTTTAGGGGGACGTATTGGTAAGTATTACACAGCTTTGGGGTCTAAGGAGAGTATCTGTAAGTATCCCTCCTTCAGGGGGATGTATTGGTAAGTATTACACAGCTTTGGGGTCTAGGGAGAGTATCTGTAAGTACCCCTCCTTCAGGGGGATGTATTGGTAAGTATTACACAGCTTTGGGGTCTAGGGAGAGTATCTGTAAGTACCCCTCCTTCAGGGGGGCGTATTGGTAAGTATTACACAGCTATGGGGTCTAGGGAGAGTATCTGTACGTACCCATCCTTCAGAGGAACGTATTGGTAAGTATTACACAGCTTTGGGGTCTAGGGAGAGTATCTGTACGTACCCCTCCTTCAGGGGGATGTATTGGTAAGTATTACACAGCTATGGGGTCTAGGGAGAGTATCTGTACGTACCCCTCCTTCAGGGGGATGTATTGGTAAGTATTACACAGCTTTGGGGTCTAGGGAGAGTATCTGTACGTACCCCTCCTTCAGGGGGATGTATTGGTAAGTATTACACTATTACACAGCTTTGGGGTCTAGGGAGAGTATATGTCAGTACCCCTCCTTCAGGGGGACGTATTGGTAAGTATTACACAGCTATGGGGTCTAGGGAGAGTATCTGTACGTACCCCTCCTTCAGGGGGATGTATTGGTTACCATTACACAGCTATGGGGTCTAGGGAGAGTATCTGTACGTACCCCTCCTTCAGGGGGATGCATTGGTAAGAATTACACAGCTTTGGGGTCTAGGGTGAGTATCTGTAAGTACCCCTCCTTCAGGGGGACGTATTGGTAAGTATTACACAGCTTTGGGGTCTAGGGAGAGTATCTGTACGTACCCCTCCTTCAGGGGGATGCATTGGTAAGAATTACACAGCTATGGGGTCTAGGGAGAGTATATGTAAGTACTCCTCCTTCAGGGGGACGTATTGGTAAATAGTACACAGCTACAATATGGGGTAAGTATGACACAGCTATGGGGTCAAGGGAGAGTATCTGTAAGTACTCCTCCTTCAGGGGGACGTATTGGTAATTATTACACAGCTATGGGATCTAGGGAGAGTATCTGAACCTATTCCTTCTTCTGGGGGATGTATTGGTAAGTATTACACAGCTATGGGGTCTGGGGAGAGTATCTGTACGTACCCATCCTTCAGGGGGATGTATTGGTAAGTATTACACAGCTATGGGGTCTAGGGAGAGTATCTGTACGTACCCCTCCTTTAGGGGGACGTATTGGTATGTATTACACAGCTATGGGGTCTAGGGAGAGTATCTGTACGTACCCCTCCTTCATGGGGATGTATTGGTAAGTATTACACTATTACACAGCTATGGGGTCTAGGGAGAGTATCTGTACGTACCCCTCATTCAGAGGAACGTATTGGTAAGTATTACACAGCTATGTGGTCTAGGGAGAGTATCTGTAAGTATCCCTCCTTCAGGGGGATGTATTGGTAAGTATTATACAGCTTTGGGGTCTAGGGAGAGTATCTGTACGTACCCCTCCTTCAGGGGGACGTATTGGTAAGTATGACACAGCTATGGGGTCTAGGGAGAGTATCTGTACGTACCCATCCTTCAGGGGGACGTATTGGTAAGTATGACACAGCTATTGGGTCTAGGGAGAGTATCTGTACGTACCCCTCATTCAGGGGGACGTATTGGTTACCATTACACAGCTATGGGGTCTAGAGAGAGTATCTGTACGTACCCCTCCTTCAGGGGGACGTATTGGTAAGTATTACACAGCTATGGGGTCTAGGGAGAGTATCTGTATGTATCCCTCATTCAGGGGAACGTATTGGTAAGTATAACACAGCAATAGGGTCTAGGGAGAGTATCTGTAAGTACCCCTCCTTCAGGGGGATGTATTGGTAAGTATTACACAGCTTTGGGGTCTAAGGAGAGTATCAGTAAGTACCCCTCCTTCAGGGGACGTATTGGTAAGTATTACACAGCTATGGGGTCTAGGGAGAGTATCTGTACGTATCCCTCATTCAGGGGAACGTATTGGTAAGTATTACACAGCTATGGGGTCTAGGGAGAGTATCTGTAGGTACCCCTCCTTCAGGGGACGTATTGGTAAGTATTACACAGCTATGGGGTCTAGGGAGAGTATTTGTACGTTTCCCTCATTCAGGGGAACGTATTGGTAAGTATAACACAGCTATGGGGTCTAGGGAGAGTATCTGTAAGTACCCCTCCTTCAGGGGGATGTATTGGTAAGTATAACACAGCTATGGGGTCTAGGGAGAGCATCTGTAAGTACCCCTCCTTCAGGGGGACGTATTGGTAAGTATTACACAGCTATGGGGTCTAGGGAGAGTATCTGTAAGTTCCCCTCTCTCTCATTTATTTATAAAGATTCATATAAAGGTTTCTGTTTTCCTGTCGGACACTGTTTTGTCCTTCGACGATTCCCCGAATAATAAATGGTTCAAATCCAGGTATTGTTAATGGCCACTAATGTCGCGATTTCGATGTGCCCAACAGATTATCGAAGATTTATTTTCACGAGCTCTGGCTTATTGTGTTTTATTTTGACAAATTAATTGCATTCGAATTCGTGGCTCTAAATTTTACTCAGTTACTCAGCATCATTAAATAGTTGGTTGTCAGTATTTGTTACACTGGGTCATGTGTCGTGTTGTGTATTCCTAATACCTGAATATTGTTCTTTATTCAGGAACAGTTGGAAACACCCCGTCCCCCAGGAGATACACAGTGCCTGTCACCCCAAAGTAAGATCCCCTCGCTTACAACTTTATAATAGTTTGGTATCTCTTGTACATTTGGGGAAATAAACGAGCTTTGTATATTTACACGTCTAAATGTTGAAAACGTTCATCTCAAAAAACATCTTTCTTCGTTAACATTTTTACTTTTCCAGTCAACATCGATTACATATCCTTTTGTCAAGATGAAAAAAACATGATAATCTAAAGCATTGGGTGCGTCGGTAAATTATGTCAAACATTTGCATTTTCAACTGTTGCAGGTCTGTTCCCCATCCAATTGCTTTCGGAAGTCTGATGACGCCGTCTCCGATGTAAACAGGCCATCGCCATATTTGTTCCATGGAAGAATTGTTTTGAATCGTACTTGTCACAAGATTTCTCCTTCATCAATAATTGGACGCTGCCCTATATTACATATCTATGAAAACATTGCTTTATTTTAATTTGTGTAAATACTTTATTAAAGCATGTCAGCTTTGATTTCCAATCGTATGGTAGACTGAATCAATGGTTATATAAATTGAAGGGTAGTAATTTTAGCTTTTAGATACAACATTGTTCTCCAGTAGTCCTTCGTCATTACGTGAACATTGTATATTAAATAATGTTGAAATTAAACTTATTTTGCTGTCGGTATATCGTATGTATTCTTTTGTAACTGAAATCATTAAGTGTTCTACACAATCTGAT
>SAYR01008812.1:144139-164118 GCA_004382745.1 Argopecten irradians irradians | reverse complement strand
ACTAGGAGTCGAGTACTCAAGTATCCTTTCTCCTGACGGAGAGATCGTTTCTTTGAAGAAAATTTTCATGCCCAGTTACGGCAACATATACTTCTAACCAATCAATACATAAAATCGGGTAATTAATAAAACAATAATGTTCCCAGTTGCCTTACATCATCTATGATAGAGGCTACATTGTATATATTATCGAATAGCGTTTATTGAACTTTGATTCCTAAGGCGTGGCAACATTATAAGATTTTCAAATATCTACCATATTATGTAGATCTGCTACCCTGTAGATCAGACCGCTTGATTTTAGCTCACCTGGCCCGGAAGGGCCGGTGAGCTTATGTCATGGCGCGGGGCGTCCGTCGTCCGTCCGTCTGTCCGTCCGTCGTCCGTCCGTCCTCCGTTCCGTCCGCTCCGTCGTCCGTCCGTCCGTCAACATTTCCTTTAAATCGCTTACTAGTCATAGAGTTCTGGATGGATTGTAAACCCAAATTTTGGCCCAGAAAACATCTGGGGGAAGGGGAACAGAACTTTGTATAAATTTTGGCTCTGACCCCCAGGGGGCAGGAGGGCGGGGCCCAATAGGGGTAATAGAAGGTAAAATCTCATAAATCGCTACTTGTCTAAGAGTTCTGCATGCGATTGTAACCAAATTGGCCACAAACATCCTTTGGGAAGGGGAAAAGAACTTGTATAAATTTGGCCTCTGACCCCCCTTGGGCAGGAGGGATGGGGGCCCAATTGGGGAAATTATGAGGTAAATCCTATAAATTGCACTTGTCCTTAGAGTTCTGCCCATGGATTGTAACCAAATTTGGCCAGATACATCCTTGGGGTTACAGAATTCGTATAAATTTTTGGCTTTGACCCCCATGGAGGAGAGAGAAGAGTGGGGGCCAATAGGGGAATTTATAGGTAATTATCCAAATTTCTTCAGAAAAGAAACAATGAACTTAGATTCAGAACACATTACTTGGCATTACAAAACCAGGGTGCGTACAGGCCCTCTAGGCCGCTTGTTTACACCTTTACCTTATCCTAAACATTTCCCTAAACAGGTTTAGTTGAATTCGGACCAGTTGAGAAGATGTGGAATGTTATGTTTAATGGTGATAGAAGACCAAATAAAAAGTGATGTGCGACAGGTCACTTGCTGAGTGACCACCTTGTTCTTCAGGCTTAATAGTCCGAAGGCCGGTTAATCTGAACGTCCGTTAGTCCGAAACGACCCCGTTAGGCCAAAGGCTCATTAGTCCGAAAGTCTGATAGTCCGATAACCGATATAAATGTTACAGGATTTAATTACAAGACTCAGTAGTAAATTGGCTAGAATGTGTAACTCTAGATTAATTGACACCATTCTCCAGTGACCACGGATCAATTGCACTACACTACGCTACATTTATCACAAAATGTAGCGTACGTAGGGCACCGACAAAAGCTAATGTGACTAATTTTAAGAATGTGAAAAAGCATAATCTTGAATACATGTACCGTAAACGTATCCGATATGAAAGAGTTTATATGTACACTGCAATTCTGGTTATAGTCCCAGAAATTACATTATCGAACCATTTTCCATCAATGAAAAAAAAAAAAAAAAAAAAAAAGTGGAGAATAAACAAGTTAAAGGAAGAAGAAGGAAACACAAATATAGTCGTGAAATAAATTTCATACATGTATGCAGGTTAAAATTGTGATTATATATCATCCATTTCACTCAGCCATGTGTATCCCTAATGCAATTTCAAATTACAGGAGGGACAGAAGCTTGACATTAGGCATATGTTTGTAAGATTAATTCGTAAATTATGCATTATTTGACCAATCTTTAAAATGTAAGATATTTTCTTCTATTTATGATTTTTTTTATTTAAATTTTTGAAATGTATTTTTTTATCATGCAATGCTCATTGAAGAAATCAACAAAAACTTGCCGTCCTAAAAGTTTGCAGTTAAATAACTTTAAAGAATTGCCGAAAAATGTATTTATCACCAATTTATTTGAAACATGGTAAAACTTTTCAATTTACATGAAGGTAAAACACTAAATAAATTGCCAATATTTTCTATTTTTCGGATTAACGGGCGTTCAAACTATAGGCCTTAGCGGTTGAAGTGACCTCTAAAAATTAACAGATGACGATTACTGCGTACTAATCAGACGCACGACCAGACCATTTTACCATTATCATATAAATAAAACAAATTATTGAAATTCAAGTTTCAAAGACAAATACTGTTGACAGCTCTCGATGAAGAAATTGCTATCAAATATCTTCATCTAGCTACAAACACCGTGCACATAATTATTTTCATTAGCAATCCAATATGGCGGAGTGTTATCCTGTTTGCGCATGTGTAACAGGAAGGCGACAAGTCGACAACTCGACAACACGACAAGTCGACAACTCGACCAACACGACAAGTCGACTATTTTTACCGCGACCAACACGAGATTCTGTACGCGCGCTATAGCGGTTTGAAATGTCGACTTGTTCGTGTTTGCGACTTGTCGTCTTTGTCGTGTTGTCGACTTGTCGCGGTCTCGAAAACGCGACAAGTCGACATTTTAAACTGTTAAATCTCGGGTTGTCGCAGTTTGACCGCGACAACTCGGACAAGGCGACAACACGACAAGGCGACAACACAACAACACGAGATGCCGTAATCAGCCACCATAGTCTAGGTGTTTTTTCGCTCTACGCCGAACAACAAACATGATGGGTTAGGATCTGCGGAGAACTGCTCTGTGTTACGCCAGTGAACTATATATATATAGCTTAGGCTTAGGCATTACGTTTATTAGATCAGACCAAATCAGATTAAGCAGTCATTTCTATCAGATGAGTCTTTCGGCCCTTGAATCTATTGGAAACCGGAAACACTACTAGACCATTAACCCCTCTAGTTCTATTCTTTTGTTCCTGTGATCAACGTCGATATCAGATCAGGGGTAGTAGAGATTTGTTTATGTACATGTGCATGTATATATTGCAGTAACAGTGCGCTGATGAGGTTAGCTAGGCGGAAGCTTCTTGGTATTAACGTAACTGATGGATAGACTTAAGACCAATTTAAAGATCAACTCTGAATTTATCTGCCAAACGAGATTCTTGACCATGACTAAATCAGAAGGGGACAAAATTGGGAAGACTGTTTCTAAGAATTTAGAGGCAGGATTTTTGGCAAACCAGTTAGGAAACCTAGGACTTTTCGGACCACTCCAAAACCGAGATGATAAATTATCACACGGCTTAGATTAGGCAAAACTAAGTTTAAGTAAAACAACATAAGTATTGATTGGTAATGACACATTGTCACTCAATTGGTGAGATTTGTGGTAATTAAGAGACTATTGATCGTTGTTTTCTTCTTTTGTCTAACATTTTCGGAAGACTAAAGGACTTCTCAGGGACTCAATAACACATCGATATTCCCATAAGGGTTCCATCAACCATTCGTAGCTTCACTGGATAAACAAGCATAGTCCGAGACACACTTTTACTCAACTTTCTCAGAACAATAGATTTTTATGAACAAGATATAACAGCATTATCCTAATGATGACAACACTGATATAGATAGGAGCATGGCGATGTAACCAATCAGTAGACCGGTCACCATTCCTTACTATGGCTGCCTTAGAAATAGGTCGGGGCTTGGACCTAATGTGGCCAACATACTTTTTTCTCTCTCTCTCCTCTTTTCTCGGTTTCCGCATATACAACAAAGCACTAAACTGGAACTAAGTAAGTACCATTCAATAGCTACATTTCCTATAGATGCCAAAAAGGTCGCGGACGAGCGATCATTTCTCAACCCTCTGCTACTCATCTATAGAGGAAGTCATAAAGGCTACTAGCTATGGTCAGAAATAGTCGGAGGTGTGTGAACCTGATTTGGCCCCACACTCTGTTCTTTATTCCCCCTATATTTCTACGTCTCACTCACTCCCTAAAATTCTATCTTTTTCCACCACCCTCATCCCACTCTATCTTTTTCTCTCTCACACCCCCTCCCCCACACTCACCCTCATGACACCAATATCACAACAGGCATTCACCTTACGAATAGGAGAATGTGTTGATTGTATGGCTTCTTCCCTCGTCAGGGAGATTTAGCTAAATGAACGATCCATATCAATCGCACTATAAACATACCAAAAATAATCAAATAGATCACATCAAGGCATACACATACGGTAGAAATTATTGTTGATTGTATGGCTTTCTTCCCCGTCAGGGCAATTTATCCACGAACGATCCATATCAATTCGCATAATAACATAGCACTAATTCTCCCCATTACCTTCTGTCTATTCCTTTTCTCCACAAAACTATATCAATACTGACATCACGTCACAAAACATATATAGTTTGGATAATTCCATATCACAACAAATTGCATCGGGAGTTCACACACCACACATCTAAGTATAATCCATCGACAACCACCCACTCCCCCCCCCCGTCCCATATACAATCCCCATTCCTGTCCTCCTACCTTAATTATCTCCCACTCTGTTGTCCACTATCGTAGAAATATTTATCTTTTTATTTATTTTATCTATTATTTATGCCCTTTTTTTCTTTATCTATTTATTCTCCAAATTATCCATACATGCAGCTTTCGGCTCAACTTTCCTCTTTCTATAATAACTTCCATAGTCGTCCTACTAAAATTTCTCTACTCCCTCACAAAACTTATGTCACAAATGCACAATTATACTAAAAAACGTCGGAATGTACGGTATTATGTGTCGAAAGAAAGGTTATGGCTATACAGAAAGAAGAGACATTTGGCAAGATGTATAGTTTTCGTAAGGAGTCAGCCTTGGTTTGTGTTTTAATGTAGGGAGACCAAAAAACACGAGCATGCGCACGACAACCACTAACTACTAACACTTAGACCGTCGGATGGGACTTAAAGACGGTGTCCCGTGTGAGATGGCCTTGCACGATAAAACCCCTCTGCGGTCTTTCGATGAAGAGTACACTGTAGGTGTGATAACGCCGGCCCAGAGGGATAGGTATAGGTACAGGTTATAGTTTTAATATTTTTTACATAGATAAATTAGAAGGGCTTCAAAATTATAGATTCTATATACCAAATTGATAGGCTAGGTTCCTCCCTTACCCCTGCTCTTGATGGGTATTGCTAGTTACTGCTAGACGATGCCACGATAGGACCTTTAAGGATCTATGAGTCGTCTTCCAAATTAATAGACATATTAGCATAGCTGACGACTCCTCACTCTATGCTTTCTTTATATACTTTGCTCTTTCTACTCCATTTCCTATTCTTTTCGCGTGCCCCGAAACGACATATATATAACCGTGAACGGCACGTAAAACTCTTCACTTCACGTGGTCTTGTGATGTCACAGTAGTCTGCGGCTACACAAGGTAAGCCTAGTACATACACGTATACGTAGATCTACAATGAGTTTTCGATAAATTGGTTATTCTAGCTTTATGATGTAGATATTTTCAGTATCAATTAACATTCCATTTACACCATCTCAAACATTCAAACAAGTATATATCTTATAATCTAACTTTAGATTAGATAATCAGTCCAATTTGATAGCGATATCAAATGATGTTCGGATCAGTCTGGACTGAGATTTAGATAGCATATTATGTAAATTTCTGTGTAATAAAAAACAGTATAATGTAACGCTATCTTTATACGAGTAAAATCCAAAATTTAGCATGAATATATCTAGAATCCGTGTTTTTATTTCAAACTTCTGCCATAACGATGCAAACATGGCACAGTTTTTTGAGTAAAAATAAAATGTGGACGGTTATCAGTTATGTGATATTGGAGTAACAGTACCATCTTATACCGAAAATAATATGTATATGTATATTGTTGCCTTTGAAACTTTATCCATAACGTTTACAAAAGCAGAAATACAGTAATGATATTTCTGATATATGTTTCTAAATTACAGTATAAGTGTAGATTTAAATTCATTATTTCAGAATTATACTAAATCCTTCATATCATATAATACCGAGATTTAATAGTATGATAAATGAATATTTATCTATATATCAAAAAAAGTAACCACATAATAATTATGTGTTCAACTGAAAAATGAAATTACTTGTATACAGACATTTTAAATAGATAATCTTATACCTTTTTTAAAAATATACTAGTGATATTTAATAAGTATATATAGTGTGGTAATGCTGTAACCCTCTTGTTGACTATACATGTAGATTCGAACGGTGAAAATACATGCTTAGAATTTTTACTTTAATACCTTGAAATTATGGAAGATTGCTATATGCCACGATTCCGTAATACAGTACTAGACTGGAATAATTTTTTAAGATTAAATCTTTAGTTTGAATAATTTTTATGATTAAATCTTTACTTGAAATAGTTCTTAAAACCATTTTTGTTTCTGAATAAGTCAACTACCATTATTATTTTACCTGGTGTACGACATATATACATATATTTCTAGGTATGATCAGGGATATTTTATTTCAATTTGCTTTACATCTTCATCTTAAAAATGAGGTAACAATAAAAAAAACCAGAACATAGATGTAGCGGGTTTTCATATTTCAAATCACAATCCAATTAACGGATGTCCAACCTGATTGACAGTAAGACAATAGCAAAACCCGATATAGTTCACACGAATAGCAAATTGCCTGCAGCCAGGTAATTACGGTGAGTTCGATGAATGGCGTTGTTGTACAGGTAAACAGCATCCTGGTCAGGTTTAATAACCATCAAACCAAGAGGCATGGTTAATTGTATATCTATATCGAGTATCTACTCGTAAATCATTAAGGATATGATGCTTGACGTACGTACACACCGATGATTGATCATTATAAACATTGTGTTGTGTGTTGCTAACCGAATAAACTGAGATGCATGTATTACAATACCGTAAAGCGTTTCAACATGTAGTAGAAAAAAATTGATATTATAAAAGATCAAAATATTGAGATATTAAGAAAAACAAACTATTTTTTCGGACCGTGCGGTCGCTTTCAATTTTTAATCGATATACGAGTAGATACTCCGATATAGATATACAATTAACCATGCCTTTGGTTTGATGGTTATGTAATACCTGGACCAGGATGCTGTTTACCTGTACACAACGCCATTCATCGAACTCACCGTAATTACCTGGCTGCAGGCAATTTGCTATTCGGTGAACTATATCGGGTTTTGCTATTGTCTTACTGTCAATCAGGTTAGGACATCCGTTAATTGGATTGTGATTTGAAATATGAAAACCCCGTACATCTATGTTCTGGTTTTTTTTATTGTTACCTCCATTTTTAAGATGAAGATGTAAAAGCAAATTGAAATAAAATATCCCTGATCATACCTAGAAATATATGTATATATGTCGTACACAGGTAAAACAATAATGGTAGTTGACTTATTCAGAAACAAAAATGGTTCTAAGAACTATTTCAACTAAAGATTTAATCATAAAAATTATTCAAACTAAAGATTTAATCTTAAAAATTATTCCAGTCTAGTACTGTAATTACGGAATCGTGGCATATAGCAATCTTCCATAATTTCTAAGGTATTAAAGTAAAAATTCTAAGCATGTATTTTCACCGTTTCGAATCTACATGTATAGTCATGCAAGAAGGGTTACAGCATTACCACACTATATATTTTTAAAAAGGTATAAGATATATCTATTTAAAATGTCTGTATACAAGTAATTTCATTTTTCAGTTGAACACATAATTATTATGTGGTTACTTTTTTTGGATTATAAGATAAATATTCATTTATCATACTATTAAATCTCGGTATTATACTATTTAAGGATTTAGTATAATTCTGAAATAATGAATTTAAATCTACACTTATACTGTAATTTAGAAACATATATCAGAAATATCATTGCTGTATTTCTGCTTTTTAGTAAACGTTATGGATAAAGTTTCAAAGGCAACAATATACATATACATATTATTTTCGGTATAAGATGGTACTGTTACTTCAATATCACATAACTGATAACCGTCCACATTTTATTTTTACTCAAAAACTGTGCCATGTTTGCATCGTTATGGCAGAAGTTTGAAATAAAAACACGGATTCTAGATATATTCATGCTAAATTTTGGGATTTTACTCGTATAAAGATAGCGTTACATTATACTGTTTTTTATTACACAGAAATTTACATAATATGCTATCTAAATCTCAGTCCAGACTGATCCGAACATCATTTTGATATCGCTATCAAATTGGACTGATTATCTAATCTAAAGTTAGATTATAAGATATATACTTGTTTGAATGTTTGAGATGGTGTAAATGGAATGTTAATTGATACTGAAAATATCTACATCATAAAGCTAGAATAACCATTTATTCGAAAAACTCAAATTGTAGATCTAACGTACACTGTATACGTGTATGTACTAGGCTTACCTTGTGTAGCCGCAGACTACTGTGACATCACAAGACCACGTGAAGTGAAGAGTTTTACGTGCCGTCACGGTATATATATGTCGTTTCGGGGCACGCGAAAAGATAGGAAATGGAGTAGAAAGAGCAAAGTATATAAAGAAAGCATAGAGTGAGGAGTCGTCAGCTATGCCTATATGTCTATTAATTTGGAAGACGACTCACAGATCCTTAAAGGTCCTATCGTGGCATCGTCTAGCAGTGACTAGCAATACCCATCAAGAGCAGGGGGTAAGGGAGGAACGTAGCCTATCAATTTGGTATATAGAATCTATAATTTTGAAGCCCTTCTAATTTATCTATGTAAAAATATTTAAACTATAACCTGTACCTATACCTATCCTCTGGGCCGGCGTTATCACACCTACAGTGTACTCTTCATCGAAAGACCGCAGAGGGGTTTTTATCGTGCAAGGCATCCTCACACGGGACACCGTCTTTAAGTCCCATCCGACGGTCTAAGTGTTAGTAGTTAGTGGTTGTCGTGCGCATGCTCGTGTTTTTTGGTCTCCCTACATTAAAACACAAACCAAGGCTGACTCCTTACGAAAACTATACATCTTGCCAATGTCTCTTCTTTCTGTATAGCCATACCTTTCTTTCGACACATAATACCGTACATTCCGACGTTTTAAAAGTATAATTGTGCATATTGTGACATAAGTTTTGTGAGGGAGTAGAGAATTTTAGTAGGACGACTATGGGAAGTTATTATAGAAAGAGGAAGTTGAGCCGAAAGTGCATGTATGGATAATTTGGAGAATAAATAGATAAAGAAAAAAAAGTATAAAGGCATAAATAATAGATAAATAAATAAATAGATAAATATTTCTACGATAGTGGACAACAGAGTGGGAGATAATTAAAGGTAGGAGGACAGGAATGGGGATTGTATATGGGAGTGGGTGGTTGTCGATGGATAATACTTAGATGTGTGGTGTGTGAACTCCCGATGGCATTTGTTGTGATACTTGTATTATCCCTATATATGTTTTGTGACGTGATGTCAATATTGATATATGTTTGTGGAGAAAAGGAATAGACAGAAGGTAATGGGGAGGAATTTAGTGCTATGTTCATTATGCGATTGATATGGATCGTTCAGTGGATAAATTGTCCCTGACGAGGGAAGAAGCCATACAATCAACATAATTTTCTACTGTATGTGTATGCTTGATGTGATCTATTTGATTATTTTTGGTATGTTTTATAGTGCGATTGATATGGATCGTTCATTAGCTAAATTGTCCCTGACGAGGGAAGAAGCCATACAATCAACACCATTTCCTATCGTAGGTGAATGCCTGTTGTGATATTGGTGGTCATGAGGGGTGAGTGTGGGGGGAGGGGGTGGTTGAGAGAGAAAAAGATAGAGTGGGATGAGGGTGGTGGAAAAAGATAGAATGTTAGGGAGTGAGTGAGGACGTAGAAGATATAGGGGGAATAAAGAACAGAGTGTGGTGGCCAATCAGGTTCACCACTCCGACCTATTTCTAGGCATCCCATAGTAAGGAAATGGTGACGGCTTATTGAATGGGGTACTTACTTAGTTCCAGTTATGTGTTTGTTGTATATGGAAACCGAGAAAAGAGGAGAGAGAGAGAGAAAAAGGTATGTTGGCCAATTAGGTCCACCGCCCCGACCTATTTCTAGGCAGCCCATAGTAAGGAATTGGTGACGGTCTACTGAATTGGTTACATGCCATGCTCCTATTTATATCAGTGTTGTATATTAGGGATAATGCGTGTTATATCTTGTCATAAAAATCTATTGTTCTGAGAAAGTTGAGTAAAAGTGTGTGGACTATGCTCTGTTTATCCAGTGAAGCTAGACAATGGTTGATGGACCTTATGGGAATATGATGTTTATTGAGTTCCCTGAGAAGTTTTAGTCTTGCCGAAAAATGTTTAGAACAAAAGAAGAAAACACGATCAATAGTCTCTTAATTACCACAAAATTCACAATTGAGTGACATGTGTCATACCATAATACTTATGTTTGATCTTAACTTAGTTTTGCCTAATCTAAGCCGTGTGATAATTTTATCATCGGTTTTGGAGTGTCCGAAAAGTCTAGGTTTCCTAACTGGTTTGCCAAAAATCTGCCTTAAATTATTAGAACAGTCTTCCCAAATTTTGTCCCACTTCTGATCTATAGCTACATTGATAAGAGAGTAGACTTCCGTTTTGGCAGAGATTTAAATATCAGAGATTGATATTTAAATCTCTGGTTTTGGTAAGTCTGACATCTATATCAGTTACGTTATGACCAAGAGCTTCCCTAGCTAACCTATCAGCAGCTTCGTTACCTGGAATATCTACATGACATGGTACATAAACAAATTCTACTATCCTGATCTGATATGAGTTGTAAGGAACAAAGAATAGAATTGAGGGTAACTGGTCTAGTAGTGTTTCCGGTTTCAATAGATTGAAGGGCCGAAAGACTATCTGATGGAATGACTGCCTTATCTGGTTTGGTCTGATCTAATAAACGTAATGCTAAGCCTATAGCTATATATATATAAGTTCACTGGAGTACACAGAACAGTTGTCCGAGATCCTAACCGATATGTTTGTGTTGGCGTCAGAGGAAAAAGTACCTAGACCTACTCTTACCTGTTGTTGGGTTTTTGGACCCCTCAGTATAGTAGTTTATGCTATCCCTATATTTATCCTCTATAGTTGCCATTGATATTACCTTAGCGCCTATTGGATTTTGCTTTTTATTGGTGGTATAAAGTAGCTCATAGTTTATTACTGGTTTAGGTAATAGCCAAGGTGCGATGGGATTCTGGAACTGTTGATCTATGCTGATGTGATCTAGATTTAGTTCTGATAGAAGTGTATTAACCTGATGATCATATCCTGGTTTTTTATGTTAATGTAATCTATCTCTATAAACAGTTCCCTTAGCATTAGCAACTAGTTTAGTGGGAGGGAAAGTTGTACCTAATGTTTCTGTCCTAGTCCAATACTTAAGAATGAGTTTCTCTCCTGAGATTTAGTGGCAATGCGCCGGATTCAGCTAATAAACTAACTGACGGAGTGTTTTTAATGGCCCCTAGTGCTATTCTAAGTGCCCTATGCTGGATATACAATGTACTTGACAACCATAATCTAATTTGGATCTTATCAGGGCTCTGTAAATATTCAAAAGTGTGATTTTATTAGAGCCTAGATTGTTGCCAGAAACATATAGAAGTGTGTTAAGGACCCTTTTACATTTTTCCTTAATGCATTGTATATGTGGTCTTCATGATAGTTTTTGATCTAAAATCATTCCTAAATATTTCACTTTGTTAACGTACTCAATGCGCTTGTCGCCTAGATATAGATCTGGTTTTCTAGTTTTTCTAGAGAAAGACATAGCTACTGTTTTATCCTTAGAGATTTTAAAACCCCATTTATCAGCCCAGTCCTGAAGACCACGTGACCGCCTAGCTCATTATCTCTGAACCGTAGTTGACAATACCCGTAAATCACGACCAAAACCAACCGCCTAACAGCTAGGCGAATCGTTGGGTGGGACTTAATTTTTCATTCATTCAAAGCAATATCCTGACGTATTATCAAAAAAAATTTTGGGGCTGCACAAATCCTTTAATGAAAATCATTGATCGGACTACAAGTTTAAACAGTTTTAATGTCGTTCTGAGGTTATTATCCTAAATATATTCATATAAGTGCTCCACCGCCGACAGAGCATAAATGATATTCATCATTTGAACAATAATAGGTGTCCAATCGTGTATTCATATGTCTAATTAACACAGAAAATAATATAAAATATTTTTTTTGCCTTTGGTGCATGCACAATCAGTACTTCATACCATATAGGATATAGTGCCACGGATTTTTTCGGGATGCAATTAATTATTTTTCTTACTTTTAATTTAAAGTAAAATTAGAAGCTCAAACTTTTCAGTGGTGGTAATGGTGTAAAGTAAGTATTTTTTGTAACCGAAGAAAATAACTAAATCGTCTGCTCCTGATTTAGATAGTGAAAACATACCAATTGTCAGCGGTGGAGCATCTTTAAGTTTACTGATACAATCGTTCCGATTTGCTCACGAAAATGAAAGCATGCAAGTGTAACCGGAAGTGACGTAAAACCCCCGGAAGCACATGAGGAATGGTGTTTTGTGATGAACTGTGATACAAGTTTTACTATGAGACAACTTCGTGGCAGAACGCTGAGATATTTGAAGGTGGCATGCTTTCTTTTGTTCATGGTGTTCCTCATTTGGTACACAGTGAGCGCCCTGAAGAAGAAAGTAACCCCTCTTTACGCCAGCGGAGTAGTGGAGCAGAGAGTCGGAGATCTCCAATACGATTTTTCCACAGGAATTTTCGTGTACAACAGTGGTCGGAGTACATATCTCCAAGGGATTGTGTCCGAGACCCTCAGATCGACTTTTACAGTAGCATGTAAATCGGACCAGAACAAAGCGACAAGCATGTGTCTTAACTGGGTTAGATACGCAAAACTAGAGGTAAATTCAAAACCCCCTAAATGATACCATTACTGTACATACAGGTTGGGGATACTCGGAACTCCGGTCCGTATATGCAGGATAGTCTTGCATTTGAGTAACCTGAATTTCAAGGCATTATTATGTTACTCAAATGCAGGATTCTGTGAAATGAAAATGGACTAAGTTGTTTTTAAAAAATGTATGAAAAAGGCTTCATAATTTTCAAATAACCATATACAATATGTAACTGATTGAAGATTGTATAAATTTGACCCTGGCAAATTGCCTAATTATCCACGACACTATGTGCATGCCTTTTGAGTACTTCATGTGTTGAGAAATTCTCACCTGTGTCAAAACGTGACCTTCCTCGCGATTGGTCAAGTTTGACCCTTACCATTCATTGTCCGAAGTTGGCGGGTTTTCGGGCATTACGAGATACACACTTGTCCAGTGCGGACGTATAATTTCTGTTACCCACCCTCCCTTTCCCTATTCAGACGTGAAATTTTGCTGGTTAAGGTAAATTTGTTCCGGTTAAAGAACGAGACGGGCGGATGATGGTGTATTTTTCAATGGTGCATGTGCAAGTTATGTCTTGTGAATGTGGCAATGGATGTATGTGCTTAATATTTATTAGTCGCAAGCTTCCAGTGTGTTGATTTGTGCTAAATGTGCTAGTTTGCTAAATGTGCTAGTTTGCTAAATGTGCTAGTTTGCTTAATATATGTTGCTTTTATGTAATATGTTTATAAGGGGGTGCAGTGCTTTAACTAGTTAATTGCTGAAATGTATATGATGGACTTTAGTGATTACATTCAGCTGTAGTGACATTATCGAAATATGTGAAGCACTGCACCTCTTTCTTGTGTATATAATTGTCTTTCATTAAATTATTCCGGCAAAATTTCAGTCCTTGATTGTTTATCGATCCATAGGGAGGTGGAGAATTGTATGTTTTTGTGTATAAACTATTGAATTCTATAATCTCACTTTGTCATAAAGTGACAATTTAGGTGCTCTCCATAGACTACAGTGTATATAGCCATCTGGTAATCCAATAATATTAGACGTTGATATTGACAGGTCCGGTAGCACGCTAAATCTGGCTATATAGCTAGATTTGACTATATAGCCAAATCCGAAAACACGTATAGTGGACAAATTTAAACAAAAGTGACATACCTGGTTACAAAATCAGTGTACACATGGAAAATTGAATAACAAATCTTAAAATTGGCAAAACGAAATATTTTTGTCATCCAAAATAATTTCCGGTGAACTTTTAAAAATCTGTCGTTGCATTTTTTGGTACTCGCATCCATTCATCCTCATGTTCTGATGAAAAAGATATAAAATCCAAATTTCCCATTTGAAATATGCCACATATCTTGTTGTTTATGAGCCTACTATGGCACTTTTTGCACATGGTCACTATTTGCACGGGATCTGCATGCTCCAAGCGCACCTGTGGCCCGAATCTTCACCATGTGGATGCTTATCTGCAGACGACCCAACGACGCCATATTGGTTCGCCTCGCTATAGTTTTCTTACCAAAGAATAGTGATAATGGATACTAAATAATTGTAACGATGGAATTTTAAAAAGTTGCCTGCAAATGAACAAGTAGTCAAACATTATTCATATCACCGATTTACATGTTTCGTCATCCATGCTTTCATACTCCATGAGAAAAATGTGACCAGACCTCACCTGTTTGTTTACTTTTGTCCACTGTAACGTGTTGTCAGATTTGGCTTTATAGTCAAATCTAGCTATATAGCCAGATTTAGCGTGCTACCGGACCTGATTGAGGAACTTCTGATGGGCATTACCGACATCTAATATCTGACCCCTATATGAGACTCACAGATCCATCCTGATCTATCAGAGTTATTTCCCTTTGTTTTCATTTGGTCAGTAATAAATTATCAATGTCTCGGGTAAAAGTATACTTCTGATGGACAAATGCAACATCTCATTCATCACTGGAATTTCGGCATTTTCGGAAATATTTCTAAATATTGTCGGAAATTTCTCTTGAGTTGTTATTAACATAACGTTGTGATTGTACGGATGGAGTGAAGTGGAGGGAAATTAAAGTAACTCTGACAGATCAGAATGGATATGTGATTCTTTTATAATTAATCAATCGTGGTTTTCCTTTACACATTATCAACAGCAACCTGATGATCTAGATTTGGTTTTCATGTCACAGAACAAACTATGAGGTCTATGATTAAAATTTTGTTAGATTCAATAATGACATTAAAAAAATTGTTTTCTGTTTCAGATATCAAAAACAGACAATTGTCATCATGTGAAATGGACTCCAACTAGTCGCGACTTCATTCCACATGATTGCTTTTCTCTGAGGAGTGCTCATTGGTACGGAGGTGCTGAACTTTATGATCAAACATGGCCTCTTGAAACTGCAGATGTTCCCAAACAGCCTTATCTATCAAACGACATTCTGTTCAGATCAAACACAGAGAAAAATGCAGACAGAAATATGTTTGGGAATGTTGTTGATCGATTCTGGATAAACTCCATCGGTGTTGGAATTGTTGTGAACAGTGAAGTTCCCCTGTTTGTTAGCATAAATGAAAGTAAAAGTAACTTGCTCTGTCTAAGTGCAGACTATACAAACTCGCCCTACCCAAATCCAGATGGCAAAACTCCGGTACTGGAGTACAGTGTCTGTAAAGAAGACAGTATTAGTAAAATACACAAACTGCTACAGAAGAAATATTTCCATGTGCCATTAGGCCTGCCTGACAAAAGTTTGATGGAAGGAATTGTGTGGTCGACGTGGGGCAGATTTAAACCAAACCTCACACAGGCACTGCTGTTGGCACATGCCAAAAATGTTAGTGATAAGGTGGCACCACTTCAACTTCAAAGCAATTTCATAGAAATTGATGACAAGTATTCTACAAGATTTGGGGATTTTAACTTTGATGAATCTGCATTTAGAAACTCACATCAAATGATAAGTTATCTGAAGGAATATAAATTTGATGTCATTGTGTCTATGACCCCGTTTGTAAGTGTAGAGTCGAAATCGTTTAAAAGTAAAGCTGATTTATTAATATGTGATGTTGAGGAGCGCAGCCCTTCACTACTGAGGTGGTACAGTGGACTAATGAGCATGGTGGACATCACAAAGGAGGCCGCTTCCACCTGGTACACCACACAACTAGCCAATATGGTCAAAGACTTTGGCATCAAGTCATTCAATTTCCATGGTTGTGAATCAAACTTTTTACCTAAGATTCATAAAACACACAGACTGCTAGCAAATCCAGGAACATTCACTACAGAGTTTGTATCACAAGTGAGTCCGACAGCTGGGGGTCTAGTACAGGTAAGCTGTGGCTATCGCAGCCAACAGTTTCCTGTGTACACAAAATCATCGCGAAAAGAATCTCATTGGTCCCATAAAAACGGACTGCGGAGTGTTATTCCTTCGATATTGACTCTTGGAATTCTTGGCTACCAGTTTGTTGTGCCGGACATCATCGGTGGAACGACATATAGTGTAAATAGAACACTAACCATGTCCAAACCTGAACCAGAGTTATACATTCGTTGGATGCAGCTAACAGCTTTCATGCCTGTCATGAAATTTGCCTTCACACCATGGGACTATGATAAAGATGTTGTGGAGATATTTAATAACATGATGAAGATAAGAAAAGAGAAAGTGATTCCATTACTGCTGAAGGCAATGAGAGAGGCTGAGATGACAGGTTAGTGATAATTCTGTAACCATGTCTGGGCATCTCTGTAACAATATCTGGGCATCTTTTTAACAATGTACATCTTGGCAAAGTTATACGGAACATTTGTATTTTATTTCTAATAATTAGTACCATACATTTACAACAACAGGAGTAAAGTGATACTTCAGTAGAATAGCTTACTGCACCAAAGTTCATATCCAAGTTAAATTAATTTAGATCTGAATGAAAATTGTGTTATCCATTTAAATAAGTACATATTAATGATCAATTTATGCAGAGTTTATATCATTGTACGTATGTAAAATTGTTACTTTTGCTGATTGTTATGTACTGCATATATAAATTTTAATTCAGGTGCCCCAATCATCCGTCCAATCTGGTGGGGCTCTCCAAGGGATGAAAATGCACTTTTGATGGATTCTGAGTTTATGGTAGGAGACTCCCTCTTGGTGGCCCCAATATTGGAGAAAGGTGCCAAAGAAAGAGACATCTACCTGCCAGAAGGAGACTGGCATGACCAGATCCACGATCAACATGAGCAAGGGAAGCAGTGGCTTAAGGCACACAAGGTCAAACTCACAGAAGTGGCTTACTTCACTCGCTCTCACGTACTAGCATAATTAAACTCGCTTAAACCTATGTTGTTATACTAGTCAGGATTTGTATTCTGTTCTTAGAGTTACTTCCCTTGGTTTTTACTCTGTCAGTACTTAGAGTTACTTCCCTTGATTTTACTACGTACTGACACACATTGATATATACTGGAGTGAAAGACAGGGCTCGAATTTTACATTTTTGTCACTTGCTAAAAATAGCAAGTGCCCTAAATTTTTACTTGCTAAAATATATATTTACTTATAATTAATATCCGTATTCAAATTACAGTTTTTCCTTTATTTTTGCATGATGATGTGAAGTGTATATATAAAGTACATGATGTATATCAACAACATTATAGTAAGAACTGGGTCCCCATCTTTTCCATTAAAATAATTTTTCACAATCATCATGCCATTTTTACAGTTGTCCCTGATAAAAACCACTTGCTGAAATAAGCAAGTGCATATTTTTTTTCACTTACTATTCTGGTATATCTACTAGCAAAAAGCAAGTAAAACAGCTTGAAATTCGAGCCCTGGTGAAAGAGGAAGGGATTTAACTGATGGAGTGATACAGTGAAACAAAGGAAGGTAACTCTTAAAGATCGGAATGTTAGTCGGCATTATAGCTTTAAACTATTGGTGTTATTATGCAAAACTTCAGAAATGAAGTGGTAGTTGTAAATTTGTGTTTATATAGGTCATGTAGATATAGAAATCTGTTTAAACTGGATGAAAATTTATAACTTTAAATGTATTTGAAATTGGATCTTTATACTTCATAGAAAAAAGTCTTTTCCTACAGATTTTTTTGGTGAGTTGACTTCAGATTAAAAGATGAAAAAAAATCTTTATTTTATTCTAGTCCTGAAGCTTAACAATTGATAGAATAGCAAATATGTGTTATGCAAATTAGACAATAGAATATTTGAGTGTGTGCTTATAGTTTTAAGTTATATGTACAGGTGTAGGTACATCTGTAGTCATTAAACAGCAGTTCGATGCATAATTAAAAAAAAACGAAAACAACAAAAAGCCAAAGTGAAAAAAAGCAATTACAAATACAAACGAAATTATAATTTACATACTATAGGCAGCTTTCACTTGTTTTAATGATAAAAAACAATGTTGTAATTGGTTTAAATTGTTGTACTATATACATGTGAAAAAATAGCATCAACCCATGGCTATGTTGTACAAAATTATGTAAAGAGAAGAAGAAAGTAGACTCAAAATCTAATGAACTTGAACAGATTTACTTATAACATATGTATTTTTAAGGAATAAGCTATGTAGAGAGATAGAGAGACAGAGAGGAGAGAGAGAGAGCTAGAATAGTCATTAATGAAAAAGGCTGGTTTTTATAGCCTTTTTAATGATGCTTATTGATAGGAAAAAAATATCATTGAATTTAGAGTAATGTAGAGTTTACAGAATTCCATATGTTTGTGCTGAGGTTTTTTTGTGTTTTTAAGTTGTTTCATAGTGTAAATATAGTTATTATTGTTTTAACCAAATCTTGTGATATTTATGTGAATTACACCGTATGTATATATAATTTTTACACAATGAACAAAAAACTGTATGTGTAAAAATTGTGATATATTTTGTGTTTATATGTGAACCTTATAGTATGTGTAAATGTACAGTTGTGATGGACATGTTACGATGTCTGACAATGATGAGACTTGGTGACTGTCCATCCCTAATTATGAGGAAGGCTATATAAGCTACCATACTGTACTGTATAACAGGTTATTTTTGCCACTCGCTGATATCGTCATTTTTACCTGAGAAATTGAAATTTAATTTTTGCCACTTGAAATTTTCGCCATTGGAGATCAAGTGTTTAAGTTAAAACCATGAGCTGTGTATTGGGGTCTTTGGTAGGTGTTACATGTATAGTGGGTAACAGTTAAGCAATGATGTATCATAGCAGAGATTTAACCACTGTATCGAACAATGTATAACGTAAAACAACATGTGTAATTGAAGTATATATTTTCTTTTATTTAATTAATTCAATTACCGATGTTCAGATTAGTCGCAGGTGAACCGGCATGTTTAGATTATACATTAATGAAAATATTTACAAGTCTTACTTGTTATCAGATTACGTATATATACGTATATATGCATAATGGGATATCAGCTAAATAATTCCTATATAACTCATATTCGCCAGTTTATATTTTGCCAAGCTATGGTATAGCGAAAATTATACACTGATGAAAAAAACCAGTAATACATTAACTATGGCACATCTTTTAACAATGTTTTATTGATATTTTATGAAAAAATTACTTGAAGAATTGTTTCCATATCGTGGCTTCCTATTTCTAAGGAAATCAAGATTATTGATGATGTACATTAAAGATTTTTTTAAAATTTCTTATAGGGACAGTTCAGTCTAGGGTTCATTAAAGTACATTTCTTAAAGGGACAATTCAGTCTAGGGTTCATTAAAGTACATTTCTTATAGGGACAATTCAGTCTAGGGTTCATTAAAGTACATTAAAATTTGCACATATATCGGAAACAAACCAGTTCTAATAGAAATTACATTTAAGTTGGTTTTATTGTGATATGCCAGAAAAGCCCACTGTAGTGAAATGTATGTGAAATGTTCAAACTCGCTTACTGTCTGCCATTACACATAGTGGTCGGATGTCTTGTTTG
>SAYR01008812.1:133955-144114 GCA_004382745.1 Argopecten irradians irradians | reverse complement strand
GTTTGGTTTGTTTTTTATTTTTACGTCCTATTAACAGCCAGGGTCATGTAAGGACGTGCCAGGTTTGTTGGTGGAGGAAAGCCGGAGTACCCGGAGAAAAACCACCGACCAGCGGTCAGTACATGGCAACTGCCCCACATGGGATTCGAACCCGCATCCCAGAGGTGGAGGGCTTGTGGTAATATGTCGAGACATCTTAACCACTCGGCCACCGCGGATGTCTTGTATGCCGAACCCTGGCTCTTGCCAGTGTAGTAAAGAAATGTTTGTCTAGAACTTCTCAAATCGCTCCTACAGTAGTGTGTTTTTACCTTATTAGATGCATGTTCTTTTCTAAAAATAATTTCATCACTCCTCAGTGGTTATGTATTGTATTTGTTTAATGCGTGTGCGTACATGTTGTACCTGTTTAATCGTAATGATCAACGATTTGGAATTTCAACGCATCAATCAAAATACTTAACAATGCTTTGAACTTTGTCAATATTTCGTGTATATTTCTCAGAGGGAATGTAGAACAATACATTTATGTCATATTTTGTTTCGTGGTTATGTAACAGAACCTCACTGAATGTCCCTTTAAAGGCTCACTACATATCAAAACAGAAATCAAAAATGTATCAATAACACTTTAAACATCATAACTTTATGACCTGAGGTGAAGTTACAATACCAAACAAATTCATACAAGAATCCCTGTGTAAATCAGCTATGATAACAAAGAATGTTCATTGGCTAGTTTGTCACGTGGCGTAATGACAGTTAACTACTGTACGGTAATTAAGGCAATGGCAGGAAAATCAGACACCCGGAGTTGTGAAAATTAACATTTAATTTGTCCATTTGATATTGTAATGGAACTTATAATAATTAAGTATACTCAGGAAGCCATTACTTTTTGGGACTCGACAAAATTATCAACCTGATTTTACGGTTACATTTTAAAATAAAAAGCCATTTTGGTTAAGGCGTGTACCTTTAAAGCTTCCTATAATTTCCTGTGAATGTTTCTGTGGTAAGATCTGTGATTGACGAGTGTGACATTTACTGGTATAAATCTTTGATGATATTAACTTTAAAGTAACCAACTACTGATTAACATAATTAATTATACTAGAGCAGAAGTTCATCACAGTACCATATTATTGTTAGTTCATCTTGGATGTAAGTTCATCACAGTACCATATTATTGTTAGTTCATCTCGGATGTAAGTTCATCACAGTACCATATTATTGTTAGTTTATCTCGGATGTAAGTTCATCACAGTACCATATTATTGTTAGTTCATCTCGGATGTAAGTTCATCACAGTACCATATTATTGTTAGTTCATCTCGGATGTAAGTTCATCACAGTACCATATTATTGTTAGTTCATCTCGGATGTAAGTTCATCACAGTACCATATTAGTTAGTTCATCTCGATGAAGTTCATCACAGTACCATATTATTTTATTAATTAGTTCATCTCGGATGTAAGTTCATCACAGTACCATATTATGTTAGTTCATCTCGGATGTAAGTCCATCACAGTACCATATTATTGTTAGTTCATCTCGGAATGTAAGTTCACACAGTACCATATTATGTTAATCATCTCGGATGTAAGTTCATCACAGTACCATTATTATTGTTAGTTCACTCGGATGTATTTATCATTGCTGTTACCACAAACATGTATGTACCAATATATAATATATGTCGTCTCAACACAGTTTATTTGTGAATTTTTAGCCCAACATCATCAGATGGTGGGCGATTCAAATCGCCTTTCATCCATGGTATATGGTTTGTCCTTTAACAATTCTTGTTACCTCAATTTTCATGAAAGTACAAATGGATCTTTTTCAATTTGATATGTAGGTTCTCCTAAAGCCTTGGTTGCGCATTATGCATTTTGGGACTGATAGGTCGACAATATTCAAAATATTTGAAAAGCAGAGAAAAGATCCCTCTGTCATTTTTCAGACATAGATCATTCATTGGTGGGCGCCACGATCCTTCTGTTATATGTCAGACATAGATCATTCATTGGTGGGCGCCACGATCCTTCAGTTATATGTCAGACATAGATCATTCATTGGTGGGCGCCACGATCCCTCTGTTATATGTCAGACATAGATCATTCATTGGTGGGCGCCACGATCCTTCAGTTATATGTCAGACATAGATCATTCATTGGTGGGCGCCACGATCCTTCTGTTATATGTCAGACATAGATCATTCATTGGTGGGCGCCACGATCCTTCAGTTATATGTCAGACATAGATCATTCATTGGTGGGCGCCACGATCCCTCTGTTATATGTCAGACATAGATCATTCATTGGTGGGCGCCACGATCCTCAGTTATATGTCAGACATAGATCATTCATTGGTGGGCGCCACGATCCTTCTGTTATATGTCAGAGCATAGATCATTCATTGGTGGGCGCCAAGATCCCTCTGTTATATGTCTCAGACTTAAGATCATTCATTGGTGGGCGCCAAGATCCCTCTGTTATATGTCAGACCATAGATCATTCATTGGTGGGCGCCAAGATCCTCTGTTATATGTCAGACATAGATCATTCATTGGTGGGCGCCACGATCCCTCTGTTATATGTCAGACATAGATCATTGCGATTGGTGGGCGCCACGATCCTTCTGTTATATGTCAGACATAGATCATTCATTGGTGGGCCCCACGATCCCTATGTTATATGTAGACATAAATCATTCATTGGTGTGGCACCAACGATCCTTCTGTTTTATGTCAGACATAAGGATCAATTCCATTGGTGGGCGCCACGATCCTTCTGTTATATGTCAGACATAGATCATCCATTGTGTGGGCCCACGACTCCTTCAGATAGTGTCAGACATAGATCATTCATGGGTGGGCGCCACGATCCTCTTGTTATTATGTCAGACATAGATTCATTCATTGGTGGGCCCACGAATCCTCTGTTATAATGTAGACATAGATCATTCATTGGTGGGCACCACGATCCCTATGTTATATGTCAGACATAAGATTCATTCATTGGTGGGCCACCACGAATTCCTTCTGTTTTATGTCAGACTATATGATTCATCTCCATTGGGGGCGCCCACTGATCCCTCTGTTATATGTCAGACATAGACATTCATATGGTGGGCACCAACGGATCCTTCAAGTTATATGTCAGGACATAGATCCATTCATGTGGTGGGGACCGCCGACTGATCCTATCGTGTTATAAGTAGTACATAGATCATTCATTGGTGGGCGCACACGATCCTTTCAGTTATATGTAGACATTAAGATCATTCATTGGTGGGCGCCACGACCCTTTCTGTTTATATGTCTAGGACATAGATCAGTTCATTGTCGTGGGTTCGCCACGATCCTTATGTTATAATGTCAGACATAGATCAATATATGTGGGCGCCACGATCCCTCTGTTATATCTGAACATAGATCATTCATAAGGATGGTGGCACGATCCTCTGTTATATGTCAGACATAGATCATTCAATGAGATAGTGGCCGCCAAAGATCCCTCCTGTTATATGTCAGACATAGATCATCTCAATGGTGGGCCCCAAGATCCTCTGTTATATGTCAGAACATAGATCATTCATTGGTGGCGGCACGATCCTCTCTGTTATATGTCAAGAACTATATATCTTCATTGGTGGGCGCCACGATCCCTCTAGTATAATATGTCAGACATATAGGATCATTCATGTGGTGGGCGCACCACGATTCCCTTCTGTTATTAAATGTCAAGACAGTAGATCATTCATGTGGTGACGGCACCACGATCCTTCGGTTATTGTCCAGACATAGATCATTCATTGGTGGAGGCGCCACGATCCTTGCGTTATATGTCAGGACATAGATCTATATCATTGTGTGGGCGCCAAGATCGCCTCTGTTATATGTCAGACTAGATCATTCATTGGTGGGCGCCAAGATCCCTCTTATATAGTCAGACATAGATCATTCATTGGTGGGGCCGCCACGACCCTCTGTTATATGTCAGACAAGCATCATTCATTGGTGGGCGCCACGATCCCTCTGTTATATGTCCAGACATAGATCTATTCATGGTGGGCGCCACGATCCTCTGTTATATGTCAACATAGGATCATCAATTGGTGGTACCTAAAGCAAACAACACAAGATATCACTGCGCCACAGATCCTTTTGTTATATGCAGACATAGGATTCATCATTTGGTGGGCGCCCACGATCTTCAGTTATATGTCAGAAACATAGATCATTTCATTGGTGGGCGCACGATCCCCTTTATATGTCAGAACATAGATTCATTCATTCTGTGGGCGCCAATGGATCCCTCTGTAATGTCAGGGACATAGATCATTCATTGGTGGCGCGCCACGAAATCTCCTCTGCTTATATTGTCATGACATAGATCATTCATTGTGGGCGCCACGATCCCTCTGTTATATGTCAGACATAGATCATTCATTGGTGGTGCGCCACGATCCCTCGTTAATATGTCCAGACATAGATCATTCATTTGTGGCGCGCCACGTCCTCTGTTATATGTCAGACATAGATCATTCATTGGTGGTGCCACGATCCTTCAGTTATATGTCGACATTAGATCATTCATTGGTGGGCGCCACGATCCCTTCTGTTTGCTAATGCAGGACATAGAATCATTTCATTGGTGGGCGCCACGATCCCCTGTTATATGTTCAGACATAATCATTTCATTGAGTGGGCGCCACGATCCCTCTGTTATATGTAGACATTAGACATTCATTGGTGGCGCCACACGATCCCTGTTATATTGTCAGACATAATTCATTCTATTGAGTGTGCCCGCCACGATCCCTCTGTTATATTGTCAGACATTAGATCATTCATTGGTGGGCCGCCACGATCCCTCTGTTATATGTCAGACATAGAATCATTCCATTGGTGGCGCCACGAATCCCTCATGTTATATGTCAAGACATAGATTCATTCATTGGTGGGTGCACGATCCTTCAGTTATATGTTCAGACATAGATTCACATGGTAGCGCGCCACGATCCTTCTGTTATAGTCAGACTAGATCATTTCAATGTCGTGGGCGCCAAGATCCCTCTTGTTATAATGTCAGACTTTAGAATTCATTCATGGTTGGGTGCCACGATCCTTCAGTTATGTCAGACATAGATTCATTCCATTGCGTGGGCGCCACGATCCTTCAGTTATATGTCAGACATTAGATCATTCCATTGGTGGGTGCCAACGATCCTCTGTTATATGTCAGACATAGATCATTCAATGGTTGGGGCAGCCCAATGATCCCTCTGTTAATGTCAGACATAGATCTTCATTGGTGGGCGCCACCGATCCCTCTGTTATATGCGACATAAGATCATTCATTGGTGGCGCCACGATCCCTCTGTTATATGTTCAGACATTAGATCATTCATGGTGGTGGCCATCGATCCTCAGTTATATGTCAGACATAGATCCATTCATTGGGGGCGCCACGCATCCCTTCTGTTATATGTTCAGACATAGATCATTCATTCGGTGGGCGCCACGAATCCCTCTGTTATTATGTTCAGACATAGATCTTCATTGGTGGGTGCCACGATCCTCAGTTATATGTCAGACATTAGATTCATTCATTGGTAGGCGCCACGATCCCTCTGTTATATGTCAGACATAGATCATTCATGGTGGCGCTCACGACCCTCTGTTATATGTCAGACATAGATCATCTCATTGGTGGGCGCCACGATCCCTCTGTATATGTCAGACATAGATTCATTCATTGAGTGGGCCCACGATCCTTCTGTTATATGTCAGACATAGATCATTATTGGTTGGCGCCACGATCCCTCTGTTATATGTCAACATAAGATCTTTCATTGGTGGCGCCACGATCCCTCTGTATATGTCAGACATTAGATCATTTCATTGGTGCTGGCCACGAATCCTTCAGTTATTATGTCAGACAAATTAGATTCATTCATTTGGTGGGCGCCACGACCCTCTGTAATGTCAGACCATAGCAATCATCCACTGGGTGGGCGCCACGATCCCTCTGTTATATGTCAGATCATAGATTCATTCATTGGTGGGTGCCACGATCCTTCCAGTAATGTCAGACATAGATCATTCATTTTGGTGGCGCCACGAATCCCCTCTGTTATAATGTCAGACATAGATCATTTCATAGTGGGTGCCTACGATCCTCATTTATAATGTCCACCGACATAGATCCATTCATTGTGTGGGGCGCCTACGCATCCCTCTGTATTGTCAGACATAGATCATTTCATTGGTTGGCGCACTGATCCTTCAGTTATATGTCAGACATAGATCATTCATTGGGTGGGCGCCACGATCCTTCTGTTATAGTCAGACATAGATCATTCATTAGGTGGGCGCCACGATCTTCAGTTATTATGTCAGACATAGATCATTCATTGGTGTGTGCGCCACGATCCTCCTTTATATGTTAGGACAAGATCATTCATTTGGGTGGAGCGCCACAGATCCTTTCAGTTATATGTCAGGACATAGATCATTCATTGGTGTGGCGCCACGATCCTTCTCTGTTATATGTCAGACATAGATCATTCCATTTGGTCGGGCCAGCCAAGATCCCCTCTGATAGCTCAGACATAGATCATCATTGGTGGCAAGCGCCACGATCCCTCTGTTATAGGTCAGACATAGATCCCATTTCATGGGCTCTGGGCGCCACGACTCCCTCTGATTATCATGTCAGACCCATAGATTCATTTCATGGTGCGCCACGATCCTCCCGTAATGTCAGACCATAGATCATTCATTGGTGGGCGCCCACGATTCCCTCTGTTATATGTCAGACAAAGAATCATTCATTGGTGGAGGTTGCCACGCATCTTTCAGTTATAATGTCAGACATAGATCATTCATGGTGCGCCCACCGATCCCTCTGTTATATGTCAGACATAGATCATTCATTGGTGGCGCCACGATCCTCTGTATATGTCAGAGACATAGATCATTCATTGGTGGGCGCCACATCCCTCTGTTATAATGTCGACATTAAGATCATTCATTGTGGCGCCAACGATCCTCTCTGTTATATTCAGACATAAGATCATTCATCTGGTGGGCGCCACGATTCCCTTGTTATATGTCAGAATAGAACATTCATTGGTGACGCGCCACGAATCCCTCTGTTATATTGTCAGACATGATCATTCTATTGGTGGGTGCCACGATCCTCAGTTATATGTCAGACATAGATCATTCCATGGTGGGTCGCCACGATCTTCAGTTATATGTTCAGGAACAAAACATAGGATCATTCTATGTGGGTGCCACATCCCTCGTTATATGTCAGATCATAGTATCATTTCATGGTGGGCCGGCCACGATCCCTCTGTTATATGTCAGACAATAGATTCATTCATTGTGGGCGCCACGAATCCTTCAGCTTATATGTCAGGGACAATAGATCATTCATTGGTGGGGCGCCCACGATCCCTCTGTTATATGTCAGACATAGATCATTCATTTGGTTGGGCGGCCACAGATCCCTCTGTTAATTAGTCAGATCATAGATCATTCATTTTGGTGCGGTCCGCCACGATCCTCTGTTATATGTCAACCATAGATCATTCATTGTGGTGCCACCGATCCTTCATGTTATATGTCAGACATAGTATCATCATTGGTGGGCGCCACGATCCCTCTTATATGTCAGACATTAGATTCATTCATTGGGGCGCCACGATCCCTCTGTTATATGTCAGACATAGTATCATTTCATTGCGGGGGCCACGATCCTTCAGTTATCATGTCAGACTAGATCATTCATTGTGTGGGCGCCACGATCCCTCTGTTATATTCAGATCATTAGATCATTCATTGCGTGGGCGCCACGATCCCTCTGCTTATATGTCAGACATAGATCATTTCATTGGTGGGTGCCACGATCCTTCAGTTATATGTCAGACAAGATCATTCATTTGGTGGGGCGCCACGATCCCTCTGTATATGCAGACATAGATCATTCATTGCGGTGGCGCCACGATTCCCTTCTGTTATATGTCAAGACATAGATCATCATTGGTGGCGCACGATCCCTCTGTTATATGTCAAGACATAATCATTCATTGGTGGGGCGCCACGATCCTTCTGTATATGTCAGACATAGTATCATTTACATTGGTGGGCGCCACGATCCCCTCTGTTATATGTCAGACATAGATCATTCATTGAGTGGGCGCCACGATCCCTCTTTATATGTCAGACAAGATCATTCATTGGGGGTGCCACGATCCTTCCAGTTATCATGTCAGACATAGATCATTTCATTGGATGGGCGCCACGATCCCTCTGTTATATGTCAGACATAGATCATTCATTGGTGGCGCACGAGATCCCTCTGTTAATAATGTCAGACATAGATCAATTCATTGGTGGGTGCCACGATCCTTCAGTTATATGTCAGACATTAGATCATCATTGCGGGGCGCCCACGATCCCTCGGCTTATATGTCCAGACATAGATTCATTTCATATGCGTGGGTGCCAAGAATCCGCAGTTATATGTCAGACATTAGATCATTCGATTGCGTGGCCACGATCCTTCTGTTATTATGTCAGACATAGATCCATTCATTGCGTGGGCGCCACGATCCCTCTGGTTATATTGTCAGACATAAGATCATTCAATTGGTGGGCGCCACGATCCCTTATGACATATCATCGTGGGGCTCTTTATATGTCAGACATAAGTATTCATTCCATTGGCTGCTCCACAGATCCCTCTGTCTATTTATGTCAGACATAGATCATTCATTGGTGGCCCGACCGTATTGTCAGACGAGTCTTCAGGCGACATCTTCTGTCATATGTCAGACATTAGATCATTTCATGGTAGGTCGCCACGATCCTCTCTGTTATATGTTCAAGGACATAACATTCATTGGTGGGCGCCACGATCTTCTGTATATGCAGACATAGATCATTCATTGGTGGCGCCCAAGATCCCTCTGTCCATATGTCCAAACATAATCATTCATTGGCGTGAGCGCCACAATCCTCTGTTATATGTCCATGACATAGAATCATTCATTGGTGGGCGCCACGATCCCTCGTTTATATGTCAGACATAGATTCATTCATTGGTGGGCGCCGACGATCCCTCTTTATATGTCAGTGACATAGATCATTTCATTGTGTGGGCACCAAGATCCTCGTTAACATTAGTCTCATGGTGGACGCATCCCTTCAAACATAGATCATTCATTTGGGCGGCGCCAAATTCCCTCTGTTATTTATGTCAGCGACATAGAATCATTTCATTGGGGGTGCCACATTCCTTCTGGGATCTCTGTTTAATATGAGAATTTATATTTACAACTGATGTACAATTAACCTTCCAACAAAATTTTAATATATAGATGTCATGTATGGGGTATGTAATTTTGTAATTGAAAGAATTGACAATATCACTCAACAATCACAAAATTACCATTAACAAATGTGGTTTTTATCAACATTCAATTAAAATTGCAATATGATTGCAATGGACTTCCGCACTTCAATATTTGACCCTAAGAAAAACATAACCTTATAAGTTACCACTGATAAAGGACGCTGAGTGTCAAGTAGTGTAGTTTTTTGTTATAGGAAAAAATACTAGTCACGGTTGTGGGTGTAGGTCAGGTAATGAATGTTATTATGTCATTAACAAGGTTTTGAAAGTATATTTTCTCAACACACCAAACTTCATTGTGTAGAATATCATGTGACTGAACATATTCTTCTAGTAAATTTTATGACACTATCATAATATCATGCATAGTTCAGGAAATTGTTTTTACGTCACCTGAGACGCAAGTTCTCAAGTGACCTATATAATTCAATCGTCTTTTGTCCGTCATTCTTGCATCGTCCGTTGGTATGACATATAAACAACTTTACATTTTCAAACTTCTTCTTCCTATTTACCACTGAAACCCAAATTCATTGAAATTTCGCAAGAAAACCTCCATGACTAAAGGTCAAGCAAAAATTGTGAATTATATTGGTCAGGGCCACCCCACAGGGACCTGATGGGATGGGACCAAAAGGAGTTCAAATAGGCTAAAAACTTTCAAAAATCTTCTCCTAAATTCTAAGAATCTCTCTCCTTATTAGATGCATGTTCTTTTCTAAAA
>SAYR01008812.1:88273-133930 GCA_004382745.1 Argopecten irradians irradians | reverse complement strand
AGATGCCAGCGGAGTAGTGGAGGCAGAGAGTCGGAGATCTCCAATACGATTTTTCCACAGGAATTTTCGTGTACAACAGTGGTCGGAGTACATTATCTCCAAGGGATTGTGTCCGAGACCCTCAGATCGACTTTTACAGTAGCATGTAAATCGACCAGAACAAAGCGACAAGCATGTGTCTTAACTGGGTTAGATACGCAAAAACTAGAAGGTAAATTCAAAACCCCCTAAATGATACCATTACTGTACATACAGGTTGGGGATACTCGGAACTCCGGTCCGTATATGCAGGATAGTCTTGCATTTGAGTAACCTGAATTTCAAGGCATTATTATGTTACTCAAATGCATGATTCTGTGAAATGAAAATGGACTAAGTTGTTTTAAAAAAATGTATGAAAAAGGCTTCATAATTTACAAATAACCATATACAATATATAACTGATTGAAGATTGTATGTTTTTGTGTATAAACTATTGAATTCTATAATCTCACTTTGTCATAAAGTGACAATTTAGGTGCTCTCCATAGACTACAGTGTATATAGCCATCTGGTAATCCAATAATATTAGACATTGATATTGACAGGTCCGGTAGCACGCTAAATCTGGCTATATAGCTAGATTTGACTATATAGCCAAATCTGACAACACGTATAGTGGACAAATTTAAACAAAAGTGACATACCTGGTCACAAAATCAGTGTACACATCGAAAATTGAATGACGAATCTTGAGAATTGGCAAAACAAAATATTTTTGTCATTCAAAATAATTTCCGGTGAACTTTTAAAAATCCGTTGTTGCATTTTTAGCTCACCTGGTCCGAAGGACCAAGGTGAGCTTATGCCATACCGTGGCGTCCGGCGTCCGGCGTCCGTCGTCCGTCGTCCGTCGTCCGTCCGTCCGTCCGTCCCGTCCGTCCGTCAACATGATGCTTCTTCTCCATAACGCTGTGGTCGGATTTCAACAAAATTTGGCTGTAGCATCCTTATGGGTCTACTAACTGAAAATTGTACAAATGATGGGGTGACCCCCCAGGGGCCTGAGGGCGGGGCCAAAAGGGGTCAATTTGGCTATTTCCATATAAACGACTTCTTCTCTGAACCCAAGCATGGGATAGCACCCATAATGCAATGGTAGCATCCTTATAGGGTGGGATTCAAAATTGTACAAATGATGGGGCTGACCCCCGGGGGCCTGAGGGGCGGGTCAAATGGGGTCCATTTGGCTATTTCCATATAAACGACTTCTTCTCTGAAACCAAGCATGGGATAGCCCCATAATGCAATGGTAGCATCCTTTAGGGTGGGGATTCAAAATTGTACAAATGATGGGGCTGACCCCCCGGGGGCCTGAGGGGCGGGTCAAATGGGTCAATTTGGCTATTTCCATTTAAACGACTTCTTCTCTGAAACTAAGCATGAGATAGCACTCAATAATGCAATGGTAGTATCGTTATAGGGTAGGGATTAAAATGGTAGAAATGTGTGGCTGACCCCGGGGGCCTGAGGGGCGGGGTCAAAAAGGGTAAATTTTGCTATTTCCATATAAACGACTTCTTCTCTGAAACCAAGCATGGGATAGCACCCATAATGCAATGGTAGCATCCTTATAGGGTGGGGATTCAAAATTGTACAAATGATGGGGCTGACCCCCGGGGCCTGAGGGGCGGGGTCAAATGGGGTCAATTTGGCTATTTCCATATAAACGACTTCTTCTCTGAAACTAAGCATGAGATAGCACTCATAATGCAATGGTAGTATCTTTATAGCTTGGGGATTCAAAATTGTACAAATGATGTGGCTGACCCCCGGGGGGCCATGAGGGGCGGGGTCAAAAGGGTTCAATTTGGCTATTTCCATATAAACGACTTCTTCTCTGAAACCAAGCATGGGATAGCACCAATAATGCAATGGTAGCATCCTTATAGGATGGGGATTCAAAATTGTACAAATGATGGGGCTGACCCCCGGGGGGCCTGAGGGGCGGGGTCAAAAGGGTTCAATTTGGCTATTTCCATATAAACGACTTCATCTCTGAAACCAAGCATGGGATAGCACCATAATGCAATGGTAGCATCCTTATAGGATGGGGATTCAAAATTGTACAAATGATGGGGCTGACCCCCAGGGGGCCTGAGGGGCGGGGTCAAAAGGGGCCAATTTGGTCTATTTCCATATAAAACGACTTCTTCTCTGAAACTAAGCATGGTATAGCACCCATAATGCAATGGTAGCATCTTTATAGGGTGGGGATTCAAAATTGTGCAAATGATGGGGGCTGACCCCAAGGGGCCTGAGGGGCGGGGTCGAAAGTGGCCAATTTGGCTATTTCCATATAAACGACTTCTTCTCTGAAACCAAGCATGGGATAGCACCCATAATACATGGTAGTATCCTTATAGTGTGGGAATTCAAAATTGTGCAAATGATAGGGCTGACCCCCCGGGGGCCTGAGGGTGGGGTCAAAAGTGGTCAATTTCCATATAAATGACTTTTTCTCTGCAACTTAACATGGGATTACGCTCATAATGCAATGGTTACATCTTATAGGGTTGGATTCAAAATTTGCAAATGATGGGGCTGACCCCGGGGGCCTGAAGGTGGGGTCAAAAGGGGTCAATTTAGCTATTTCATATAAACGACTTCTTCTCTGCAACTAAAGAATGGAAGAGCACTTATAATGCAATGGTAGCATCCTTATAGGTTTGGGATTTGAAATTGTACAATTGATAGGGCTGACCCCGGGGCCTTAGACGGCAATAGATGCGGGGTCAAAAGGTCAATTAGGCTACTATTTTCATATAAATTACTTTGTCTCTGAACCTATGTATTTGATAGCATATTTGTATGGTATCAATAGCATCATTGTATGGTTGTGATTCAAAATTAAACTTTGGGAGTCAATTTTGCTTATTTTTCTAATTGTCTGAGTCTTGTGATAATTACTAACAAAAAACCAGGTGAGCGATACAGGCCCTCTGGGCCTCTTGTTTGGTACTCGCATCCATTCATCCTCATGTTCTGATGAAAAAGATATAAAATCCAATTTTCCCATTTGAAATATGCCATTATCTTGTTGTTTATGAGCCTACTATGGCACTTTTTGCACATGGTCAGCTATTTGCACCGGATCTGCATGCCCAAGCGCACCTGTGGCCGAATCTTCATCATGTGGATGCTTATCTGCAGACGAACAACGACGCCAATATTGTTTCGCCTCGCTATAGTTTTCTTACCAAGAATAGTGATAATGGATACTAAATAATGTAACGATGGAATTTTAAAAAGTTGCCTTGCAAATGAACAAGTAGTCAAACATTATTCATATCACCGTTTACATGTTTCGTCATCCATGCTTCATACTTCACGGAGAAAAATGGTGACCAGACCTCACGCTGTTTGTTTACGTTTGTCCACTATAACGTGTTGTCAGATTTGGCTATATAAGTCAAATCTAGCTATATAGCCAGATTTAGCGTGCTACCGGACCTGATTGAGGAACTTCTGATGGGCATTACCAACATCTAATATCTGACCCCTATATGAGACTCACAGATCCATCCTGATCTATCAGAGTTATTTCCCTTTGTTTTTATTCGGTCAGTAATAAATTATCAATGTCTTGGGTAAAAGTATGCTTCTGATGGACAAATGCAACATCTCATTCGACATTGGAATTTTGACATTTTCGGAATATTTCTAAATATTGTCGGAAATTTCTCTTGAGATGTTATTAACGTAACGTTGTGATTGTACAGATGGAGTGAAGTGGAGGGAAATTAAAGTAACTCTGACAGATCAGAATGGATATGTGATTCTTTTATAATTAATCAATCGTGGTTTTCCTTTTACACATTATCAACAGCAACCTGATGATCTAGATTTGGTTTTCATGTCACAGAACAAACTATGAGGTCTATGATTAAAATAAAGTTAAAATTTTGTTAGATTCAATAATGACATTAAAAAAATTGTTTTCTGTTTCAGATATCAAAAACAGACAATTGTCATCATGTGAAATGGACTCCAACTAGTCGGACTTCATTCCACATGATTGCTTTTCTCTGAGGAGTGCTCATTGGTACGGAGGTGCTGAAACTTTATGATCAAACATGGCCTCTTGAAACTGCAGATGTTCCCAAACAGCCTTATCTATCAAACGACATTCTGTTCAGATCAAACACAGAGAAAAATGCAGACAGAAATATGTTTGGGAATGTTGTTGATCGATTCTGGATATAACTCCATCGGTGTTGGAATTGTTGTGAACAGTGAAGTTCCCCTGTTTGTTAGCATAAATGAAAGTAAAAGTAACTTGCTCTGTCTAAGTGCAGAACTATACAAACTCGCCCTACCCAAATCCAGATGGCAAAACTCGGGTACTGGAGTACAGTGTCTGTAAAGAAGACAGTATTAGTAAAATACACAAACTGCTACAGAAGAAATATTTCCATGTGCCATTAGGCCTGCCTGACAAAAGTTTGATGGAAGGATTGTGTGGTCGACGTGGGGCAGATTTAAACCAACCTCACTCAGGCACTGCTGTTGGCACATGCCAAAAATGTTAGTGATAGGTGGCACCACTTCAACTTCAAAGCAATTTCATAGAAATTGATGACAAGTATTCTACAAGATTTGGGGATTTTAACTTTGATGAATCTGCATTTAGAAACTCACATCAAATGATAAGTTATCTGAAGGAATATAAATTTGATGTCATTGTGTCTATGACCCCGTTTGTAAGTGTAGAGTCGAAATCATTTAAAAGTAAAGCTGATTTATTAATATGTGATGTTGAGGAGCGCAGCCCTTCACTACTGAGGTGGTACAGCGGACTAATGAGCATGGTTGACATCACAAAGGAGGCCGCTTCCACCTGGTACACCACACAACTGGCCAATATGGTCAAAGACTTTGGCATCAAGTCATTCAATTTCCATGGTTGTGAATCAAACTTTTTACCTAAGATTCATAAAACACACAGACTGCTAGCAAATCCAGGAACATTCACTACAGAGTTTGTATCACAAGTGAGTCCGACAGCTGGGGGTCTAGTACAGGTAAGCTGTGGCTATCGCAGCCAACAGTTTCCTGTGTACACAAAATCATCGCGAAAAGAATCTCATTGGTCCATAAAAACGGACTGCGGAGTGTTATTCCTTCGATATTGACTCTTGGAATTCTTGGCTACCAGTTTGTTGTGCCTGAATCATCGGTGGAACGACATATAGTGTAAATAGAACACTAACATGTCCAAACCTGAACCAGAATTATAACATTCGTTGGATGCAGCTAAGCTTTCATTGCCTGTCATGAAATTTGCCTTCACACCATGGGACTATGATAAAGATGTTGTGGAGATATTTAATAACATGATGAAGATAAGAAAAGAGAAAAGTGATTCCATTACTGCTGAAGGCAATGAGAGAGGCTGAGATGACAGGTTAGTGATAATTCTGTAACCATGTCTGGGGATCTCTGTAACATAATCTGGGCATCTTTTTAACAATGTACATCTTGGCAAAGTTATACGGAACATTTGTATTTTATTTCTAATAATTAGTACCATACATTTACAACAACGGAGTAAAGTGATACTTCAGTAGAATAGCTTACTGCACCAAAGTTCATATCCAAGTTAATTAATTTAGATCTGAATTGAAAATTGTGTTATCCATTTAAATAATTACATATTAATGATCAATTTATGCAGAGTTTATATCAATTGTACGTATGTAAAATTGTTACTTTTGCTGATTGTTATGTACTGCATATATAAATTTTAATTCAGGTGCCCAATCATCCGTCCAATTTGGTGGGGCTCTCCAAGGGATGAAAATGCACTTTTGGTGGATTCTGAGTTTATGGTAGGAGACTCCCTCTTGGTGGCCCCAATATTGGAGAAAGGTGCCAAAGAAAGAGACATCTACCTGCCAGAAGGAGACTGGCATGACAGATCCACGATCAACATGAGCAAGGGAAGCAGTGGCTTAAGGCACACAAGGTCAAACTCACAGAAGTGGTTACTTCACTCGCTCTCACGTACTAGCATAATTAAACTGGGCTTAAACTTATGTTGTTATTCTAGTCAGGATTTGTATTTCTGTTCTTAGAGTTACTTCCCTTGGTTTTTTACTCTGTCAGTACTTAGAGTTACTTCCCTTGATTTTACTACGTACTGACACACATTGATATATATGGAGTGAAAGACAGGGCTCGAATTTTACATTTTTGTCACTTGCTAAAAATAGCAAGTGCCCTAAATTTTTACTTGCTAAAATATATATTTACTTATAATTAATATCCGTATTCAAATTACAGTTTTTCCTTTATTTTTGCATGATGATGTGAAGTGTATATATAAAGTACATGATGTATATCAACAACATTATAGTAGAACTGGGTCCCCATCTTTTCCATTAAAATAATTTTTCACAATCATCATGCCATTTTTACAGTTGTCCCTGATAAAAACCACTTGCTGAAATAAGCAAGTGCATATTTTTTTCACTTACTATTCTGGTATATCTACTAGCAAAAAGCAAGTTAAACAGCTTGAAATTCGAGCCCTGGTGAAAGAGGAAGGGTTTAACTGATGGAGTGATACAGTGAAACAAGGAAGGTAACTCTTAAAGATCGGAATGTTAGTCGGCATTATAGCTTTAAACTATTGGTGTTATTATGCAAAACTTCAGAAATGAAGTGGTAGTTGTAAATTTGTGTTTATATAGGTATGTAGATATAGAAATCTGTTTAAACTGGATAAAAATTTATAACTTTAAATGTATTTGAAATTGGATCTTTATACTTCATAGAAAAAAGTCATTTCCTACAGATTTTTTTGGTGAGTTGACTTCAGATTAAAAGATGAAAAAAATCTTTATTTTATTCTAGTCCTGAAGCTTAACAATTGATAGAATAGCAAATATGTGTTATGCAAATTAGACAATAGAATATTTGAGTGTGTGCTTATAGTTTTTAAGTTATATGTACAGGTGTAGGTACATCTGTAGTCATTAAACAGCAGTTCGATGCATATTTAAAAAAAACAAAACAACAAAAAGCCAAAGTGAAAAAAAGCAATTACAAATACAAACGAAATTATAATTTACATACTATAGGCAGCTTTCACTTGTTTTAATGATAAAAAACAATGTTGTAATTGGTTTAAATTGTTGTACTATATACATGTGAAAATATAGCATCAACCCATGGCTATGTTGTACAAAATTATGTAAAGAGAAGAAGAAAGTAGACTCAAAATCTAATGAACTTGAACAGATTTACTTATAACATATGTATTTTTAAGGAATAAGCTATGTAGAGAGATAGAGAGACAGAGAGGAGAGAGAGAGCTAGAATAGTCATTAATGAAAAAGGCTGGTTTTTATAGCCTTTTTAATGATGCTTATTGATAGGAAAAAAATATCATTGAATTTAGAGTAATGTAGAGTTTACAGAATTCCATATGTTTGTGCTGAGGTTTTTTTTGTGTATTTAAGTTGTTTTAGTGTAAATATAGTTATTATTGTTTTAACCAAATCTTGTGATATTTATGTGAATTACGCGTATGTATATATAATTTTTACACAATGAACAAAAAACTGTATGTGTAAAAATTGTGATATATTTTGTGTTTATATGTGAACCATATAGTATGTGTAAATGTACAGTTGTGATGGACATGTTACGATGTCTGACAATGATGAGACTTGGTGACTGTCCATCCCTAATTATGAGGAAGGCTATATAAGCTACCAATACTGTACTGTATAACAGGTTATTTTTGCCACTCGCTGATATCGTCATTTTTACCTGAGAAATTGAAATTTAATTTTTGCCACTTGATTTTTCGCCAATTGGAGATCAAGTGTTTAAGTTTAAAACCATGAGCTGTGTATTGGGGTCTTTGGTAGGTGTTTACATGTATAGTGGTAACAGTTAAGCAATGATGTATCATAGCAGAGATTTAACCACTGTATCGAACAATGTATAACGTAAAACACATGTGTAATTGAAGTATATATTTTCTTTTATTTAATTTAATTCAATTACCGATGTTCAGATTAGTCGCAGGTGAACCGGCTGTTTAGATTATACATTAATGAAAATATTTACAAGTCTTACTTGTTATCAGATTACGTATATATACGTATATATGCATAATGGGATATCAGCTAAATAATTCCTATTATAACTCATATTCGCCAGTTTATATTTTGCCAAGCTATGGTATAGCAAAAATTATACACTGATGAAAAAAACCAGTAATACATTAACTATGGCACATCTTTTAACAATGTTTTATTGATATTTTATGAAAAAATTACTTGAAGAATTGTTTCCATATCGTGGCTTCCTATTTCTAAGGAAATCAAGATTATTGATGATGTACATTAAAGATTTTTTTAAAATTTCTTATAGGACAGTTCAGTCTAGGTTCATTAAAGTACATTTCTTAAAGGGACAATTCAGTCTAGGGTTCATTAAGTCATTTCTTATAGGACAATTCAGTCTAGGTTCATTAAAGTACATTAAAATTTGCACATATATCGGAAACAAACCAGTTCTAATAGAAATTACATTTAAGTTGGTTTTATTGTGATATGCCAGAAAAGCCCACTGTAGTGAAATGTATGTGAAATGTTCAAACTCGCTTACTGTCTGCCATTACACATAGTGGTCGGATGTCTTGTTTGGTTTGGTTTGTTTATTTTTACGTCCTATTAACAGCCAGGGTCATGTAAGGACGTGCCAGGTTTGTTGGTGGAGGAAAGCCGGAGTACCCGGAGAAAAACCACCGACCGCGGTCAGTACATGGCAACTGCCCCACATGGGATTCGAACCCGCATCCCAGAGGTGGAGGGCTTGTGGTAATATGTCGAGACATCTTAACCACTCGGCCACCGCGGATGTCTTGTATGCCGAACCCTGGCTCTTGCCAGTGTAGTAAAGAAATGTTTGTCTAGAACTTCTCAAATCGCTCCTACAGTAGTGTGTTTATACCTTATTAGATGCATGTTCTTTTCTAAAAATAATTTCATCACCTCCTCAGTGGTTATGTATTGTATTTGTTTAATGCGTGTGCGTACATGTTGTACCTGTTTAATCGTAATGATCAACGATTTGGAATTTCAACCGCATCAGTCAAAATACTTAACAATGCTTTGAACTTTGTCAATATTTCTTGTTATATTTCTCAGAGGGAATGTAGAACAATACTTTTATGTCATATTTTGTTTCGTGGTTATGTAACAGAACCTCACTGAATTGTCCCTTTAAAGGCTCACTACATATCAAAAACAGAAATCAAAAATGTATCAATAACACTTCAAACATCAAACTTTATGACCTGAGGTGAAGTTACAATACCAAACAAATTCATACAAGAATCCCTGTGTAAATCAGCTATGATAACAAAGAATGTTCATTTGGCTAGTTTGTCACGTGGCGTAATGACAGTTAACTACTGTACGGTAATTAAGGCAATGGCAGGAAATATCAGACACCCGGAGTTGTGAAAATTAACATTTAATTTGTCCATTTGATATTGTAATGGAACTTATAATAATTAAGTATACTCAGGAAGCCATTACTTTTTGGGACTCGACAAAATTATCAACCTGATTTTACGGTTACATTTTAAAATAAAAAGCCATTTTGGTTAAGGCGTGTACCTTTAAAGCTTCCTATAATTTCCTGTGAATGTTTCTGTGGTAAGATCTGTGATTGACGAGTGTGACATTTACTGGGTATAAATCTTTGATGATATTAACTTTAAAGTAACCAACTACTGATTAACATAATTAATTATACTAGAGCAGAAGTTCATCACAGTACCATATTATTGTTAGTTCATCTTGGATGTAAGTTCATCACAGTACCATATTATTGTTAGTTCATCTCGGATGTAAGTTCATCACAGTACCATATTATTGTTAGTTCATCTCGGATGTAAGTTCATCACAGTACCATATTATTGTTAATTCATCTCGGATGTAAGTCCATCACAGTACCATATTATTGTTAGTTCATCACGGGTGTATTTATCAATGCTGTTACCACAACATGTATGTACCATATATATATATATGTCGTCTCAACACGGTTTATTTGTGAATTTTTAGCCCAACATCATCAGATGGTGGGCGATTCAAATCGCCTTTCATCCGTGGTATATGGTTTGTCCTTTAACAATTCTTGTTACCTCAATTTTCAGAAAGTACCAAATGGATCTTTTTCAAATTTGATATGTAGGTTCTCCTAAAGCCCTGGTTGCGCATATTGCATTTTGGGACTGATAGGTCAACAATATTCAAAATATTTGAAAAGCAGAGAAAAGATCCCTCTGTCATTTTTCAGACATAGATCATTCATTGGTGGGCGCCACGATCCTTCTGTTATATGTCAGACATAGATCATTCATTGGTGGGCACCAAGATCCCTCTGTCCATTGACCAACATAGATCATTCATTGGTGGGCGCCACGATCCCTCTGTTATATGTCAGACATAGATCATTCATTGGTGGGTGCCACGATCCTTCTGGGATCTCTGTTAATATGAGAATTATTTTACAACTGATGTACAATTAACTTCCAACAAATTTTAATATATAGATGTTCATGTATGGGTGTATGTTAATTTGTAATGAAAGAATTTGAAATATCACTCAACAATCACAAAATTTACCATACAAATGTGGTTTTTATCAACATCAATAAATTGCATATGATGCAATGGACTTCCGACTACAATATTTGACCCTAGAAAAAACCTTATAAGTTACCCACTGATAAAGATGATGAGTGTCAAGTAAGTGTAGTTTTTGTTATTGAGGAAAAATACTAGTTCACGGTTGTGGGTGAGGTCAGGTATGAATGTTATATGTCATTGACAAGGTTGAAAGTATATTTTTCTCAACACCAAACTCATTTGTGTATGAATGATGTGACTGACATATCTTTCTAGTAAATGTTATGACACTATCATAATATATGATAGTTTAGAAATTGTTTTTAGGTCACCTGAGACGAAGTCTCAAGTGACCTATATATTCTAATCGTCTTTTGTCCGTCATCTTGCATCGTCCGTTGTATGACAATAAACAATTTACATTTTCAACTTCTTCTCCTATACCACTGAACCAAATTCATTGAAATTTTGCAGAAACCTTCCATGACTAAAGGTCAAGCAAAATTGTGAATTATATGGTCAGGGCCAGCCCCACAGGGACCTGATGGATGGGACCAAAAGGAGTCAAATAGGCTAAAACTTCAAAAATCTTCTCCTGAAATTCTAGAAATGGTAGAATCAAGTACTCTTCATAGATGGAAAGGTCTTGCATGTCTTGTAAGGTACTAATTGTGAGCATTATATACATGTACAGTGGTCATTTGTTATAGGAAATGAGTCAAAGGTTGTCATAATTATCACTATCAGATGGCCATTGAATCCTATTAACAATTTTTATCTATGACTGACCCCCAGGGGCCTTCCGGGTGGGGCCAAAAGGGCTCAAATAGGCTAAAACTTCAAAAATCTTCTGAAAATCTAGAAATGGTAGAATCAAGGACTTTTCATAGATGGAAAGGTCTTAAGGTACTTTACAAAAATTGTGAATGATATGACCCTGGGGTCTCCCGTTCCCCCTGGGTAGGGGGGCAAGTTTACTATAGTTTATATAGGGAAAACACATTTTTGAGCATTATTTGTTCATTTGTAATAGGAAATGAGTCAAATATTGTCATAATTATTATTATGGGTTGGTGGTGGAACTTTGTTGACAAAATTTCCCTGACTGACATGTGCACCCAGGGGTCTGAGGGGCAGGGCCAAATAGGTTTTACATTATGTAACCATTTAAGCTTCAAAAATCCTCTTCTCAAAGTCAATAAATAATTCCCTTCACATATAGAAAACTCACAAGTCTTTTCAAACAAAATTGATTTAAATAAATCTGGGGTTCTGGATGTCTCACCCTTGGGGAGATGGTAAACTTTATTTAGTCCACAAACCATTTTATTGGATAGTAATTAGATACTACATGTAAACGTTCATGATGGTCCTGACTTGACATTTTTTAATACCAAGGTAAAGCAATACTCAGGTGACCTTCAAAGGCCTCATGGGCCTCTTGTTTAACTCTACTGCCTAGAATTATTTATGTGAATATGTGTACACATGTCCAGGGTAAGTCCATAGATAATATGTAAACTCATTATAAATTATTATTATTATGTAGATAGTCGACAAAGATTTTTATTTGCATTGAAGTTTATGATAAAATTGTAAAAAAAAATATATTTACTAGTTTGATGAGATTTCCATGTCAAAATGATTTGTAAAGTATATAGCTGTACACTGTTAGAAATAACCTGGCTTTGCATTGCTTGGTCATCTTACTCAAATTGTACCAGAGATGACGTGTAGCCAGGGAGAACAGGATATGAGGACAGTGTGGTATGGTGCAGATCCTCCTGTTGAAGATGTTCCACCGCCGACAGAGTATAAATGATATTCATCATTTGAACAATAATTGGTGTTTATTCGTATAGATATGAGTCTAATTAACACAAAAAATAATATAAAATAATTTGTTTCACCTTTGCTGCATGCGCAATCAGTACTTCATTCTATATAGGCTATAGTGACACGGATTTTGGGATACAATTAATTATTTTTCATATTTTTAACTTAAGTAAAATTGGAAGCTCAAACTTTTCAATGGTGGTAATGGTGTAAAGTAAGTAACTTTTGTAACTGAAGAAAAATACTAAATCGTCTGCTCCTGTTTCTGATAGTGAAAAAATACCATTTGTCAGCGGTGGAGCATCTTTAAGTGTTCAGTCGTATATTGAGTGTAGTTCCACATCCTTGCAATGAAGTTAGGAGGGTATACTGCATGTATACAATGATTGACAAACTACTCATACAGTGTAGAAGTGTGTGATCAATATCAGAACAAAATACTGCCACTTAATTTAGAGTTATGCCCCTTGGTTACAAAATGATCGTCCAACTAACTCTCCTAACTAACTGGAGGAATTTCAACGGAACTTGGTGGCAATAATGCTTATACACAGTGTAGATCAGTGTTATAAAGATATACTTTACTTCCAATATTTTCAGAGTTATGCCCCTTTCTCTGGAAATGATTAACCATCATTTCTTTGTTTTAGATAAATGATCTGAATTTAAATTGGCCTGCTCAAAGACAGTTCTATTTTATAATTACCTAATTAGTCTGTACAGCTATCTATTGTTTATAAATTAAAAAAAGACCACGTTTCTTTAATATTGTTTTATACCAGGAGTGAATGAAAGGTCAGGATGAAATTCTCATATCAAATATGTATATGATATGATGTATGTAATTACTATATGCATTGTTTACCAGAACCTTACTACTTGACATTCCTGTTTGATTTGGTTGTAGCTGAGGAGTGTTTTACACGTTTATACAGAAATTCATGTCTACACTATGTCTGATCTCTATTTTTTCATAAATCACAATTTTTTAATAAATCATCAACAACAGTATATTCTTATCAGTTTGTTTTATATAAACAGGTTATCGTGACCTATTGCTATAGTCTTTTGTATGTCGTGGTGTGACATGTGCTGTACGTCATCGGTTAATATAAATCCTTGTGAACATCGTGAGTTAATATAAACAGAGCTTAATGAAACTTTGAATGTAGACTCACAGTGGAAAGATCTCAACGAGATTGAAAATCAGATTGATTTCAGTGTAACTGACAGAGTTATTGCCCTTTGCACTTATGATATTTTTCGGACATTGAGAACTTCATACATGTAACTAAACAAGAATTCCACGGAAGTGGATGTGTTGCCTGAACGCATCACAAAAAATAGTTATTTACAGTTGAAAACACAGGGACCTGGCACGAAAATTTTTATCAATAGTATATATATATATATTATAGTATCAAGGGTATAAACTCGGCGGTCGAGAAAAACGCACCTATTTTTTTAAAACCGTGATCATTTTAATAAATATGATATACAACATTGACGGATTTCTTACCTTAAAGAGAAATAATTTATCTTTCCATTGAGTGCTTGATGAACAAAATTTGCCAAGTATTGACGAAGTTATGGCTTGATGAATTGGGAAATTTACGAAAAATATGCAACCCTGTCCGGTCGAAATGTCGTCTCGGCTCTAATGGGTACCTCAAAAACTAAGCCAAAATCACAAAATCTACGCTTGAGTTGGTAAACAGTACCCAGAACTGTGTTCATCCACAATCTCCTTTGGAGGTGTCATTACCCGTACTTTGTAGAAACTCCATTTAAACATCGTGTAGCTCACTTACTTTAACCGTCACCGCCATGTTCATTTTTCTCTCGGAACGCTTCTCGACTACACATATCGTGACTACATTATGCAAATTACGTTATGTTGTGCTTGTGTGTAAACTCAAGAAGCGTTCCGAAGAACAAATAACCGTCACCGCCATGTTCATTTTTCTCTCGGAACGCTTCTCGACTACACATATCGTGACTACATTATGCAAATTACGTTATGTTGTGCTTGTGTGTAAACTCAAGAAGCGTTCCGAAGAACAAATAACCGTCAACGCCATGTTCATTTTTCTCTCGGAACGCTTCTCAACTACACATATCGTGACTACATTATGCAAATTACGTTATGTTGTGCTTGTGTGTAAACTCAAGAAGCGTTCCGAAGAACAAATGAACATGGCGGTGACGGTTAAAGTATGTGAGCTAAACGATGTTTAAATGGAGTTTCTACAAAGTACGGGTTTAAAAAAATAGGTCCGTTTTTCTCGACCGCCGAGTTCATACCCTTGATACTATAATATATATATGTATATTACAGTATTGGTTAAAAAATTTCGTGCCAGGTCCCTGTGGTTGAAAATATTGTTAATAAGTAGGTGAAGTTATCAAGTCCCTAACTCTTGCAAATATTAATGGATTTTGACCAGTATCGAACCCATCTAAGATCTCATTGATATAAGGCAATATACCAAATTTGGTTGAAATTGGACAATAAACACTAAAGTTATCGAACGGAAACCATGGATTTTTGGCAAGGGTCACCTCGCCATTGTGATCGTGGTTGCAAAATTCTCTTTCAGTCAACTTCCTCAATATGATTGGCTTAAAAATTGCTCGCAGATACTAGCGCTCCTAGTGGCAGTGTATTCAACAACTTTGATTTTACCGGGAATTTTAAATAGCAAATTTTGAATGAAGTCCTGTAACACTTGCAATTATTGACGGATTTTGACCAACCAAAATCCAAGATGGCGGGCATTTGGATCCCTTTAGTACTTTTTGAGAAATAGCAGTAACAAACTTAAAATATCAAAATCAAAGATGGCTACCTATCGGGCATCTTGTTGACTGATCGGTCCCAAAATGAAATATGCACAAATAGGACCCTAGGGAAACCTATAGAGTACATATGAAATTTGAGAAAGATCCCTTCAGTGCTTTCTGAGAAATAGCGCTAACAAGAATTGTCAACGGACGAAGGATGGACGTACAACAAATTATGGACAAAAGGCGACACGAATAGCCACCATCTGATGATGGTGGGATAACAAGACGGAGAATTCGTCATATAAAAACAACACAATAGTATTTTTTCTTCATCATTTATTCAATGTATGTACCTTTATGTAACTTCATTTATTACCAAGACTTGTAGTACAGCAGAATATATGTATAATTCAGTTTTTTTATCCTGAACTGAACATCCGGTTTTACTATGTGATAGTTCAGGGGTGTATATAATGTCAGTGATAGTAACCCCTGGATATCAAGGATGTAGTAACACATGTTACTTTGTTTGTTACAATGATAATGAACCTTATATAAATTAATATGACACATTCTTTAAAATGCTTCTTTGGTTTCACGTTCTTTATATTTTTATTGTCACACTATTACTGTTTTATGTGTTAATGTATATAGACTATACAAGAAGTGCTGTACCCAATTTAGTGTCATGAAAACTTCTCACGCTATCAGAAAGTGATGCTGATGTTGGAAATATGCATTTTACACGGGCTTCATGACATGTCTACATATGAGATTTCAGATAGTGTGAAATCACTATAAAGATAACAAGGGCCTTTCAGTTACAAAGTCCTTATTAATTGTGACTTGTTTTGGCAGTGGGACATTTGATACAAATTGTTTCAAATCAAACTACTATCAATAGAGGAACCAACAATGTCTTCTCTATATAAATGTACAATAAGCCTTTACCCCTCCCTCAAGGGACACCAGATACCCAGGGTCCTGCTGTTCACACTTTTGTTGGTATGACCTATTCTGATCTATCAGGGTAACTCTGCAGTGCTGGTGGACTCATACAAAGGGAAGTAACTCTGCAGTGCTGGTGGACTCATACAAAGGGAAGTAACTCTGCAGTACTAGTGGACTCATACAAAGGAAAGTAACTCTGAGGTGCTGGTGGACTCATACAAAGGGAAGTAACTCTGCAGTACTGGTGGACTCATACAAAGGGAAGTAACTCTGCAGTGCTGGTGGACTCATACAAAGGGAAGTAACTCTGATCAATCAGAATGACCTGCCATCAAGGAAAAGTATTACCCCAGTAGGTAGGTTTTACCCTATCTGGAACTTGAGAAGATTTTTTCAGTAAATATTATCCCTTTTGGACCTACCCCTCAAGTTTCTGGAAGGTTGGTATTATATAAAGAACAACTTTAGTTGACTATTGGCCAAATCGTGGTTCTGAACAATGAATTTGATTCAGTAGTGTTGAGAAGAAGTCAATATTGTTTCAAATTCTCCACAAGCAGCACAAGGCTGAAAGACTATTTAATGCTTTACATCTCTCCCCTTTCACCAGTACATAACTTAAATAACAGTAGATTAAAGCGTTTTATTTCCCACAACCAGAGATAAATTCATTTATCAATACCATCACACATCCAAAACATATTTATTTATAAACTCTACAACACCATACAAATTAACACTTAAGAACAGTTAAAACCAAATTTAAAATGATTTGTGTGTGAATCTGACTACTATATACCAGTGCTATCAGATGTAAATTAGGCTGATGTTGTCCATCTAGTAGTGATATACAGCAGGTTGTACTCACAGGGACCTGGCATGAATTTCTAACCAACAGTATACTATGTCATATATACAAAAACTGTTGGTTAGAAATTTGTGCCAAGTCCCTGTGGTTGTACTCTTCACATTTTACAAAGCATGTAATCTATTTATTACTTGGTATCGTACCCCATGCAGAGATATACCATCACTTAAAGAGATTCAGGAAAAGTGGAGAGTGTTCGTCATCAGGCTATACATTATCACTGTATTCAACCACATAACCACCCAACTGAAATATAATCCAATTGATTAAGTATTCCGAATCAGTCAGCTTGGTGATTACCACTTTGATATAAACTGTCAGTAGACAAACACTAGGAGTAACAGAGGTCAAAAATTTATACATGAAAAATAAATTAAACAATTAAGATACAACTTTTAAACATCTAAATTTAACTATTATTGAAGGTCAAACATCTTTGAACCAAATTTATTTTCAGAGTAGTTGCCTTTAGCTGTGTAATGAGAAGTTCAGTCAAATAAGAATGTGAATTGTCATACCTCACCTGAGGCTACTAACAACAAAGATAATTAAGCCTCTTTATACTTCACTCACACATGATATGTATACTTCAATACATATTACAGTGTATACATTATAACTATTAGCATAAGTGATACATTCCATTCTCTTTCTTTACACTATAGAAAGTAACATCACACAACAATAAATCTGTTAATTAATACTAATTCAAGAACTCTCTCCCCCCCCCCCCATTCCCTCTCCCTCAGTCTCTCCCCTGAGCCTCCCCCTCTCTCTCCCTCTCTATAATACCAAACATACTGCAACAATGGCACAAAACAATAATGAAAACATTGGTCCTTGTTGAAATCTTGAAATTTGAAAAATTAAACTTATGAAATGCAAACTTATTTCTGGACCACTGAAAGCTTTGCCTTGAGTTCATGAACAAACAGCGCAAAGGTCACCAACTGTTGAATTTGGATTTGTAATTCCTCTATGAATTAAATTGCTAGGATTAGTTTATTAAATGTTATTAACAAGAGACAAATAGCTGATCAAAAGATTGATAAGGTTTAATTTTCATATGTATACAGCAAGATATATCCATGGATCAAGACTTTCATGATTTTTATTAACAACACAATTAAACAAATTATTTTTTTTGTTACATGGCAGAGGTATACACTGTTCATAAGACCTATGTCACTCATTTCTTATTTTTTCACTTATCACTAATTGATTATTAAATTTTCATGATGTGACAATGTCCCATGAAATTAGGAGAATATCATACCTTAGCAAAAATGACCTTCAACCGTAAAGTATTTAATTTTGACAAGAATCATGTTACTGTATCCATCAGTGATAACTATTGCACTGCCTTTTCCCCTTTACTCAAACTGGCCTATGAGAACCATCATATATATACCGACTAGAAGAGCTATAATCTCCTTTACAGACTGGCCTAGAGACGAGTCCTCTAAAAGCTCTGGTATAACTGAGACTGTAGCGATGTAAATAAAACCACCAGCTGTGAACGGGAGGATCCAGACCGTCGCAGCTTCTCCAACGCCCTCGGCCAACAGACTGGACACTGTCCCCAACATGGCTCCAATAGCTGTAGAGAACTGCAGCATCATTGCCTGTAAACAAATATTTATACAGGTAAACAAATCAATCACATGAATGTAAACAACAAACATCATTGATACAGGTAAACAAATTAATGACATGCGTGTTAATAAACATCATTGATACAGGTAAACAAATCAATGACATGCGTGTTAATAAACATCATTGATACAGGTAAACAAATCAATGACATGAATGTAAACAAACATCATTGATACAGGTAAACAAATCAATGACACATATACAGTAAACAAACTTCCCCCTTTTCAACGAGTGCCTATTGCAATATTATGAAGCTAAAGCCAAGATGCTATACATAAATCTTAAAAGTAAACAACTCATGATCTTTTATGTACCGCAAAGTGCGCAAACTGGACCAAAACCAGTGTACCACATCAGTAAATAATGAAAACTCTGAGGTAAAGGGTTTATAGAATTCACAAAGTATATTGACCATTGGAACAATTATTCTGTAGACCAAACAAAAATGAATATATACATCAAACAAGTTTTCTGACTATTATCTATTAAAGTTCAAAGGTCATCCTCCTAAGCCGAAGATAAAGACTTATTAGGTAATAGAAGCTCATTGATTACCTTGAATCAACAGATAAAACACTCTTTACTGGTAAAAGAAACAAGAAAGTAAATTATATTTTTTTACAAATTAATGAGTGTTACCTTTCTCTTTGTGCAGCCAGACTGGACAAGAATAGCAAAGTCTCCTATTTCATGAGGAATCTCATGTAAAAATATTGTTATAGTGGTAATGATGCCAAGATTACGGCCCATCAGAAAGGAAGCTCCAATAGCTAGTCCATCAGTAAAATTGTGGGCAAAGTCTGCAGCAAGGTTGAGGTAGCCAGCTACCTTTATATCCTCAACTGGTTCAGGTGCTGATGGAAAAAAAATCATTAAAAACATTTGTACTTGTACTTAAATATCAGATATAAAAATTTGAATATTGATTACAGAAACTATGATTTTAAAGGTTCCCTAAACCGAAACAGCTTTTGATTTTTAAAATGGGAATATAAAATGAGTTTTGATCATTTTTGTGAGCCACAAAAGTTATCAGCTTACCTGTAATACTACACTTATAAACATCTTTAAAATAATTCAAAGATGCTCCATCGCTGACAAATGGTATTTTTTCTCTATTAAAGACGAATTAGTATTTTTCTTCAGATACAAAAGTAACTTACTTTAAACCATTACCACCATTGAAAAGTGTGAGCTTCTAATTTTACTTAAAGATAAAAATATAAACAAGGGCCCAATGGGCCCGAATCGCTCTCTGCAATCTGGTTATCATACATGGTTCATACTAAACAAATAGAGTAAATAAGAATTTATATCATCCCTAAGCACATTAGAGGCCTCTTTGCCTCTTGGTTATTAAGAAGAAGTCTTTTAATGATTTTAGCCTATTTGACCCCTGTGACCTTGAATGATGGTCAAGCTCATTTATCTGAACAAACTTGGTAGCCCTTGATCCCAGCATGCCACAGGCCCAATATCAGGTCCCTAGGCCTCTTGCTTATTAAGAAGAAGTCATTTAAAGATTTTAGCCTATTTGACCCCTGTGACCTTGAATGAGGGTCAAGGTCATTCATTTGAACAAACTTGGTAGCCATTCATCCCAGCATGTCACAGGCCCAATATCAGGTCCCTAAGCCTCTTGGTTATTAAGAAGAAGTCATTTAAAGATTTTAGCCTTTTTGACCCCTGTGACCTTGAATGAAGGTCAAGGTCATTGATTTGAACAAACATGGTAGCCCTTGATTCAAGCATGCCTCAGGCCCAATATCAGGTCCCTAGACTGTTTGGTTATTAAGAAGAAGTCGTTTAAAGATTTTTGCCTTTTTGACCCCTGTGACCTTAAATGGAGATCAAGGTCATTCATTTGAACAAAATTGGTAGCCCTCTATCCCAGCACGCCACATGCCCAATAACAGGTCCCTAGGCCTCTTCGTTATTAAGAAGAAGTCGTTTAAAGATTTTAGCCTATTTGACTCCTGTGACCTTGAATGAAGGTCAAGGTCATTCATTTGAACAAACTTGGTAGCACTTGATTCCAGCATGCCTCAGGCCCAATATCAGGTCCCTAGGCTGTTTGGTTATTAAGAAGAATTTATTTAAAGATTTTTGCCTTCTTGACCCCTGTGACCTTGAATGGTGATCAATGTCATTCATTTGAACAAACTTGGTAGCCCTCTATCCCAGCATGTCATATGCCCAATATCAGGTCTCTAGCCCTCTTGGTTATTAAGAAGAAGTCGTTTAAAGATTTTAGCCTTTTTGACCCCTGTGACCTTGAATGAACTTCTCTCTTGCTTTACAGACTTGCTGAAGGACAGTGTGTTTTACCAGTGGATTTAAAAAAAACCAAGGATATGTGTTCACAGAGGATGTGATTATATGTACTGGTCAGTTCGCTGGACATTTACATGTAGAAGGTGGTCTGGGCCTACCTCTCCAACTGTGGATGGGTGAGTAGTATTTATATACACAATACAGCAGGTCCCTACGCTGTTTGGTTATTAAGAAGAATTTATTTAAAGATTTTTGCGTTCTTACCCCTGTGACCTTGAATGAAGGTCAAGGTCATTCATTTGAACAAACTTGGTAGCCCTTGATCCCAGCATGCCACAGGCCCAATATAAGGTCCCTAGGCCTCTTGGTTATTAAGGAGAAGTCGTTTAAAGATTTTAGCCTTTTTGACCCCTGTGACCTTGAATGAAGGTCAAGGTCATTCATTTTAACAAGCTTGGTAGTCCTTCATCCCAGAATGTTACATGCCAAATATCAGGTCTCTAGGCCTCTTGGTTTTGAAACAGAAGTCTTAACAAGATATTTCAGCCTATTTGACCCCTGTGACCTTGAATGAAGGTCAAGGTCATTCATTTGAACAAACTTGGTAGCCCTTCATCCCAGCATGTCACAGGCCCAATTATAGGTCTCTAGGCCTCTTGGTTATTAAGAAGAAGTCTGTTAAAGATTTTCACCTATTTGACCCCCGTGGCCTTGAATGAAGGTCAAGGTCATTCATTTGAACAAACTTTGTAGCCCTTCATCCCAGCATGCTATAAGTCAAAGTTCCTGAGTCTAGGTCTCCAAGTTTTGGAGAAGAAGTTGTTTAAATGGAAAAGTTGATGCCGGACGGCCGGACGGCCGGACGGCGGACGGACGACGGACGCTGCACCATAGCATAAGCTCACTTGCCCTTTGGGCAGGTGAGCTCAAAATAATTATTTGTTTCCAAAAAAAAATCTGTGGCACTTTGTCCTATATGGAATGAAGTACTGATTGTGCATGCACCAAAAGCAAACTAAATTATTTTATATTATTTTTTGTGTTAATTAGACACATATAAAACATGATTAAACACTAAATATTGTTCAAATAATGAGAATCATTTACGCTTTGTTGGTGGTGGAGCATCTTTAATTAAAATAAATTGAATGTTAGTTTTCACAGCATGGGTCAACATGTGTCATCTTCTTTCCCAAGAGCATGACCAAACTATATTTGTACACTCTTTTGATTTTTAGTGCATTTGAAAGATTCTGAAATCATTAGTGTTGGGAATTGGCAGATTTTTTTTATATCGATCATCAGTTTGTGTAACCAATCGATGATCAATTAAAATTGATTATTTTTTTATTTGGTGTATAAACAAGTCTTATTTGTGCAGTACATATCAAGTTAAAGGAGAAATAAAATCATACTCCTCTGAATGTTATATTACTACATAGTGCGTATGCACTCTTCAATCCGTTTAGACGCTTGATATTTGAAATGATATAGGTAACAACACACACAAGCGATTGATTGCGCCAAGCTTTCTATGACATTTCTTGCATGTGTTACTGATCAGTTATTTATACACTTTCGTATATCATGATGTTGGAAATTTCCGATGAAACTTGATTACAGATTTCTTACTTGATAAATGGGTCAAACATCCCAAACCAACAATACTCGACGAACCCAATTAATCGGAACACCCTAAGAAATTATACCATGAAATATGCATAAATTGTTGCATTAAACGTTTTTTAAAACATGTTTATACCTGAATTTTTGTCGACTTTTTTGCTGACACTGTCATCTTTCTTGTTTGATTTTCCACTATCAGCTGTTTTGGAATCATCTTTTTTTGTTTCTTTTTTGGCAACAGTTACATGGCTATGGGAATGTGAGTGTCCACCTTTGACATACCGTACAAATTTCTCCACAATGAGGAAAGCCACAATTCCAGCAAGTACCCATAAACCGATTGACATGTCGTGTGAGTGTCCACCATCCTCGCCGTGGGAGTGGCCATGACTGTGGCTGTGAGAATGGTCATCACCGTGGCTGTGTGGCGACACAGCGTGAGGGATAAGATGGAGGAATGCATCACCAAGGAGACCACCAGAGGCAAAACTCAACAAAACCTTTAACAACGGGGAACTCTCCTTTGTGTTTTCTAATGGAATAAACAAGAGGATGAAGACGGGAGATATACTAATGATGAAAGTGGCCCCAATGGCCTGTACCCACAGCATGAGGCCAGTCTCTCTGTTCTTGTTGGATGCTGGTGGGGAGTCGTGGGCGTGGCCATGAGCATGTCCGTGTCCATGATCTGAATGAGCGTGACCATGTCCACGATCGCCTCCATGTGTGTGGTCATGATCATCTACGTTTGCTTGCTTCGAATATTTAAATGACGGGTTTTCCTCAGGTTGTTCGTGACTATGACCATGTTCATGGCTACGTACAAGACTGATCAAACAAAACGCAAACAAGATTGTAAGTACACTTATGGATAATACAGTCCGAGAGGACCCCTGCCTGCCGGTGTTCGCCATGCTAGGTAAATATCTTGTACGTGGCTTTTAATGCATTCGTGTCAATCGCACGCTTGACAAAGAATGGGGAGGTCTGTTAAATCAAAGCATCTTTGAGACGTAGATTTCTTGTCGCCTCGTTTTCAGTCTACATTACGAAACTGAAAGTAAAAGTACCTGTTGATTGGTTGCACCTACATACAGTGTACATGTATTTGTTCGTTTATGAATTAAAGACAGGTATGGTGAATAAATATTGTTTCAGACGAATCTTGACAAATCCCTCATAGGTATGTGTAAAAATGCTAGTCCGTCAAGATTTACACTTAAAATAATGACTTAATTAATTAATGTATATATATATGTTTCTGCAAGGACGTATATGAGAAGGATAAGTCACACTGGGTTTTGGGGGAAATACAAGGCAGGAACTTTTGTGTTTGGGCACTGACCGTGACGTTGGGTGACGACTGATTTTCCTTTGATATCCGCCGGCGCAGCCTTTGATGTAGCTTGCGGGTGCGAGGGTCACCGTATTACTTTCTGAAGCGGGCTGTCATTTCATGAGCTGTCGTATTTTTAACACAAATTTAAGACATATTCTTTAAATATTCCGTTCTTAAAGCATGTAATAAACGTGGTGAAATTTAATAAACTTTACATTGGTGTTTCGTTTTACTCGATAAGACAAGTATTTGTTGAGAAAAATGGTTTTTATTCCCAGTTCATAGGCGTATCGCGTGGTGTTTAGTAATGTAAAGAGACAGTATCGGCCTTAGGTCTAGGCCGTTTTGGTTTATTCTGAACAACCGATTCGACCGCTTGTTGAAATGTTCGACCATTATTTTAAGTGTAAATCTTGACGAAACTGCATTTTTCTACACAGACCTGTGAGGAATTTGTCAAAAAGTCGCGATCGTCTGAAAATAATATTCATATGTAGAAGAACAGGCAAAATACATATTCCTGTCGAGTGGCCCGACCAGGAATCGAACCCGGGTCTCCGGCGTGAAAATCTACGGCTCTACCGACTGAGCCAAAGAAGCATGCTCCATTAGCTGAGTGAGAGAGACCGTATTTAACACTATGTACTAGTCACACCGACCCGCTCCTTTTACACTACTCCCCCTGTTTTTCTTGAGATTTCCTAAATCTCAACCCGAGACTCTTTAACCACCTACCATGGGTTATTTAGTTGGGTGCCAATGTAGAAGAACAGGGAAAATGCACATTCCTGTCGAGTGCCCCGACCAGGAATCGAACCCGGGTCTCCGGCGTGGAAATCTTTGGCTCAGTCGGTAGAGCCGTAGAAGCATGCTCCGTCAGCTGAGTGAGAGAGACCGTATTTAACACTATTTACAAGTCACACCGACCCGCTCCTTTTACACATAAACGAATAACTATCGGGTCTAACCAGTCAAACCGTATAAGCGAAAACGACCCCAATACTAATCCCGAATGCTGAAGTATATTGTTGCCAGAGAATTAGATACAATGTACTTATGCCACTGATTTTTTTCTTTGAATTATTAATATACATGTATTCTAAAGAACTTTAACCGCTTTAAATATATTCGAACGAATCAATGATATCATATAGAATTTACATCGATGGCCTAAGATGAGGTAACAACACCAAACAAATGCAAGAGTACTTGCGTAATCTATGTACTATCTAAATCTCTGGTAACAGTGAAGATTCATTTCGCTCTTTAATCATCTGATGCAGTGATAGTCAGCTAATCCGCTAAATTAAAACCTGTCTATATTAATAGTTTCTCCTAATACATATTAGGCAAAAAAAAGTAAGAATAAAAAATAAAGCCTAATTATATCAGCAGGTTTAGCGGACTAATAGTGAACTACATGTTGCGCGTGATACTTGGTAACAAGGTTGAATGACTTAAGTGCCTGGCCAGGTTCGATCAACTCTTTCAGCGGATGTTATTTATCAGAGTAATGGCCCTTTAATTTACTACAAATGTCATTTTTCTGCAGTTTCTGTGTAATAACAAACAAATGTTAAAACTAATATTGTTAAAACTTGGTAACAAAGTTAAATGCCTTAAGGGCTTAGCCAAGTTCGATTGCCACTTTTGGAAGATCTTAATTAGCAGAGTTATATTGCCCTTTGATTTAATAAAAAAAGGTCATTTTCTGCCACTTCCGTACAATAACTGTAATAAATATTAACCGATTTTCTTCAAACTTGGTAACAAATTTAAATGTCTTACTTCAGTTTATTTTTTCATGTTTCAACCAAGGTTAAACCTAACCTCAATAGTGTTTACCTACAATATTTCCTGAAAGCGGGGGATGGAAATTACACGAATTTGCTTGTTACGTCTCTATTTCATTCTGTGTCAGAACTCCTCGATCAAACCCAAACATAGTGTTAATTACTTTTTACGTCTTTGTTTCATTCTTTGTCAGAACTACTAGATCAGACCCAAACATAGTGTAAATTACTTTTTACTTCTTTGTTTCATTCTGTGTCAGAACTACTAGATCAAACCCAAACATAGGGTTAATTACTTTTTACGTCTTTGTTTCATTCTTTGTCAGAACTACTAGATCAGACCCAAACATAGTGTTAATTACTTTTTACTTCTTTGTTTCATTCTGTGTCAGAACTACTAGATCAAACCCAAACATAGGGTTAATTACTTTTTACGTCTTTGTTTCATTCTTTGTCAGAACTACTAGATCAGACCCAAACATAGTGTTAATTACTTTTTACTTCTTTGTTTCATTCTGTGTCAGAACTACTAGATCAAACCCAAACATAGGGTTAATTACTTTTTACGTCTTTGTTTCATTCTTTGTCAGAACTACTAGATCAGACCCAAACATAGTGTAAATTACTTTTTACTTCTTTGTTTCATTCTGTGTCAGAACTACTAGATCAAACCCAAACATAGGGTTAATTACTTTTTACGTCTTTGTTTCATTCTTTGTCAGAACTACTAGATCAGACCCAAACATAGTGTAAATTACTTTTTACTTCTTTGTTTCATTCTGTGTCAGAACTCCTAGATCAGACCCAAACATAGTGTAAATTACTTTTTACGTCTTTGTTTCATTCTTTGTCAGAACTACTAGATCAGACCCAAACATAGTGTTAATTACTTTTTACATCTTTGTTTCATTCTGTGTCAGAACTACTAGATCAAACCCAAACATAGGGTTAATTACTTTTTACGTCTTTGTTTCATTCTTTGTCAGAACTACTAGATCAGACCCAAACATAGTGTAAATTACTTTTTACTTCTTTGTTTCATTCTGTGTCAGAACTACTAGATCAGACCCAAACATAGTGTAAATTACTTTTTACTTCTTTGTTTCATTCTTTGTCAGAACTACTAGATCAGACCCAAACATAGTGTTAATTACTTTTTACTTCTTTGTTTCATTCTGTGTCAGAACTACTAGATCAAACCCAAACATAGGGTTAATTACTTTTTACGTCTTTGTTTCATTCTTTGTCAGAACTACTAGATCAGACCCAAACATAGTGTAAATTACTTTTTACTTCTTTGTTTCATTCTGTGTCAGAACTACTAGATCAAACCCAAACATAGGGTTAATTACTTTTTACGTCTTTGTTTCATTCTTTGTCAGAACTACTAGATCAGACCCAAACATAGTGTTAATTACTTTTTACTTCTTTGTTTCATTCTGTGTCAGAACTACTAGATCAAACCCAAACATAGGGTTAATTACTTTTTACGTCTTTGTTTCATTCTTTGTCAGAACTACTAGATCAGACCCAAACATAGTGTAAATTACTTTTTACTTCTTTGTTTCATTCTGTGTCAGAACTACTAGATCAAACCCAAACATAGGGTTTATTACTTTTTACGTCTTTGTTTCATTCTGTGTCAGAACTCTTAGATCAGACCCAAACATATAGTGTATTACGTTTTACGTCGTTGTTTCATTCTGTGTCAGAACTCTTAGATCAGACCCAAACATATAGTGTAAATTACTTTTTACGTCTTTGTTTCATTCTGTGTCAGAACTCCTAGATCAGACCCAAACATAGTGTAAATTACTTTTTACGTCTTTGTTTCATTCTGTGTCAGAACTCCTAGATCAGACCCAAACATATACACGTAGTGTATTACTTTTTACGTCTTTGTTTCATTCTTTGTCAGAACTCCTAGATCAGGCCCAAACATAGTGTAAATTACTTTTTACCTGGCCAGGTTCGATCAACTCTTTCAGCGGATGCTATTTATCAGAGTTATGGCCCTTTAATTTACAGCAAATGTCATTTTTCTGCAGTTTCTGTGTAATAACAAACAAATGTTAAAACTAATATTGTTAAAACTTGGTAACAAAGTTAAATGCCTTAAGGGCTTAGCCAAGTTTGAATGCCACTTTTGGCAGATCTTAATTAGCAGAGTTATATTGCCCTTTGATTAAATAAAAAAAGGTCATTTTCTGCCACTTCCGTACAATAACTGTAATAAATATTACTTTTTACTTCTTTGTTTCATTCTGTGTCAGAACTACTAGATCAGACCCAAACATATAGTGTAAATTACTTTTTACTTCTTTGTTTCATTCTGTGTCAGAACTCTTAGATCTGACCCAAACATAGTGTAAATTACTTTTTACTTCATTGTTTCATTCTGTGTCAGAACTCTTAGATCAGGCCCAAACATAGTGTATTACTTTTTACGTCTTTATTTCATTCTGTGTCAGAACTCCTAGATCAGGCCCAAACATAGTGTATTACTTTTTACTTCTTTGTTTCATTCTGTGTCAGAACTCCTAGATCAGACCCAAACATAGTGTAAATTACTTTTTACTTCTTTGTTTCATTCTGTGTCAGAACTCCTAGATCAGGCCCAAACATAGTGTAAATTACTTTTTACGTCTTTGATTCATTCCGTGTCAGAACTCTTAGATCAGACCCAAACATAGTGTATTACTTTTTACGTCTTTGTTTCATTCTGTATCAGAACTATAGATCAGACCCAAACATAGTGTATTACTTTTTACGTCTTTATTTCATTCTGTGTCAGAACTACTAGATCAGGCCCAAACATAGTGTATTATTTTTTACGTCTTTCTTCATTCTGTGTCAGAACTATAGATCAGACCCAAACATAGTGTATTACTTTTTACGTCTTTGTTTCATTCTGTGTCAGAACTACTAGATCAGGCCCAAACATAGTGTATTACTTTTTACGTCTTTGTTTCATTCTGTGTCAGAACTCCTAGATCAGGCCCAAATATATACACGTAGTGTATTACTTTTTACGTCTTTGTTTCATTCTGTGTCAGAACTCCTAGATCAGACCCAAACATAGTGTATTACTTTTTACGTCTTTATTTCATTCTGTGTCAGAACTCCTAGATCAGACCCAAACATAGTGTATTACTTTTTACGTCTTTGTTCCATTCTGTGTCAGAACTCTTAGATCAGACCCAAACATATAGTGTATTACGTTTTACGTCGTCGTTTCATTCTGTGTCAGAACTCCTAGATCAGACCCAAACATCGTGTAAATTACTTTTTACGTCTTTGTTTCATTTCTGTGTTGGAACTCGTAGACCAGACCCAAATATAGTGTATTACTTTTTACGTCTTTGTTTCATCCGTGTCAGAACTCCTAAATCAGACCCATGGGTAGCTACATGTACGTACATGTATACTGTTGTTGCGGAAAAGATATCACCTTCTGACTGACTTTGATTAGAATGTGATATCTTTTCCGCTACAACAGTAGCTAGCCCATGGGCCTCTTGTCTTATGATACTGTTTTAAGAAACCTCAATTCATTTCTATTGAAGTACCGATTAGCTTGATAGTACAGTACAGAGTATACAGATGTATGTAAGTGACTAACCCAGAGTACAGTGGAATCCGGAGGTACAACCTGTCGACTCCACATATTATTATAAGCTGGGCCTGTAAAGACATTGCCATCACAGGGACTTGTAACGTAGGTTGTGAGAAAGTCTGCTGTGTATACATGTGTACTATATACTATATAAAAGGACAAGGGAACCAACGGCTCGCTTGGAAGAGGTACAGCTGCCTCTACAAAAGTCGCCCGCATTCCGTCAAACATGGATAAATATGTAAATATTTAATACCGATATATTCTTAAATAAATTTGCGACATGGAAAACACAACTTCAAACACGAAATAATATATTAACATACCTTTATTTCACTATGAACGTGGAAAATGCAGTCAGATATCACCGATGTCGTTTTGCCTGTCCAGTAAACAGGTCGGGGAGAAGTCCTGATTTGGCTATTATAGCCAAATACGGCTATAATAGCCAAATATAGCTATATTAACAGTGGCAAAACGCATTGATTCTTCAAGAAGAGGTATATGTTGCGAGAGTTTTTGGCGCTATGTACGTTATCCTTGTCCTAAGTTGACACGATAACAAGGTTAAAATGAAAAACTCACCTGTGCATTTTTCTGTAAAATCATCGTTTTCTAGCAGGAAATTGCAATCGTTGTCTGCATTTGCTTATTAACCAATTTCTAATCCATCGGAAGGTCACAATAACTTGCACATGTTCTCCCACATTTGTGCCAATCGAGTCAGAGTCGCTTCAACCGGAAGGGGATTTAAACGACTTTTTTTCCCCTTTTTGACCGGCGGCCGAAAATATCAATGGGCCGACTTGGGTATGGCCGAGTTCTCCTTCAGTTAGAGTCACTCCCCTTTGTTCATTCTGTTATCATGGCGATAAAAACCAGGGATTTTACACAAAATTGCACGGGTGAGTTTTTTGTTTCAACATCGTTTTTGTAATAACTAAGAACATGGATCATATTCCAATTTACTGTAACACTCGCTTTTTTCTTTAAATACATTTTTCGGCAGATTCCATGTGTTTTGCCACTGTTTATATAGCTATATTTGGCTATTATAGCCGTATTTGGCTATTATAGCCAAATCAGGACTTCTCCCCGACCTGGTAAAATCTAGGTCAAAAGCACTCATAGGCCTATTCCCTTGTAACAAATTTTGTATGCATTCATTTCTCTTTCTGGTGATATTTTCCCATTGCAAATACAAATAGGCTATCTCTGATAACTCTTTCATTAATCCAATCCAACAGCTAAGCGAGGAATCACACTTTTTTTTATCCGGCACTCGACTCTTGTTCGTATAATCCGCCATATTGTAATTGATAATGGGTACCTTTTTGGTGTACTCACCCTTACCCGATACTACACTGAAATTCTGTACTCAGACTCTGTATAAATTAAGTTTCACGGTTTAGGTTCTTAGAAGAACCTTTATTTGAGATGCATATATCATTAATTGAAGAATATAACTTAAATGGAGACTCTATTGTTGTACTTGACCGTTACCACATTGATATTGTAGCTTTTAGTGTACAGACACCGGGTAGATGGTGTTTCCAGTCCGGGTCCGGGTATGGGGTACACAATATCCACACAAACGTGTTTAACCTAGATTTCAGTGGACATGCAAAACGACATCGGTGATATCTGACTGCATTTTTCACGTTCATAGAGAAATAAAGGTATGTTAATATATTATTTCGTGTTTGAAGTTGTGTTTTCCATGTCGAAAATTTATTTAAGAATATATTGGTATTAAATATGTACATATTTATCAATGTTTGACGGAATACGGGCGACTTTTGTAGAGACAGGTGTACCTCTTCCGAGCGAGCCGTTGGTTCCCTTGTCCTTTTATATAATATATAGTACACATGTATACACAGCAGACTTTCTCACAACCTACGTTACAAGTCCCTGTGCATATATCTACGCAGCTAGAAAGACACGTCCACTATAACACTGTCATCTGTCTTTATCTCCCTCCTCCGCATCTTCGATATTCCAGGAGTTACTATCACTATTGTTATATCCACCCCTGGCCCCGATTTCTCGAAACCTGACTTACGTCAATTTTTCACATAATAAGTTACATAAGGAGAAAAACTTAAAGGTCCACTACCTTTCCGAAACGGCTTTTAATTTTCAAAATGGGAATGAAAAACGAGATCAATAATTTTGTAGAGTCACAAAAGTTATTTACTTACCGTTAATACTACACTCATCATCATCTTATGAAGAAAAAAAAATTAAAAACAAACAAAATGTTAATTTTCATAACGCGAGTCGTCTTATGTTTCCCGCCGTCGTCCTTAAATACCGCGCGGTAGTTGAATATTACGGCACCTGAGGGAAAAAACATTGAAATGAATATCCACAGTTATCATATATTTTGCAGGAAATTGTGCTTATATTCGGTGTTGTTACCTCATCAAAGCCATGGATATGTATTTTCTTATGTTATTAATGTTTTTAAGCAAACCTTTAAATTTTGCTCCGGAAAGTTAGCGGGCCATTAACTTCTGCAAATTTGTCTCGGAACCTTAGAACGAATATACGTACCCGGCCTACTATACCTTTCGGCCGGGTACGAATTGGTCACTATGTGTCGTAGTGGAGCACTGCCTCCGAAAATCACCCGGGCATAATTTTCTATACTTTTTTGTATGTTTCCAATTATTTTATGTGTATACATGCATTTACATATCATTGTTGTCCAAAACAAACATAACTACCATTCTTATATCTACCGTACCGCTCACAAGACGTCAAATTCACAATTTATGGACTTGCCGTATAAATTGCCTTCAGAAAGACTTTCATGTGTATTATGTAAAAAAAAATAATGTCTCGATGAGAATTTGATATTTTATGTGGTTCAGTTGTATTGCCTAGTAGGTAAGCGATATCAAACAAGTACGATAAAAATGCAAACAAACGTTTTATATTGGTTTGCATAATCATTACTTTGCTCCATTAGCAGTAATAGGCATCAATTGTAGCTCTAAAGACGACACCATTTTCTGTCAAAAAGTCTTATGAGCTACAATATTGCAGCTATCGGAACCTGGACTGTGTTATAGTGAAACTGAATGTTTTGTATGTGACAGCAGATGAAGCAGGTAGTTTGGCAATTTGATGTACAACAAAAGAGTCAAAAACAATACACTGTACTTCTTTGTAGGCTACTGATTGGTCAGTTTCTTTCCTCTTGAAATGCCTTCAGTTTTACTATTATATCAAGTCATAGTCCAGGGTTGGATATAACGACAGTGAGAGTATACCGTGAGAAAAAAACACCGATCTACGACGAGTATCTGCAATTGACCATGTGATTCGATTTCACGACCCAAAGGTTAAGGACACTTGACCATCGGGACATCTTAAAAAGTCCACAGATATACATGTTTTAATAGTAACGGCGAAATCCATATATATGTACAACGTCCCGAGAAGAGAGACTTTTTATAGCCGACCTATGAGATTGCAGCCGAAGCCTCGCTCATGCATATTATATCAGCCACGAAGCCAGTAACTGTATGAATTTCTAATTAGATGATCTTCAAGGTGTTTGTCATTATAGGTCTTTTATCGTCTTAATGACGTTATTTGTAGATGTGTAGGATGATTTCGAAAGGAAAATGATCGTTCTTTCCAACGGTAGTAACAGTTTTTAATAACATTGTACTAGAAATGTGTTTTTATAGCCGCTAAAGATAGGCGGGTTAGAAATTTGAAGTCTAAGGCTTTCCACCCTTCTCGTATATAGTACCATATGAAGAGTATGATTTCTATCATATTTTAATCTAGACCTCTAAAATTTCTAATAATGGTCTTACATGTAGGTCACTCTGGTGGATCCATGGTCATATAATAATCTGTAACTTATTCTCAGATCCCTGTGATTTTGACCGCAAATTCATTTAAAGTTTATCCACAGGTATATCGCAGACAACACAAGTTAGCATACAGGTACATTATAGCAGAAAATACTTTTCAGAGCTGTTTACAAACTGTCAAACGATAAGACCTTCGGCGACTACTAAAAGTAGTGAGATAACGATACCTTTACAACGACCAGTCAATTATTGCCAACGCAAACTATATTATAGTTTGGGTGCTAGGGGACAAATGAACAGGTAAAAAAACCAGGTAAAACGTAAATTGGATGTAAAAATCAAAGAATTCTTGAGTATTTCTTTAGGGTATACTCACAAGCATTACCGATCTCTGCCAGGTCAGGCACGGGTGTTTGGCTCATATAGACATTTTTCTCGATATATATATATATATATATAATACTGTGTCAGTATTATATATAGAGAAAAAATGTCTATAGAGCCAAACGCCTGTAGGTCAGGAGACACCATTACGTGGAGTGTACCGGTTAGTTTAAAACATATTTGTATTACTAGAACAATGGGATATGGGCACGTGGCTAACTAGATACTAGGGATAAACAGACCCTGAAAAACAGCCAGGGAATCATCTGTTGTTTGGCAGGTAATATTTTGTGTTAATGACGTTTTTATTCGATCTAAAATCTGATCGGACCAGTAAAACAACGTTACAAAAGCTGATATATTCAAACGTCAAGATAGATGGTTTGTAAGTCAAGAATCGTGTCAGATAATCGTTAGCATGTGGAAAATTTCTTTAAAAGACATTTTACTCTAGGAAAGTTAAGTTCAATATGTTCAATAATGAAGTAATTTTCACGAAATGCAATTATGCAGTTGTTTATTTGTTTATTGCAGTATTTTGGGCTATACTTCAAGGTAGTGATGGGAAGAAGAGCAGCCTTCCTGCTGTTCATAGCTCATTTGGTGACGTCGAGTGACCACGTGGCAGACGTTGAAATAAAGGACGGAACAGAAACATGCAGTAAAGAATCGTGTGGTGGAATGGAAATCCTGATGGACAACAAGAACCACATCATCTTCCGCGACGATCCCTGGTCTGTCCAAGTGTCTACAGCGGAAGTTCTCACGGAGGCAACAGACTGTTTGAATGATGTTGGTATTGAAGGGCTGCGTCTGTGTCGCTACTGGCCGCGTTACGGACAAGTTGAGGTACAACAAGTATCAGGACCTGAGAATCTAGTCTGTCACCAGGTCACGTGGGTGGCGGTCAGTCGCGATTTCCTCCCGACCGACTGTATCAATATGGCGGATTCGCACTGGTACGGAGGGGCGGAAGTTCATAATCAAAGATGGCCAATCAACCAAGTTGAGCTGCCCATGCAACCATTCGTCTCTGAAGATTTATATATACGCCATAAGTCATTCGGAAATGTCTTAGAACCTTTATGGTTTAATTCACAAGGACTTGGAATATTGGTAAGTGATGCCTCGCCTCTCCACGTCAGTGTCAATGAAAATCAGTCGGGTAAAATTTGTTTCCAGTCCAAGGCATCACCGGCGTACCCTGGCAGTAACAGCAACCACCTAGAGTACACGGTGTGTAAAGGCAAACACGTCTTAGATATTGTTACATCAATGTCAAAGATGGCATTTAATCGTCCTTTGGGCATTCCCGATGTTAGAATGGTGACTAAACCGATATGGTCAACATGGGCCAGGTACAAATCTCTCATCAACCAATCTACGGTGCTGGACTACGCCCGAGAAATAAAGGAACTCAACTTTACAAACAGTCAGTTGGAAATAGATGATATGTATACTACAACGTACGGAGACCTTGACTTCGACCCTGAAAAGTTCCCGGATCCCAGCGGGATGATCGAGACTCTTAAGGAAATGGGCTATCGTGTGACATCCTGGATTCATCCGTTTGCGAACCTTGAGTCGGAGGTGTTTCTGGAAGGCGTTAAACACAATTACTGGATAATGGACAGCAGTGGACATGTGCCCGCCTTAGTGAAATGGTGGCAAGGTGTCGCTGCTATAATCGATACGACAAACCCAGAGGCAGTCCAATGGTTTGTTCAAAGACTTAAAGTCATGCAACAAGAATATGGCATAGATTCTTTTAAGTTTGACGCCGGCGAAATGACGTATCTTCCATCATCTTACAAGACATTCAAACCTTTGAAAAATCCTAACTACTACATTAAATCATTTGTAGACATGGTCAGTGAATTTGGTGACATGATTGAAGTTCGATGTGGCTTTAAAAGTCAGAACCATCAAGTATTTGTGAGGATGGCCGATAAAGACTCGAAGTGGGGATATGACAATGGTCTGAAAGCTCTGATTCCTGCCACACTAACGCTGGGTATCCTAGGTTATCCATACATACTACCCGACATGATCGGCGGAAATGGATACGGGGAGGTACTGGCGGTCGATGCGGTACTTCCGGACCGTGAACTTTACATTAGGTGGTTAGAACTGACGGCCTACCTTCCGGCTATGCAATTTTCCTTTGTTCCGTGGGACTACGATGATGAAGTGGTAAAGATTGCGTTAAGATACGTCCATATACACGAGAAAGTCGTTGCACCTATGTTAATGGAAGCTTCAAAAGAGTCCCAAATATCCGGTAAGTAATGGTACAGCCAATGAAAGTGAATCCATTTAATTGAATAAGGATAAAACCCTAAAAAAGAGAGGCCATGCAGATGTCGGATGTGTTTTTATCGCTTCACTTTCGTGTTTGGTTCAGTGGTGATTTGTTGATATTTAACTATATATCAAAATTTAGGTTCTTGATTACAAATACCAATAATCCAATCTGATAAATTTTAGGTGCGCCCCTGATCCGGCCCCTGTGGTGGGCGGCCCCTGAGGACCAGACTGCCCTTACCATAGACTCTGAGTTCATCGTTGGGGATGATCTCCTTGTGGCCCCTATTCTAGAGGCGGGAAAGAGAGAGAGGGACATTTACATCCCATCTGGGACGTGGGTGGATTTTATTACTGCTGATGTTCTGGAAGGAGGGAAATGGCTGATGAATTATAAAATCGAATTGGATGAGATCGCTACTTTCGGAAAACTCCAATGAAACGTTACTACATTGAATTTTTAATAAGGACACAACAGTTGTATACATTCAGAATATCATCGGATCAAGGAATTTCCAAATAGGAATTGGGATTATTATGATTTGTTAAAGCGTCAGTGTTTTATGTAGACCCTTGTACAACACCTCGTCGTCAAATAATAAGGGTTAAACCAGTAGTTTTGCAAATTTACAAATGAAGTCTAATCTTGAAAATATAACTTTAAAAAAATTAAATCCGTTTTTGCATTTACTGTGTTGGGAAAAATTGACTAACACAAAAACTTCTTGTAGTTACCTACTGACAATAGACTGTGCGAGTTATTCCCCTTGTAGTCATGCAGTGGTTTGTACGCAGATTGGTCAATATATATACATTGTCACTGCACAGTGCCTATATGTTGCTACTATAAGCCCAATGAATGATCATTTCCAATATGAACATTGTCAGTTAGGCTCTGGCTCTCAGAGTTCAAGAGGTCACGAAAAGACTGGATTTGTGTGAGAATTCACTTAAAGAATATTAAAATATTCTTTAAATTTATCAATATGAAAATTTATTCCAATTAAAATATTTTAAATGGATTGAAGTGTTGTATTTATCTTTGTACATCCGCTTAATTGATATGACTATTTCATCAAGTGTTATTGTTTAGTCGGTTGTCTATGATAATACACCGAATCCACTGGCACCCACAATATCCTGCCAAATCACAGACTGTTCCATCAAATGATATTTTTCTATATGCAGACATATAAGTTTTAGGCAAAAAAAAAATAAGAAAAAGCCTAATAATATAGGCAGGTTTAGCGGACTAGGTTAAAGTAAGAGAGCTACACGATGTTTAAATGGAGTTTCTACAAAGTACGGGTCATGACACCTCCAAAGGAGATTGTGGATGAACACAGTTCTGGGTACTGTTTACCACCACAAGCGTAGATTTTGTGATTTTGGCTTGGTTTTTTAGGTACCCATTAGAGCCGAGACGACATTTCGACCGGACAGGGAATTGTCTACCTAGCATATTTTTCGTAAATTTCCCAATTCATCAAGCCATAACTTCGTCAATACTTGGCAAATTTTGTTCATCAAGCACTCAATGGAAAGATAAATTATTTCTCTTTAAGGTAAGATATCCGTCAATGTTGTATATAACCTATTTATTAAAATGATCACGGTTTAAAAAAAAAATAGGTCCGTTTTTCTCGACCGCCGAGTTCATACCCTTGATACTATAATATTTATATTGTTATACTATTGGTTAAAAAATTTCGTGCCAGGTCCCTGTGCGTGAGTGGTAGTTTTAGGGGCCACTCACTTTAATTTCCCCTGCGAACCATAAATTTGATAATACAATTGATAAATCAAATCCGCCACGTGTATTGATAAGTTTAAACATTTTCACCGCAAGTCGTTTTCGGGAGATGCGGCATTTTCGAACAATTATGATTTTAAATCAACAGTTTTTATATTACAACAAAAACAAACAATACGTCTTTTTTTGCTCTTCCGTATACATTTATGGTAATTCAGTCGACCTGATGTTATAATCATAGATATACCAATTTAAAATGCCATAATCATGTTCTAATTAAAACGAATGTATCACCTGTTTCGTCTGTCCCAGTTTTCTTTTTCTGACACAATTAGAACGATGAACAACGTTAACTGGATCGGAATGGTGGCCGTTTGGTGTAGCCCACACTCTAGTCGTATAACTATAACGTTTGATATTCACGCTTGCATAGACATTAATAAATATTCTTACAGACATTGGATATTTATTATTACATGAATCGAACTTGGAGACTTCAAGAACATTACTAAAAAATCACTAGAGTGTATGTTTCTGTAAACGGAGCTAACATCCAGACCCATTTTAGATACTCCTGGGGTTATACTCACAAACGTATTATCCAACCCTGGACCTTTTGATGTGCAAATGATCAAACTACCTGTGTCTTCCGGTGCCTTCAGTTTTACTATGAGATAGGTCTGGTTCCTAGATAAGTCAATATTATTGTTAACTCGTAGATTGTTGTGTTGTTTGCAAATTTGGGCAAAATATGCAAAACATGTATACTTTCTTATTGCAAGTACACAGCTAGTCCGCTAAACCTGCCTTTATTATCAGGGCTTTCTTTCTTTATTTTTTGGCCTAATATATATTAGACAATAACATAGACTAGGCAAAAAAAACCTAATAATATAGGCAGGTTTAGCGGACTAGTACACAGGGCTCAGTGCATCTTTATGTCACCAAATAACCACGCAATTATGTTTACTAGTGTTATGGCATGCCATAAGTATAGTACTTTAGTAGGAGCGATAGTTTGACCGGATTCGATTTTACAAAGGCATATCCATCGAGTCCTTTTGAAAAATAATTAACATTTGTTTGATTATATAAGAGCTGCTAAGGTAAATATGTATAGAATTCTGATGAAATCATGTTCATATTTTTTCGATAGTAAACCTTTCCTATTCTCTTTATCGACCTGCAGCTTTCTAACCCCTGAGGATCACCCTCATCAGTTGTAACATATCTGTCATGGACCTTGGAATAGCAGATCGATCTACACATCCTCTCACTCATGCATTTTTATTGAACTTGTTGTATTCCCGAATACATTTTTATTGTATTATTTTCCTTGGCTACTTTTTATCTATCGAATTCGCCCTTGCCTGATAGCCTCTCTGTCCACATCATAAGACATATTACACAGATTTTATGTTATGAATGTTAAATTACATTTGAGGTCCAAAAAGATTCAGTAGCCTAATTACTATACATGTTGTCCTTTAAATGGTTTTCAAGCAGGATTTCAAAGTCTTTCGTGGTTTCGCGTTTACGGCCGATTCTGGCAAACTGTTCAAGACATTACCAACCACATTCATCATCCCTGTTGTTGGTGGATATTGGTATCTTTGGTGTATATTTTATTGTTTAATATCTTTACCATCGTCGGAGACCCACGGGCGATCGCACTTCACTACGCTACGTACATATATCATCCGGTGATAAGTATAGCGTGAACGTAGTGTAGTGCGATCATCCGTGGGTCTCCGACCATGCATCTTTACTAGCACGGATTTATATTTCACTAAATTTAGACTTCTGTGTGGTACCAGGCTTTTTGGTGTATATGTATCTCGTCGATTCTTTTTCCTCTTGAAACAGATTATTATGATACGTGTTAATCAAGGTCTTGAGGTAATCTCTATACATCATAAATAAGTACAAATACATGTAGTATCATACACAAAATGTATGTCATCATTGTAACAAGCCAAACTATCATGGACCTGTTAATCCACATCCTCGACACTCCAGGGGTTCCGATCACTGACGATCTCTACACCCCTGGACTATCTCATCGTAAAACTGGAGGCAACAGAACCAATCTGATTTAAATACAGATCCTTATTATCACTACGTTAGATAAGAGGATCTGAGAACATCCCATTAGGGGTCACGTCAAGATGACCTTTTGAAATGGCCAATCAAATTGGCACTACCAGAATCTTGAGTTTGAAAAAGCTGTCCAAATTATTTTCGTGTATGTAGTCATCTCGCCCGAAGTGAACAACAAAGCTACTTGCATATGTATTCTGGGGCGAAAAGACGATTTCATTAGATAAAATTATGATTTGTCCGTCCCAATGATGTTTACACCAAATATGCAAGGAATGAAGGAGGAGTAGGATTTTTAAAACTAAATTAAGAAAAATTTGCCCTTTTTGCGCCCCATCCTCAGCCCCTAGGGTCGGACCAGACTCATTTATAATAAAATATGATTGTCCCGTCCCCAAGTGATGTTTGCACACCAAATATCGAAGAAATTCCATACTAAGGATGAAGGAGAGAGTAGGATTGTAAAGCAAAATTAAGAAAATTTGCCCTTTTGGGGCCCCACCCCTTCAGCCTAGGGTCGGAACCAGGCTCATTTATATTAAAAATAGATTGGTTCCGTCCCAATGATGTTTCACGAACAAATATGGAAGAAATCCATCTAAGATGAAGGAGGAGTAGGATTTTAAAGCTAAAAAATACAGCAAAATTTCCCCCTTTGGGACCCACCCCTCAGCCCGCTTTGAGTCCGACCAGGCTTCATTTATCTAAAATTAGATTGTTCCTTCTCCAATTGATTGTTTTCACACCAAATACAGATGAAATCTGATTCAAGGGATGAAGGCAGGAGTGGATTTTAAAAGCTAAAATAAGAAAATTCTTGCCCTTTTGGGGCCCCATCCGCTCAGCCCCTAGGGGTCGGACCAGACCTCAATTTAATATATAAAAATATGATTGTTCCCGTCCCCAATGTATGTTTCACACCAAATTATGATGAAATACATCCAATGACGAAGGAGAGTAGGATTTTTAAAGCTAAAAATTAAAGACATTCCCCACATTTGGGCTCAGCCCCTAAGGGGTCGGACCAGGCTCATTTATATAAAATATGATTGTCCTTCCCAATGATGTTTTAACATCCAAAATATAGATAAATTCCATCCAAGGATGAAGGAGGAGTAGGATTTTAAAGCTAATATTAAGAAAATTTGTCCTTTTGGGACCATCCTCAACCCCAAGGGTCGGACCAGGCTCATTTATATAAATTATGGATGTCCGTCCCAATGATGTTTATCACACCAAAATGTGGCAAAGGATGAGAAGGAGTGAGTAGGATTTTAAAACTAAAATAAGAAATTTTGCCCTTTTGGGCCCCATCCCTCAGCCCGCCTAGGCGGGTCGGAACCAGACTCATTTATATAAAATATGATTGTCCGTCCCAATTGAATGTTTCACACCAAATATCGGAGAATCCATTCTAAGGATGAGGAGGAGTAGGATTTTAAAGCTAAATTAAGAAAATTTTGCCACTTTTGGGGCCCCACCCCTCAGCCCCTAAGGGGTCGGACGCAGGCTCATTTATATAAAAATGATGTTCCGTCCCAATGAATGTTTCACACCAATTGGAAGAAATCAGCCCATCTAAGGATGAAGGAGGAGTAGGATTTTTAAAGCTAAAATTTAAAGAAAATTTTCCCATTTGGGACCCCACCCCTCAGCCCCTATGAGTCGACCAGGCTCATTTTATCCCTTAAAATATGATTGTCCTTCTCCAATGATGTTTCACGACCACAATACCAGATGAAATCTATTCAAGGATGAGAGGAGTAAGGATTTTAAAGCTAAAATTTAAGAAAATTTGCCCTTTTGGGGCCCCCATTCCCTCAGCCCCTAAGGGGTCGGACCAAGACTCATTTATATAAAATAATGGATTGTCCGTCCCCAATGATGTTTCACACCAAATATCGAGAAAATTCCAATCTAGGATGAACGGCAGGAAGTAGGATTTATAAACTAAAATTAAGAAAATTTGCCCTTTTGGGGCCCCACCCCTCAGCCCCTAGGGGTCGGACCAAGGCTCATTTTATATAATAATATGATTGTCCGTCCCCAAATGATGTTTCACCACCACTCAATTATTGGAAGAATCCATCTAAGGATGAACGGAGGAGTAGGATTTTAAAAGCTAAATTAAGAAAATTTCCCCATTTGGGGACCACACCCCTCAGACCCTAATGAGTCCGACCAGGCTCATTTTATCTAAAATATGATTGTCCTTCTCTCAATGATGTTGTCACACTAAATACAGATGAAATTTATTCAAGGATGAAGGAGAGTAGGATTTTAAAAGCTAAATTAAGAAAAATTTGCCCTCTTTGGGGCCCCATACTCAGCCCCTAGGGGTCGGACCCAGGCTGCATTTTATATAAAATATGATTGGTCCGTCCCCAATGAGATTTCACACCAAATATCCGATGAAATCCATCCAAGGATGAAGGAGGAGGTAGGATTTTAAAGCTAAAATTAAGAAAATTTCGCCTTTTGGGGCCCCGCCCCTCTGCCCCTAGGGGTCGGACCTATCTCATTTAATATAAATATGATTGTCCTTCCCAAGGATGTTTCATACCAAATATGGATGTAATTCACTTAAGGGTTTAGGAGGAGTAGGCTTTTGTATAAATAGTTTACGCACGAACGCACGGCGGACGGTGGCCGACGGGACGGCGGACCGGCGGGCAGCGGCGACGAACGACGGAACAAAACACGGATGACAATAGGTCATCCTGACCTTCGGTCAGATGACCTAAAAATGCTAAATGGTTTTCGTTAATAATCCGAGGACGCGTTTCTAATACGTAATTTAATGTTTTGCCATATTTGTGATTCATGGTACAATACTCATTTTATTGCATATATATGAATATTTCGTATGATAAAAAAAATACCACTTTATTCATGTTACTGGTATATAGATCACCAAAGACTATTATTCCTTTTTTCATGTTTTACTTCTTAACATGTTACATCATTTTCTTTTGCGACTCAGCTTTAAATTTTTGATACATTTTTATCAGATCAACATTTTATACATATAAATGTTTCTGGTTTTTAACAAATGAGGCACTCCGCAGTGAAGGATTTATTACGTCCTTGAGGCAGTAGATCTATGCGAAATCAAAATAAATTTACTAAAAATCAGAGTTGTCGTCCCTGCGTTTCTGGACACTTTTAGTATTGTACTGTATTCAGAGTATAAATTTAATTCTGTTACTAAATGTTGATAAGTTATAACGCGTAACAACAGTGATGATATACAGTGATATTTTCAAACTATTTTCGTTCAAGGTCAAAGTTGGTAGCCCTTTGGCTCAACGTGCTACAAGTCCCATTTAAGATCTCTAGGCCGTTCATAAACTTGACAAAGAAGTAGATATAAAGAATTTAGGATATTCTGGCTCTTGGGGCCTTGAATGAAAAACAAAGTCATTCATATTAACAAACTTGGTAGCCATTTATGTCAGCATCCTGCAGGCCTAAATTAAGTTTTAGCCTTCCAGAAGACTTTAAGCGAATAGTCGGGCAAAGGAAAAATGTCTTCTAAAGTCTAAATGCATTCTATGGCCTTCCAAAAGTATTGTATACCATTTTTACCGACTTTAGCCTTTGTTTTCCGACTATCGCTTTTCAAGATTTTAGGATTTTTTGCCTATCATGGTGACCTTGAATGAAGGTCAAATCGATCATATTATCAAGTTTGTAGGCATTTATGTCAGCATGTTACAGTCCTAATATTAGGTCTCTAGGCCATCTAGAACTTCACAAGAGTCATTTGAATATTTTTAGGATTTTTGGCCCATGTGACCTTGAATGAAGGTCAGTCATTCATAATAGCAAACTTTTTTTAGCCATTTATGTCAACATGCTGAATATATTAGGCCTCGGGGTCTTCTAGAACTTGAGAAGATTTTTAATGGGTTTTTTTCTCGAAATATTTCCAACCGGAAGTTGGCGTTTTAACAGAAAAGTGTAACATTATCTATTTGCTACATTTTTAATTCTACATAGTAATATTCAAAACAGAAAGAAATTTGTTCAAGCCGTTAACGGGATATTGGCATAAGTTTAAAACGGAAGTACGGCCATATAGTGGCTATATTTGGATTTTTGACCATTATAAAAAATGCTGCTGCACACCTTTTAACTCATGCCCTACAATTTGGTGATATGTTCAAAGGCATATCATTGAACCATTTCGGAGATAATTTGTATAAACTTTCTTGTGTAGAAGAATAATAAAAAACAAACAAAAAACAATAGGTCTTGTAGGTGAAAACCCCTAAATAGTCTACATTACACATCATACGAGATACGACTGCATTTTTCTACTCATCAGACACCCTCGGACTCATTCCACACCACATCGTCCACACCATCACACCCTTCTCTCCAGCTCACTCACTCACATCACCTATCACATTCCACACCACATCGTCCACACCACCACTCCCTTCTCTCCAGCTCACTCACTCACATCACCTATCACATTCACACCACATCGTCCACACCATCACTCCCTTCTCTCCAGCTCATGATCACTCACTCACTTTCAGATCACCTATCATATTTCAATCTCCGTCGACTATAGTCTATGGCAAGCCATTTAACATTTATTGAAGGAGCACAGGTCTATCCCTTTTTAATCAAATTATATAAGATATCTTATATAATTATATAAGAAGATATCTAGTGACTTTTTTGTAGATCCGGCCCTCGCTGCCACTTGCCGAAGGGTAAATTGCGCTCCATTGTGCGCTATATAGTTTAATATTTGTCTGCTTTGTCCCGCATTACCTGTTCGTATCCTATTATGTAATCGTGTTCGTTTTGTTTGTCCTTGATAAAGGGGGCATATCGCCTCGAAAATTTGACAATTTTGTTTGGTCCACACGGTTGGAATTACTTCCTTGTCCCATATTTACCATTTGAAAGTAATTCGTACCCCAACAGACTTACGTTTGATTGGATCCCGTGTTATCTGGAAAATCCTGTTGATATTACTCTTTTGACCCTATATATATAAGATATCTCAAATATTATATAAGATATCTTATATCGCAATCAAGATATATTATATAATATGAGAATATCTCATATGCTATATGAGCTATCCTAGTATCGCAATCAAGATATCTTATATATATGCATTGGAAATAAGGATCGACATTGCTCTTTGATTAAATGTCATGTTGGCTTGCCATAAGTATAGCACTTTCGTCATTCACAGATATAGGGTTCAACGGCAGTAACTGTTTAACAGAACACGTTGAAGTAAGTTTGTAAAATTAACTTGGATTTATATCGTCACTTACAAAGAGGGGTTGGGATATTTGTTCTTTCTATCATACCTGTATAAGATTGTGATACTAGTGATTATTACTACTACCTCCTGTAATTATCGCCACCGATAGCGGTGATAGTGGATTAACCATCCTCGATACTCCAGGGGTTCCTATCACTTACGATCTCTACACCCCTGAACTTTCTCAGTGAAATTGAAAGCAGCTCAGCGGAAAACATTTGAACAATCACAGGCCTGCAAAGATTTCCTTTGAAGACTACAGAGAGAGCGACGCCCAACTTCAAAGCCACACAGTCAACCACAGTGTACCGTTATACGGTTCTTTTGATGTACATCAAAGGGCTAAATTACCTGTTCTGTTCTGTTCTGTTCTGTTGTAATCTGATTGAAATACAGATCCTTATAACCACTCCGCTCAATAGAGGATCTGGCAATATCCCATAAGGGGTCACGTTCAGATGACCTTTATACCATGTGTACTTCAGAGCAAATGCAGTTTCTACACCTTACAACATCAAATGAAATCGTCTTTTCGCCCCAG
>SAYR01008812.1:72084-88263 GCA_004382745.1 Argopecten irradians irradians | reverse complement strand
GGTAATCTCTATACATCATAAATAAGTACAAATACATGTAGTATCATACACAAAATGTATGTCATCATTGTAACAAGCCAAACTATCATGGACCTGTTAATCCACATCCTCGACACTCCAGGGGTTCCGATCACTGACGATCTCTACACCCCTGGACTATCTCATCGTAAAACTGGAGGCAACAGAACCAATCTGATTTAAATACAGATCCTTATTATCACTACGTTAGATAAGAGGATCTGAGAACATCCCATTAGGGGTCACGTCAAGATGACCTTTTGAAATGGCCAATCAAATTGGCACTACCAGAATCTTGACTGGGGACGAAAGAGTTTGAAAAAGCTGTCCAAATTATTTTCGTGTATGTAGTCATCTCGCCCGGAGTGAACAACAAAGCTAATTGCATATGTATACTGGGGCGAAAAGACGATTTCATTTGATGTTGTAAGGTGTAGAAACTGCATTTGCTCTGAAGTGACCCCTTATGGGATATTGCCAGATCCTCTATTGAGCGGAGTGGTTATAAGGATCTGTATTTCAATCAGATTACAACAGAACAGAACAGAACAGAACAGGTAATTTAGCCCTTTGATGTACATCAAAAGAACCGTATAACGGTACACTGTGGTTGACTGTGTGGCTTTGAAGTTGGGCGTCGCTCTCTCTGTAGTCTTCAAAGGAAATCTTTGCAGGCCTGTGATTGTTCAAATGTTTTCCGCTGAGCTGCTTTCAATTTCACTGAGAAAGTTCAGGGGTGTAGAGATCGTAAGTGATAGGAACCCCTGGAGTATCGAGAATGGTTAATCCACTATCACCGCTATCGGTGGCGATAATTACAGGAGGTAGATTAATAATCACTAGTATCACAATGGTATACAGGTATGATAGAAAGAAATCAAAAAATATCCCAACCCCTCTTTGTAAGTGACGATATAAATCCAAGTTAATTTTACAAACTTACTTCAACGTGTTCTGTTAAACAGTTACTGCCGTTGAACCCTATATCTGTGAATGACGAAAGTACTATACTTATGGCAAGCCAACATGACATTTATTAAAAGAGCAATGTCGATCCTTAATTCCAATGCATATATATAAGATATCTTGATTGCGATATAGGATAGCTCATATAGCATATGAGATATCTCATATATTATATAATATATCTTGATTGCGATATAAGATATCTTATATAATATTTGAGATATCTTATATATATAGGGTCAAAGAGGTAATATCAACAGGATTTTCCAGATAACACGGGATCCAATCAAACGTAAGTCTGTTGGGTACGAATTACTTTCAAATGGTAAATATGGGACAAGGAAGTAATTCCAACCGTGTGGACCAAACAAAATTGTCAAATTTTCGAGGCGATCCGCCCCTTTATCAAGACATACAAAACGAACACGATTACATAATATGATAAGAACAGTAATGCGGGACAAAGCAGACAAATATTAAACTATACAGCACAATGGAGCGCAATTTACCCTTCGGCAAGTGGCAGCCGAAGGCCGGATCTACAAAAAAGTCACTAGATATCTTCTTATATAATTATATAAGATATCTTATATAATTTGATTAAAAAGGGATAGACCTTGCTCCTTCAATAAATGTTAAATTGGCTTGCCATAGACTATAGTCGACGGAGATTGAAATATGATAGGTGATTCTGAAGTGAGTGAGTGATCATGAGCTGGAGAGAAGGGAGTGATGGTGTGGACGATGTGGTGTGGAATGTGATAGGTGATGTGAGTGAGTGAGCTGGAGAGAAGGGTGTGATGGTGTGGACGATGGGGTGTGGAATGAGTCCGAGGGTGTCTGATGAGTAGAAAAATGCAGTCGTATCTCGTATGATGTGTAATGTAGACTATTTAGGGGTTTTCACCTACAAGACCTATTGTTTTTGTTTTGTTTTTTATTATTCTTCTACACAGAAAGTTTATACAAATTATCTCCGAAATGGTCAATGATATGCCTTTGAACATATCACCATATTGTAGGGCATGAGTTAAAGGTGTGACAGCAGCATTTTTATAATGGTCAAAAATCCAATATAGCCACTATATGGCCTTACTTCCGGTTTTAAACTTATGCCAATATCCCGTTAACGGCTTGACAAATTTCTTTCTGTTTTGAATATACTATGTAGAATTAAAAATGTAGCAAATAGATAATGTTACACTTTTCTGTAAAACGCCAACTTCCGGTTGGAAATATTTCGAGAAAAAAACCCATTAAAAATCTTCTCAAGTTCTAGAAGACCCCGAGGCCTAATATTCAGCATGTTGACATAAATGGCTAAAAAAGTTTGCTATTATGAATGACTGACCTTCATTCAAGGTCACATGGGCCAAAAATCCTAAAATATTCAAATGACTTCTTGTGAAGTTCTAGATGGCCTAGAGACCTAATATTAGGACTGTAACATGCTGACATAAATGCCTACAAACTTTGATAATATGATCGAATTTGACCTTCATTCAAGGTCACCATGATAGGCAAAAAATCCTAAAATCTTGAAGCGAATAGTCGGAAAACAAAGGCTAAAGTCGGTAAAAATGGTATACAAGTACTTTTGGAAGGCCATAGAATGCATTTAGACTTTAGAAGACATTTTTCCTTTGCCCGACTATTCGCTTAAATGTCTTCTGGAAGGCCTAAAACTTAATTTTAGGCCTGCAGGATGCTGACATAAATGGCTACCAAGTTTGTTAATATGAATGACTTTGGTCTTTCATTCAAGGCCCCAAGAGCCAGAATATCCTAAATTCTTTTATATCTACTTCTTGTCAAGTTATGAACGGCCTAGAGATCTTAAATGGGACTTGTAGCACGTTGAGCCAAAGGGCTACCAACTTTGACCTTGAACGAAATAGTTTGAAAATATCACTGTATATCATCACTGTTGTTACGGTTATAACTTATCAACATTTAGGTACGAATTAAATTATACTCTGAATACAGTACAATACTAAAAGTGTCCAGAAACGCAGGGACGACAACTCTGATTTTTAGTAAATTTATTTTGATTTCGCATAGATCTACTGCCTCAAGGACGTAATAAATCCTTCACTGCGGAGTGCCTCATTGTAAAACCAGAAACATTTATATGTATAAATGTTTCTGATAAAATGTATCAAAAATTTAAGCTGAGTCGCAAGAAAAATGATGTACATGTAAGAAGTAAACATGAAAAAGGATATATAGTCATTGGTGATCTATATACCCAGTAACATGAATAAAGTGGTATTTTGTTTTATCATACAAATATCTATATATGCAATAAAATGAGTATACATGAATCACAAATATGGCAAAACATGAAAATTACGTATAGAAACGGTCCTCGGATTACTAACCGAAAAACACATATTAGCCATTTCCGTATATCCGCGTCATATCTGGACGAAGGTCCAGGCCTTGTATGAGCCGTGATGTCATGCCGTGTTTGTCCTCGTCGTGCGCTCCGTCGGCACGTCCGCCGTCCGCCCGTCGCCAACCGGTCCGCGACCGTATAGGCGTCAGTCTAATCGTGCGATTAAAAAATCCCTATTCGATTATACACAAAAGACCTACCCTCCTCCTTAAACCCTTAAAGTGCAATTACATCCATATAAATCGGTCAATCTGATCGTTAACTCTTATAATTTCCCTCATTTACTATCTGTGTGGCAAATCTTAAGTTCAGGGCAATATTTCTCTTGTATGAAACATCCTGGGGCCTAAGGACAACACATTATATTTTATATCAAATGAGATAGGTCCCGACCCCTAGGTGGCCTAGAGGGCGGATTTTGGCTCCCAAAAGGGCAATTTTCTTTGACATTTTAGCCTTAAGTAATCCTACTCCTCCTTCATTCCTTATGGATTTCATTCGATATTTCTGGTTGTGAAATCTCATTGGGGACGGGACAATCATCATTTTTATTATTAATGAGGCACTTGTCCGACCCCTAAGGGGACTGTAGGTATGGCGCCCCAATAAGGCAAATTTTCTTAATTTTAGCTTTTTTAAAATTCCTTACTCCTCCTTCATCCCATTGAAATAGATTTCATCTTGTATTTTGGTGTGAAAGACATCATTGGATGAAGGACAATCATATTTATAGATAACATGAGCTCTTGGTTCGGGATCTCATAGGGGTACTTAGGGCTGAGGGTGGATGGTCCAAATGCGGATAAATTTTCTTAATATTTAGCTTTAAAATCCTACTCCCTCCTCCAATCCTTAGATGGATTTCTCTCCATATTTGGTGAGTGAAACTCTATTGGGGACCGGACAATATCACTATTTTGTACTATGAAACGAAGCTCTGCGATCCGACCCCTAGAGGGCTGAGGAGGTGGAGGCCCCAAAAGGGCACAAATTTCTTAATTTTAGCTTTAAATCCTACTCCTCCTTATCATCACATTAGATGGATTATCTTCAAGATATTTGGTGTAGAACATCATTTAGGAGACGACAATCATATATTTTATATAAATGAAGTCTTGCTCCGACCCCCTAGGGCTGAAGGAATGGAGGAGACCCCAAGGGCCAAATTTTCTTAATTTTAGCTTTAAACCAAAATCCTACTCCTCCTATCTAAAATGCCTTGAATAGATCATTCATCTGTATTTTGGTTTGTGTGAAACATCTCATTGGAAGAAGGACAATATCATATTATTAGATAATAATTGTAGCCTTGGTCGGACTCTAGGGGCTGGAGGGGTGGTGATACGGGCCCAAATTGGAAAGGACAAATTTTCTTAAATTTTTAGCCTATTAAAAAAATCCACTCCTCCTTCCATCCTTAGATGGCTTTCTGTACCAAATTTTTGGTTGTGAAAATCATGGTGGAAACGGACAAATCATATTCTTATTATAATGAAGCCTAGTCCAACCCCTAAGGTGCTGAGGTGTGGGGCCCCAAAAGGACGCAAATTCTTAATTTATGCTATTAAAAAATCCTTACTCCTCCTCATCCTTAGATGAATTTCTCCTGATATTTGCGTGTGAAACATCATTGGGGACGGACAATCATACTTTTATATAAAATGAGGTCAATGGCCGGACCCCTAGGGCTGAGGGATTGGGGCCCAAAAGGGCAAATTTTCTCTTAATTTCATAGTTTTAAACATGCCTACCCCTCTCCTTCATCCTTTGCATAATTTGGTTGTGAAAAAACAATCATTGGGGACGGACATAACAATCATAAATTGATATATAATATGAGGCTGTTCCACCCCTTGGGGTTGAGATGGGTGCCCAAAAGGACAAATTTGTTCCTTAATTTTAGCTTTAAAATCCTACTCCTCCTTCATCCTTGGATTGGACATTTACTATATTGGTGATAAAACAATCATTGGCGAAGGGACTAATCATATTTTTATATATAATGAGCCTTGGTCCGACCCCTAGGGGCTGAGGCCCCCATAATGGGGATAATGTTTCCGTTAATTAGCTTTAAAATCCTTACCCATCCTCCTTCGTCCTGGATGTTAGTTTTCATATCAGCCATATTTGGGATGTTGAAAGATGTATTATTCTATGTGAGCACAGGACACAGTTGATCATGTTATGTTTTATATAATAGTATGAGTTCTTGGCACTAGGCTTGAGCGGAGCGCCTAGGGGCATCCAGGCGCATATTCTTCATTCGAGATGGTTTTAGCGTACATAAACCGGATCATTAATCAAATAGGTGTCCACATGACTCCTACGTTTTTTCTTCGCCTCTCTTGATATACTACATACCGATTTGTATTGGTGTTGTATTTGAATGACACCCTGGCATTTGGCTATAACTCTTAGAATGATCATGCATCTAGATTAATGTTGTTATATGAGTAATATGAGCACGAGCCTTGATGTAATAATGGTCTGGTCTCTAGGGTCATGAAGGACCTAACTCTTTGCTCAATACAGAGGGTGGGGGTCCCCAAATGGGGAAATTTACTAATTTTACTTAGTAAAATAAATTCACTACTTCCTCCTTCATGCCTTAGAGAGATTTCTTCCATATTTGTGTGAAACATCATTTGGGACGGACAATCATATTTTTATCAAATGTCATGATCGTGTCCGACCCCTAGGGGCTGAGGGGTGGTGGCCCCAAAAGGGCAAATTTTTCTTAATATTTAGCTTTAAAATCCTACATCCTTCCTTCCATCCTTAGATAGGTATTTTCTTCGATATTTTGGTGTGAACACATCATTGGGACGGACTCAATATCATATTTTATTATAAATCGAGTCTGGTGTCCGACGCCCTAGGGGCTGAGGCGAATGAGGGCCCCAAAAGGGCAAATTTTTCTTAATTTTAGTTTTAAAATCCTACTCCTCCTTCATACTTGGCATATATGTGTGGAAACATCAATGGGTACTGGAACAATCAATAATTTATATAAATGAGCCCTGGTGACCCATTGGGTTTAGGGATGGGATACCCAAAGGACAAAACTTTCTAATATTAGCTTTAAAATCCTACTCCTCCTTCTACCTTGGATGGAATTATATCTATTATTGGCTGTAAAACATCAATTGGGGAGGGACAATCAATTATTTATGTATATAAATAGAGCCTGGTCCCGACCCCTAGGGGCTGAGGGCCCCCAAATGGGTTGAATGTTCTTAATTTTAGCTTTAAAATCCTTAACTCCTGCCTTTCGTCCTTGGATGTATTTCAATCCATATTTGGTCGTGTAGAACCATTTCATTGGGGAAGGGACAATAATATTTTTATGTAAATGAGATCCTTGTCCGACCCCTACTAGGCGGCAAGAAGGGGCGTGCGGCCTCTCCAAAAGAGCAAATTTTTCTTAATGCCAAGCTTTTAAATCCTTACTCCTCCTTCATCCCTTGGATGGATTTCATCCATATATTTACTGTGACCATCATTGGGGACCGACAATCATATTTATATAAATGAGCTATGGGTCGACTCCCTACGGGGCTGAAGGGTGGGGCCCCAAAACGGGCAAATTTTCTTAATTTTAGCGTTTAAAAAATCCCTACTTCTTCCTCTTCCATTGGATTGGAATTTCATCCATAATTTAGTGTGAGAACAATCACTTTGGGATGCGAGCAATTCATATATTAATAATAAATGAGCGTGGTTCGCGACCCCTATGGGCTGAGGGGTGGGGCCCAAAAGTGGCAGAGATTTTTCTTAATTTGAGTTTTAAAATTCCACTCCTGCCTTCATCCTTGATGGATTCTCATCCATTTTTGGTTGGATAACTATCAGTTGTATATGGACAATCATTATATTGTATATAAATGAGCCTGGTTCCGACCCTAGGGCTGAGGGGTAGCGGCCTTAAAAGGGCAAATTTTTCTTTAATTTTAGCTTTAAAATCCTACTCACTCCTCATCCTGGATGAAAATTTCATCCATAGTTTGGTGATGAAACATGCATTGGGAAAGGTCAAATCATATCTTATCAAATGAGTCTGGTTTGACTCCCTCAGGGGGCTGCAGGGGTGGCCACCAAGGGCAGTAATTTTTCTTAATTTTAGGCTGGCGCAATTCCTGTTTTCCAGTCTCGGTCTCCGATCTCAATGATTTTATAAGGGCGTTAAAAAAATTAATTGATGCCCGAACAAATTACAGACATATAAATCGTCAAAGGGCTTTTTGTTATTCCAAAATGCCGCTAGCCCACCTTCCTTGTTTTAAAGGTTTCACCTCCGATCTTGCAATGGAAAAAATTGGTTCATATAGGGTTTTAATTGACCGAACAACATGAAAAAACCATTTTCATTACAAGATTTTGGCTATTCCAAAGTATGGCCACTGGCGCCAGCTCCCTGTTTCAGGTTTCAGTCTCCGATCTCAATGAAAATGGTCGTATAGGGGTTTTAATTGATTCAGAAGGGGGAAACTTTTTTAGGTGAGGTATCAATCATATTTTATAAAGGACCAGCTCTTAGACCCCAATGGGAAGATTTAGTACGGCGGAGGTCCAAAAATGGGGCGAGTGCTTTTTGCTGAAATTTGGCTTCTTTATAAAAGATCTGACGACTCCTCATATTAATCCTTGAATTGGTTACAACCATATATGGATGAAGGGCTACCAAGTTTGTTCAACAAATGATATTTACCTATTTCAGAAACTTACATATTCAACTAAGGAGTTCCTTGTATTGTTTATATTAATTGTTAACCAATTTGCTTTATACTGTGACTTTGTTGTTTTGTGCCATGAGTCAGATGACCGTTAAGGCCCATGGGCCTCTTGTTAAAAATACAACAGTTTTGTATATTGTTCTATCATTAGAAATTAAGGACAAAAAATCAACAGGATTGAGACTACATTCACCCCATCCTCGGTAACCCAGGCGATATATACACTAACGTTGATAAGTGTAGCGTAGTGTAGTGCGATCACCTGTGGGTCTCCGACGATGCATTCACCCTAGTATTACAGAAAACATATTTTTTTATGATTTTTTCTATTTTCAGTCAGCAAATGAGTACGGATGGTATATTTCTAGTCCGCTAAACCTGCCTATATTATTAGGCTTTTTTTTATTTATTTTTTTTGTTTAGCGGACTAGTATATTTCAAGCTCAAATATCTCAAAAAGTAGTTCGACAACACCCATTTTTCTATACAGATTTGAAATCTGCATGAAAAATGCAAGAAAATAAGACATATTAGAAAAAAATGACATGGGTTTTCTCAAAAGTATAATAAATTGATATTGGAAAATTTAAATATGTAATGTTTTGTAATGCAAACCTTTAATTACATCATGGACAACTAATTGTATACACGTAGTATAAAATGTTCTACATTGTCCAGCCTAAAATTGCTAAGATACAACTTACAATATAGGCTAGTACACTAACGTACACATTATCGTTTCTAACATCGTCTGGTTCCGGAAATATATTCGGTTCCGTTTTTAGAAACCCCCGTTAGTGTGTGCAGACACACTTTCGTATTTTTATATATTTTGGCAAGCAGACGGAAGATTGCTCAAGAAAGTGATATCCGAAGATGTAGTCATACAAGCTTGACAGCTGTGTTTTCTAGTGCTATTATTTTGGTTACTGAGTTCTACACATGAATTGCATAACTTTGTTGATGAATGTATCGCATTAAACTTAAGATTACATAACTTGTTTGTAAACTTCATAAACTCATAATACACGTGGTCACGCGCATCCAAACTGAAAGTAGAAAGTGGCGGGAAGCACTGTCATAAACTAAGTGCTGTTATATGATGTGTTAACATTATTGTTTATGCAGTATATAGAGTAGCTTCATAATGGCAGATAAGGCACAGAAGAAGGAGGAAACGAAGAAGCAAGTGAGAGCTCTGCTTCTATCCGCTCCAGCTGCACTAACAGTGAATGAGTTGAAAAGAGACTACCATGACTTTATGGGCGACCCTATCCCATACAGGGAGTTGGGCTATACGACCCTGGAAGATTTACTTAAAGACATGCAAGATGCTCTCAGGGTGTCATGGAAAAATGGTGTTATGTGCCTGGAACCAGTGGCCCAAGAGGCTTCTGTCCACATACAGAAGTTGGTGTCAAAACAGAAAGTAAATAATAAAAACAAATGGGCAACTCTGCGACAGGGCGGACCATCCGTTCGGACAAGGAGGCCACCACCACCCAGATTCCATAGGACACACAATAATAATAGATTTCCCCAACAGAACCGCCCACCACTGATTAAGCAGCTTCCTCCGCCTAGTATCTCCGCTTACATACGAAAACAGATTTCAGAACTTCTAAAGTCTTATCCAAACGGCTTGCCCCTGACACATTTTGACACTGCATTTTCACGTCGCTTCGGTGTTCCACTCAGCCCAACAGGACTTGGGTTTAATTCCATGAAGGAACTTTTAGCCTCTCTGCCTGATATTGCCAAATTAAAAGAATTTCTAGGTGGTGAGTGGCGTGTAGCACCGGCATATGTCGAACAGAATAGATCACAGGAACCGATTCCACGATACAAACCTCCACATGTGTCTGACAGGAGGTCAGAGACAAGCAAAGGATTCCAAAGACAACGTGAACAATCTAGGAATTCCAATACAAGCAGTGCACCATTTAGAAATCCTAATCAAACATCAAAGTTAGACAAAACGAAAAAAGTTGATAAATCAAATGTAAACTACCAGCCGGCTGGAATAGAAGATGAATATTTTATGTCTCCACAAGATATTCAGTGTGAAATAGAAGATTTTATTGCTGTTCCAAGGAAAGAAGTTACAGGCCCAATCTCTCCTGTTGACAATAACATCTCTGTTCCTCATGCCCCACGAGGAAGAGGTAATAACAGATAACTTTAATAAGTAATATCTTATGTTGTAGTTACTAAATCAATGGCCAGCAGGAATGTCCGATATTAGTTCTGGTGACGTTGACCCTTCTTGATTTAAGTGTTCCTTTCTTCCCACATTCAAAGTACAATGTAATCAAATTATCTTCTTTTGATGAAGTGTTGTAATAAATCACGAGACAAAATTAACAAAAGATTCCTTCACCAATATTAATTAACAATACTGTAAACAACTGATCACAGGTTATGTATTAAAAATTGTGAAGTTCAATTGACTTCAAAATGATTAAAATGCATATTAAATACAGAACTAAAGAGGTCTCTGATTGCAAAATTAAATCATCATGGAAAAGTTGTTATATGTAAAAATGTAAAATTACTTATATGTGAAAACACAAAATTAGTTATATGTGAAAACGCTAAATTAGTTATATGTGAAAATGCAAATTTAGTTATATGTGAAAATGCAAAATTAGTTATATGTGAAAACGCAAAATAGTTTTATTAACTGTTCATGCCTTTCGCACCTGAAATGTATCTAGCCTCTTCTCATTGATCCAATCAAATATAGGACTTCTGTTAGTCCAAAAGACAGATCTAAAAAATTAAAAAGCTTCTATTTAGTTGTAACCATGTTCTTGAGACACAGGTCTATCACTAGTAAGTAAGTAACTGCTCCAGTTTAGCACGATTACCTGACATTGAATAACCATTTTTGTAATTCATTTATATTCAGACTGAATAGGTACACGAATATGGAATGTTATTACAGTGTGTAAGAAGGCAGCTATTATTGTATTAAGAAAATAAGAGATGTTCTCGTACTGAAGCTGCTAGAGATATATACACCAAATATTTTTTTGTAGTAACCACTTGGGCAGTTTAACATCTAGAAAAGTTACTGTATAATTCCGAAGTTACAAACTTCATAGAATTTTTGGTATATGTTCATAAAGACGTTGAGATTTAATGTTTGCAGGAAGAAGAAGAACTGGAGACCGAGGGGAGGAATCTCGGGGCCATGACAGTATATCGAGTGGCGGGTCGATGGAGGCAGGCTCCTCTCCTAGATCTGGTGACAAGTTTGATGTCAGCATCATAAGTGAAGTGGTTCAAAACAACATTCAACAGGTACTAATTCATCCAACTTTCCATTGCTTGTATAACAGTTTGCTTTGTGTGTGGTTTGGGAGACTTTTTACAGTATTTTTGTGTTGTGTCTCCATGTAATAACTAATTGTGGACATTTTCCCCAGTTTTAGTAAGACCGATGTAAATACAAGACACAGTATGGGTACTGCAGTATTTTCTTTAGTATACCACAGATTTAGTAGACACATTACATACAGCACTGACAAAGAAAAACTTTTTTTTAGAATTATCTGCTCCTCAGTGTATACAATTTATTTTGTTTTTTTACAGCATTAGTAAAAGTATATAAAAATCACATTATTTTGAATTTCTTTGAAAAAAACAAGATGTTTTGCTTACAAACACATGACGTCACAATCAGAATCAATGCTGTACTGTACGTTGAGATAACTCTGTATGACATCACAATCCATGCTGTACTGTACGTTGAGATAACTCTGTATGACATCACAATCTATGCTGTACTGTATGTTGAGATAACTCTGTATGACATCACAATCCATGCTGTACTGTACGTTGAGATAACTCTGTATGACATCACAATCCATGCTGTACTGTAAGTGGATATAACTGTATGACATCACAATCTATGCTGTACTGTACGTTGAGATAACTCTGTATGACATCACAATCCATGCTGTACTGTAAGTGGAGATATCTCTGTATGACATCACAATCCATGCTGTACTCTAAGTGGAGATAACTCTGTATGACATCACAATCAATGCTGTACTGTAAGTGGAGATAACTCTGTATGACATCACAATCCATGCTGTACTGTAAGTGGAGATATTTCTGTATGACATCACAATCAATGCTGTACTGTAAGTGGAGATATTTCTGTATGACATCACAATCAATGCTGTACTGTAAGTGGAGATAACTCTGTATGACATCACAATCAATGCTGTACTGTAAGTTTAGATAACTCTGTGTGACATCACAATCAATGCTGTACTGTACGTTGAGATAACTCTATGACATCACGATCAATGCTGTACTGTAAGTTTAGATAACTCTGTGTGACATCACAATCAATGCTGTACTGTACGTTGAGATAACTCTATGACATCACGATCAGTGCTAAACTATAAGTGGAGATAACTCTGCACCAAATACAAAATTGATATTTTAAAAGCATGATATCATCTATCGACAGATTCTGGAGGAGAATCGGACAGGAGTATGGGCGATACAGCTGCCAGCTGTCTACATGGTATGTTCCATTACTTCTCAGGTCAACTGTATTATAAATGGTCAAACAGTTTTATCTGGGCTGTGAAGATCACATTGACCTAAAGGTTGTAGTCAAGGTGATGTGAGGTCAGACATGATATTGAGCAAAGAGGGAGAATGATTAATCTTCTGTGACAGTTAAAAATGGAAGGAATAAATGCCTGGTAATTCCTTTAATATATGGTTTAAAGTACATCTTGTGCAAGACTATCTTATTTCAATAATAAGATAGCTTATTTCTTTAATAAGATTCATTAATATTTGAGTCCTAAACTTTCTATATAGAAACGGTATGGGAAGGAGCTATCCTTCCGTGACTATGGTTACTGGAGTTTGGTAGAGATGTTAGACTCGCTGCCTGGCGTGCTGCGGTTAGAGCGTCCCACTGATAATGGTGACTGGCTGTGTTTTGATGCTCGACTGCCTGTACAAACAAAGCAAGTGGTTCAAAAACCGGAGAAGGCTCCACCAAAACAAGGTCGGTGTTCTTTAATGAATATACAACATTTTTGACTTCAAATTTGAAATTTAAAATTGCATAAACTAATCAAAAGTAACAATTCAGGCATTCAGCTAATTTTACTGCTAGATTAGAATGAGAATTCGCAGTAACGTGGTTGAGTACTAAATGTGGAATTGAGTGCACAGAGTTCCAGCGGTAAAGAGAAATATTTCAGATTGAGATGGTGTAATGATTTTCAAATAAGTTTAGATAAGCTTATGATATTGGACATTCTGACATAGTCTTCTATCACCATAGAAACAGTTTCTAGAGGAAGATTCAGCAGCCGAGGCGACTTTGACTCTCAGATGGAGGAAAAGATAAGACAAGTTTTGCAGTGTAAACCTGAAGGCGTTCTACTCTCAGACTTCCCTGGCTTTTATAAGGTGGGTTGATCTCATACAGATCAAAATGTATGTGTAGTGTTACATGGCGTTTTCCCTCCCAAGATTTTCAGCCAAATCTTGGCTTTTTATCAACAAAGCTGATAACTTTGATCCTGTTTGATACATTAATTACCTCTTTCAAGAGAAAGTAGTGAAGTACGATATTCACCATAATTAGTGCCCTCCCCCTATAAGCATCTATAAGAAGGCCTGAACATATTAAACTGTGACAGATAAATATGCCATGAGATAAAACATATAAGTGATTTTAAGTGATTTTTTTCTTCTTTTACTGCAGCATAACTTTTTTATCCCCCAAATAAGCATGCCCTTTTGTACAATTCTTTAGTGTCCTTGGAGCTAATTACAGCAAATACAGTATGTAATTAAAGTACTGAAGACATATACTTTTAGTGGTAAATGATCATTGTACAGCACTTTGTACCACAATTCTTGTGCTAAACTGTGATAGCCCTAGTTCTGTATGTGATTAATGTGGTAATTATTGTGAATGTGTTAATTCATAGTTGTGCTAACTTTTACTTATTGACTTTAGATTGTTGTATATCTACTGTTGACTAAGTCATTTAGATTGTTGTGTATTTACTTATGTTGAATGTTCCAGAAACTAACAGGAGAGGTGTTGCCGTTTAAAGAACTGGGCTATGAGAAGATCGAGTTTTTCATGATACCCCTGGCTGACAGTGTTGTACACTTAGAATACAAGGGAGATGGTAAATCACTAATGTTTTGTTTGGTTAATAAACATTGAAATGATAAGGATGTACCGTATTTGGCCTAATAAGCGTCCAGGGCGTTGAAAAAATGAAAAGGTGCTTAAGAAAACAAAATTATTGCAAACCTATACAGTTTTTATAGTTTTGGTCTTATTCCTGTACAATTGAATTGAGGCCTCAAAAAGGGGAAGGGCTCTTATAGCGACATGTTGATTTATTGGATCAAATATGGTATGTGATTATGTTTATGAGTACCTTTTGTCACATTGACTTGTTGTAAACCCACAACTATCAACTATCACTTCAAACGTGTCTTTAAAGCAAGTTGTCAAATGTTTTTTCGGTTAAATACTTACCTAAGCATTTCATAGCTATAATCTTTATATCTATATATAATCTCTATATATACTTTTTAGGTTGTATGTTGGTGTATGCCCTTGACAATGGAAAGCCTCCCCGCACAGATCTCCTCATCAACACACCAAGAGAGGAGGTTAGCTGTAATCAGTATCACACTTGTTCAGTCCTTGTGACAGAATGTTAATATGTTAAAATAAAACAGTATAAACCTTGATCAGGTTATAGTTCAAATCTGGGTATCAAATGGTTTGTGTTCAGATCTGTAAGACAGCCCAGTTGGACATCACAAGTTTTGAGATCAAATATAGTACATGTCTATACACAGTGTGAGAACTGAAAAGATTACTTCTGTGTATGGAATTGAAATATGTACATCACCTTTGAACCCAACAATATATTAATGTATTCCAATTTATGGATGCATTTCTTTAGTATTAATTCTATATGATTGATTAAATTTTTCAATGATATTCTATAATCCTGGGGTGGTGTAGATATTCATCAGAAATAGCCAGGTTTTGGCAGACTTTAAATAACCTGTGTTTTCTGCTTGTCTTTTTGTGCCCAGGACAAAATGAAGAACAGGAACGTACCATCAGATGCTGTTGGCCCAAAGGTTTACTATAAACCACAAGAGTTACCTCCCCTCCACGAGTATTTTGAAATCTTTGTGTCCAATGTTGTATCTCCTGGTCTGTTCTGGATACAGGTCCGCGGTAAAAAGTCCACCATAGCCCTCGACAAGTGTATGAATGATTTGGAGTAAGTAAAGAAGATATATTGTACTGTTGATGTTGAATTTATACCATTTCAAATGTTTCGCCTTTTAAATGATAACGAAGATTGATGGTCTGCAGTTTGATATAAAATCCTGTAAGTGTGTATGCTTCAGCTATGCCAAGAATTTCCTGACGTCATGCTTTACATACAGCATTATCTTATGCTTGTGTCGATATCTTGATTGATATTTATTTGGTATAAATCTTTTAAGATGCTCCATCGCCGACAAATGGTATTTTTCTCTGTCAAAAACAGGAGCAGACAAATTAGTATTTTTCTTCAGATACAAAAGTTACTTACTCAACACCATTACCAACATTTTTAGCTCACCTGGCCTGAAGCTTATGTCATGGCGCGGCGTCCGTCGTCCGTCGGCGTCCGTCGGCGTCCGTCAACATTTCCTTTAAATCGCTACTAGTCATAGAGTTCTGAATGAATTGTAACCAAATTTGGCCAGAAACATCCTTGGGGGAAGGGGAACAGAACTTCTATAAATTTTGGCTCTGACCCCCAGGGGTAGGAGGGGCGGGCCCAATAGGGGAAATAGAGGTAAATCCTATAAATCGCTACTTGTCCTAGAGTTCTGCATTGATTGTAACCATATTTGGCCACAAACATCCTTTGGGGAAGGGAAACAAAACTTGTATAAATTTTGGCTCTGAGCCCCCTGGGGGCAGGAGGGGCGGGGCTCAATAGGGGAAATAGAGGTAAATCCTATAAATCGCTACTTGTCCTA
>SAYR01008812.1:50118-72074 GCA_004382745.1 Argopecten irradians irradians | reverse complement strand
CTTGCTCTGGTCCCCTGGGGATCAGGAGGAGCGGGGCCAATAGGGGAAATAGAGGTAAAGCTTTAAATCGCTACTAGTCATAGATTCTGCGATTGAAATGTAACCAAATTTGACCACAAACATCTTTGGGGAAGGGGAACAGAACTTGTATCAATTTTGCTCTGTCCCCCCGTGAGGGGTGCGCGGCCCAATAGGGAAATAGAGGTAAATCTTTAAATCGCTACTAGTCATAGATTTCTGAATTGAAAGTAACCACATTTGGCCCAGAAAATATCCTTTGGGAGAATCAGAACTAGCTTTATAAATTTTGGCTCTGGTTCCGGGAGGACAGGAGGGGCGGGGCCCAATAGGGAATATAAGGTAAATCCTATAAATCGCCGACTTGTCCTAGAGTTCTGCATTGATTGTAACCAAATTTGGTCATAAAGCATCCTTGAAGGAAGGGGAACAAACATTGTATAAAATATTGGCTGTGACACCCCGGGGGCAGAGGAGGGGTGGTGCCCAATAGGGAAAATAGAGGTAAATCCTTTAAATCGCTACTAGTCTCATAGAGTTCTGCATGGAATGTAACCAAATTTGGCCACAAACATCCTTTGGGGCCCCATAGGGGATTTTAGAGGTTAATATTAAAATTCCTCAGAAAAGAAACAATGAACCTGTATTCAGAACATTACTTGGCATTACAAACCAGAGTGAGCGATACAGGCCCTCTGGCCTCTTGTTCTTCAGATACAAAAGTTACTTTACTTTACACCATTGCCAACATGAAAAGTTCGAGCGTCTAATTTATGTCACAATATTAAAAACAACTATTGCGTCCTGAAAAAAAGTCCACGGGACTAAGTTTCCTCATGTTATGTGTTAAGTAGACATATATATAAATATATACATTGATTTAACACCAATTATTGTTCAAATGATGAGTATAACCTTTTACCACATGTAAGCGCCTTTGGACGCCTCTACCCCTGCCACATTTAAGCGACTTTGGGCTCCCCCGCACCATTTCAATGGAAGCGCCTCTGGACGCACCTACAACAATCTCAATGCAAGCGACTCTGGACGCCATTTTGACTATCAATGTTCTGCTAGCTTCGTATCACGTGATAAAAGCGCCACCTGTGTTCAGACTTTTACATCTAATTATAGACGTGACCAAATTTTCAAGCCAATCAAAAATCTGCACAGTGTTACTATGTAAAACTAAATAAATTAACCGAGAAAAACACACATGTGTTCACTGCTTCACTCATGTTACCAGGACGCCATCATGGCTTATGTTGTTGATATTACGGCAGATATTTGTAATTATAAGTACACAATGTCATGATATTTAAATATCACAGACCTAAAAGCATATAATCTGACAAATGATTTAGACGATGTTTTATTCAATTTGACCGATCGAAAATCTGACAGTCATGAAAGAACGGCGAGGTCACGTACTATTGCCAATTACCTGACGCCGTGTTGGAATAAGACTGGCGAGTTTACAGCCGTTGAGTGTTCATAATTTTGTTAGAAACTTGTTGTCAAAACTTCAATAAAACCTTTAATATACTTCATTTAAAGTTGATAGTTTATTTTGTGCAATTTTCAAAGCAAATAATGTACAAAACATCCCACAAACAAACACACTACTCGGAAATTTTGGCTCTGGCCCCAGGGGCTGGAGGGGCGGAGCCTAATAGGGGAAATAGAGGTAAATCCTTTAAATCGCTACTAGTCATAGAGTTCTGAATGAAATGTAACCAAATTTGGCCACAAACATCCATGGGGGAAGGTGAACAGAACTTCTATAAATTTTGGCTCTGACCCCCCGGGGGCAGGAGGGGCGGGGCCCAATAGGGGAAATAGAGGTAAATCCTTTAAATCGCTACTAGTCATAGAGTTCTGCATGGATTGTAACCAAATTTGGCCACAAACATCCTTGGGGGAAGGGGAACAGAACTTGTATAAATTTTGGCTCTGACCCCCTGGGGGCAGGAGGGGTGGGGCCCAATAGGGGAAATAGAGGTAAATCCTTTAAATCGCTACTTGTCCTAGAGTTCTGCATGGATTGTAACCAAAATTAGCCACAAACATCCTTGGAGGAAGGGGAATAGAACTTGTATAAATTTTGGCTCTGGTCCCCCAGGGGCAGGAGGGGTGGGGCCCAATAGGGGAAATAGAGGTAAATCCTTTAAATCGCTACTAGTCATAGAGTTCTGCATGGATTTTAACCAAATTTGGCCACAAACATCCTTGGGGGAAGGCAAACAGAACTTGTATAAATTTTTGCTCTGGTCCCCTGGGGATCAGGAGGAGCGGGGCCCAATAGGGGAAATAGAGGTAAATCCTTTAAATCGCTACTAGTCATAGAGTTCTGGATTGAAATGTAACCAAATTTGACCACAAACATCTTTGGGGGAAGGGGAACAGAACTTGTATCAATTTTGGCTCTGTCCCCCCAGGGGCTGGAGGGGTGGGGCCCAATAGGGGAAATAGAGGTTAATCCTTTAAATCGCTACTAGTCATAGAGTTCTGAATGAAATGTAACCACATTTGGCCAGAAATATCCTTGGGAGAATCAGAACTGAGCTTGTATAAATTTTGGCTCTGGTTCCGGGGGGACAGGAGGGGCGGGGCCCAATAGGGGAATTATAGGTAAATCCTATAAATCGGTACTTGTCCTAGAGTTCTGCATGGATTGTAACCAAATTTGGTCATAAGCATCCTTGAAGGAAGGGGAACAGAACATGTATAAAATATTGGCTGTGACACCCCGGGGGCAGGAGGGGTGGTGCCCAATACGGGAAATAGAGGTAAATCCTTTAAATCGCTACTAGTCATAGAGTTCTGCATGGAATGTAACCAAATTTGGCCACAAACATCCTTTGGGGCCCCATAGGGGATTTAGAGGTTAATATTAAAATTCCTTCAGAAAAGAAACAATGAACCTGTATTCAGAACATTACTTGGCATTACAAACCAGGTGAGCGATACAGGCCCTCTGGGCCTCTTGTTCTTCAGATACAAAAGTTACTTACTTTACACCATTGCCAACATTGAAAAGTTCGAGCGTCTAATTTTATGTCACAATATTAAAAACAACTATTTGCGTCCTGAAAAAAGTCCACGGGACTAAGTTCTCTATGTTATGTGTTAAGTAGACATATATATATATATATATACATGATTTAACACCAATTATTGTTCAAATGATGAGTATAACCTTTTACCACATGTAAGCGCCTTTGGACGCCTCTACCCCCTGCCACATTTAAGCGACTTTGGGCTCCCCCGCACCATTTCAATGGAAGCGCCTCTGGACGCACCTACACAATCTCAATGCAAGCGACTCTGGACGCCATTTTGACTATCAATGTTTTGCTAGCTTCGTATCACGTGATAAAAGCGCCACCTGTGTTCAGACTTTACAATCTAATTATAGACGTGACCAAATTTCTAACCAATCAAAAATCTGCACAGTGTTACTATGTAAAACTAAATAAATTAACCGAGAAAAACACACATGTGTTCACTGCTTCACTCATGTTACCAGGGACGCCATCATGGCTTATGTTGTTGATATTACGGCAGATATTTGTAATTATAAGTACAATGTCATGATATTTAAATATCACAGACCTAAAAGCATATAATCTGACAATGATTTAGACGATGTTTTATTCAATTTGACCGATCGAAAATCTGACAGTCATGAAGAACGGCGAGGTCACGTACTATTGCCATTACCTGACGCCGTGTTGGAATAGACTGGCGAGTTTACAGCCGTGAGTGTTCATAATTTTGTTAGAAACTTGTTGTCAAAACTTCAATAAACCTTTAATATACTTCATTTAAAGTTGATAGTTTATTTTCGTGCAATTTTCAAAGGCAAATAATGTACAAACATCCCACAACAAACACACTACTCGGACCGACAGAAAGTGAAAGTAGCGGTGAACGGGCGGTGAACCGGCATGGACAAAGCAGAAATAACAGTGTTTTTCACAGCAAATATATTGACTGAGCCATAATACAAATATATATTAGTTTGTTTACGATATTTCAAGTAATTTGTGCATATTTTTTTCTAATAGTTATAAAAAAAAGCGGCAATATTTTGAGTATTTCCGACAAAGAAAATCGACCATTTTCTGACCTGTAAACGTTTTTATTAATTTTTGAAGTCCTCATATCGAATAACATTTGGAAATGATAGCATCACTGTATAGTTTGATTCATTTTGAAGCAACTTTTTTACCAAAACATTTCTCAAAAATAAATATGAAAGTAAATAAATCCAACTTTAAAAACGTATTATCAATCCAGACTGAAAACTTCAAAAAGTGCCATTGAGATGGTGCATACACTTGACAGATGTTGCAACAATGTTCCTGTTGAACATTATATACTTTCCTCATGGAAGCCTGGTGATGCAGGCTACTAGTTTGCATGTGGTAAAGGGATAACTTATGCTTTGTCGGTGGTGGAGCATCTTTAATAAATAAATCTGGGAAGTTTTGATTTTTGATGCGTCATTGACAAGCAAAAATAACTATTGAGAGTAGTTTGATATACAGTAACCTCATTTGTTACAGGAAGTTATACTGTAGCGCTGAGGGTGACCAGTACAAAATACCAGACTATCTACTGACCGTTGGTCAGACTGTGGCGGCCGTCTTCCCTGAGGACAACAACTGGCACAGATGTGTTGTCACCGGACTTAATGTGGACAAATACGTGGAGGTGAGTTACACCAAAACAAACGTTTCAGCCTACCTGGACGGAAGAGCCGATGAGCTTATGTCATGGTGATCTATCCATCATCCTGTCAATATTTCTTTCAATTTCTACAGTACCTGTTCATAAACAATGCTGTGGAATATTGCCAAATTTGACATTTCTACTATTCATAAACAATGCTGTAAATTATTGCCAAATTTGACATTTCTACTGTTCATAAACAATGCTGTAAATGTTGTCAAATTTTACCCAATAAAAAGAATCCTTAGGTAAAGGGAATCAAACATTATAAAAACAGTAGGTCTGGTCACTCTTTCAGATGCTAAATACTTTTGTGTTTGTAGTGCCTTATTCAGTGTGTTATTGTACACCAATTAATACACTTGATAGAACAACAGATTTTGGCTGGGGTACTGAAAAGCTTGACTATATAAAGTTTTTGTTTACAGATGTACTTTGTGGACTTTGGGAACACAACTCTTGTACACAGAAAAAATATTCGCCTTCTTCGGTAAGGGATGCCTCAGTCCAACGTCTTCAGATATGGAGCCATTTGAAATTATTTGCATCCGTAGTTCAGTTGTTCCATCTCTCTCTTTAGATGTTTCTTGTTACCTGTATTTCTTTGTCAGAGCGTACTGGTGGGATACCTTAAACTGGCTAAGGCTAGTCCAATTAGGAATGATAAACCCAGAGGTTGTGGGATGGACCTCTCAACACCAGGGTAATAAAGAACCTTTAAGATTTGATTCAACCATACCTGGGACTTGAAAAGTAGAATCCTACAACCTCTAAGTTTATCACTCATAATTTTGACTTGCCTTAGCCATTTTGATATCTTTATCAAAATCATCATATCTAGGTTTTTCCTTGGTCTTTTGTTGTGTTGATCATATTCTACAGCAAATTAGACCCACACCATGTGCCCACCCAGAGGAGAAATAAAGGTCAAAATTGGTGGGGTTCCTATTTGCAGACAATATCCCTTATTATGAATATTTGTAAAATTAGATGGGTCTGTAAAAGTAACTGTTTCAGATATTATTTACCATTGTTTTGAACATGTTTGAAAAGTCCTAAACAAAAGCTTATGTCATTCTCAAAGATATTCGTGTTTAAGTTGAAAAATACATCAGATTACAAAAAGAAAAAGAAAAATTGCTAGTATTGATTATGGGGTATGTTGTAGTAAAATGCTGATTTTATTTGTACAGTTCCAATCAATTGAAGTTACCAGCTCAGGCTATACAGGCTCGCCTTGCTCACCTACAGCCCCACGAGGAGGTAGATATCTTATAAACACACAATAGGCTACACAACAGACTTTCAACAGTTCAACATGTTCTATAATTCAACTTATTTTTCTCAGCGATAGTATTTGTTTTCAATCCTAGCGATTTGCCAAAGACAATTTTAATCACACAATTTACAATTAAAATGCTTTATTTGACTTGTAATTAAACCGTTTTTGCAGTGATTTATTTTTATTCATAATTGCCCACAAAAGATGTGAAATTGAACACGAGGCATGCGAAAATAATTTGGTTCAATTTAAAAATTTAAAATGAGGGGCTAGGTTTGTCAGGTTGACTATTCTGACATAAGTAAACATGTAATAAACATGCCAACCTTGGAAGTAATGGTTTGGTTATGATTTTACAGATGTGGACATTGAATGCTAGAAACAGATTGCTGAGCTTAGTCAAGAACAGACCTCTCATTGCTCTGGTTAACTTTGAAAAGGTATGTATATCACATATAGACTCAGATTTAAATTTAAATAATTTTTGTTTTACTTTAATGATAGTGTTGAGTGATATTGAATTCCTTGTTTTTACCCCAGTTGGTGCCTGTTTATGTTGACCTTTGTTTTAGGATTGTGTCCTGTCACTTGTCCTTGACCTTTGTTTTAAGATTGTGTCCTGTCACTTGTCCTTAACCTTTGTTTTAGGATCGTGTCCTGTCACTTGTCCTTGACCTTTGTTTTAGGATTGTGTCCTGTCACTTGTCCTTGACCTTTGTTTAAGGATTGTGTCCTGTCACTCGTCCTTGACCTTTGTTTTAGGATCGTGTCCTGTCACTTGTCCTTGACCTTTGTTTTAAGATCGTATCCTGTCTCTTGTCCTTGACCTTTGTTTTAGGATCGTGTCCTGTCACTTGTCCTTGACCTTTGTTTTAGGATTGTGTCCTGTCACTTGTCCTTGACCTTTGTTTTGGGATTGTGTCCTGTCACTTGTCCTTGACCTTTGTTTTAGGATCGTGTCCTGTCACTTGTCCATGACCTTTGTTTTAAGATCTCGTCCTGTCATTTGTCCTTGACCTTTGTTTTAGGATCGTGTCCTGTCACTTGTCCTTGACTTTTGTTTTAGGATTGTGTCCTGTTACTTGTCCTTGACTTTTGTTTTAGGATTGTGTCCTGTCACTTGTCCTTGACTTTTGTTTTAGGATCGTGTCCTGTCACTTGTCCTTGATCTTTGTTTTCGGAACATGTCCTGTCACTTGTCCTTGACCTTTGTTTTAGGATTGTGTCATGTCACTTGTCCTTGACTTTTGTTTAAGGATCACGTTCTATCACTTGTCCTTGACCTTTGTTTAAAGATTGTTCCTGTCACTTGTCCTTGACCTTTTTTTTAGGATTGTGTCCTTTCACTTGTCCTTGACCTTTGCTTTAGGATCGTGTCATATAACTTGACCTTGATCTTTGTTTTAGGATCGCGTCCTGTCACTTGTACTGGTAGACACCTCAACCAAGGTTGATGTGGTACTCAATGATTTACTGGTCACTGAAGGGTACGCCCGAGTGGAAGAGGACAACTTCCTTACAAACTTCACAGGCCCAGCTGGACATAAGGAGGTCAGTTTTATAGTACCAAGTGACCTAATCATACTTTGTTTTCATGAGCTGTCTGTATTACATTATCTGTCATCATATATACAGAGTTTACATTTTAGATATTCTGAAAACCTCCAGACCAAAATCATGAAATGTTGCAGAAATCTTCCATGGCTAGAAGTCAAACTAAAGTGTAAATATATCGTCATTTTGTGCGAATGGATGTCTAACACTTATTGCCACTAGCTCCCAACTCTTGGTTCTAATGGCTAAGTGGTTAAGGTGTCCAACACTAACTGCCACTAGCTCCCAAACTCTTAGTTCTGATGGCTAAGTGGTTATGGTGTCCAACACTTATTGCCACTAGCTCCCAACTCTTGGTTCTAATGGCTAAGTGGTTAAGGTGTCCAACACTTATTGCCACTAGCTCCCAAACTCTTGGTTCTGATGGCTAAGTGGTTAAGGTGTCCAACACTAACTGCCACTAGCTCCCAAACTCTTGGTTCTGACTGCTAAATGATTAAGGTGTCCAACACTCCTATCCACCATTTTGATGAAAACCCTAAAGTGAGACAGTTCTAGAATACAGTCTGCTATTGTCAGCTGGTTAGGCTGATGGATGTACAGTTGATGAGTGCAGGAACCCACGACCATCTTTTCTAACACATTTAATTTTTACATTAATAGATAATATGTAATCTATGCTAAGTAACCAGGAATATCGACTCACAATATCAATTTCACACCTGACTTCATTACCAAATGACTGCTGTTAGACTATAGACCTTGTGGGGAGAAAGCGTGGATATTGATTCATTTACCTTTATATAGACAGCTTTCCTTTGTGTCAGTATGTGTGAATAATTATTTTTATACCAATATGTGAGATTTTATTATCGTGATTGAAGTTATTAATGACTCACTAGTTGGTACCCACAAGTAATGATAATCATTATTCTCCTACCAGTGAAGTTTTCATCTCTTTCTGCCAGAGTTTGTCAGTGTTCTACCGACTTCATTTCCTCATAAATTGTCATCAAACATACATATAAAGAATCAGATTTGAGTTTGTGATATCGGGGTTAAGATCACAGATATCACGGATACTATTTTTAAGGGCTACCAAATTTGTGCAAATGACCTTGACATTCTTTCAAACTCACTTGTACCAAATAAGCTAAAATCTTCAAATAGTTTCTCAATAACTATTAATACTCACTAGATGTGTTTTCCCTGAAATATACGAATTCTGAATACCAACAAAATGTTAGAAAATTCATTGACATACATGGGAATAATTGTTGAAAGATTTATAGGAATTACTGAACCTCAAAAATTGACTTCCGCAATTTTTGCTCCATACAGGAAACTGCAAAATATTGACCGCAGTATTACTTCTGTTACAATTTCAATGGAAGTTGATTATTGATTGATTAATTTGTTCTAATTGATCAATATTTAGTTTACCGATCATTGACTGATTGATTTGTTCTAATTGAACAATACTTAGTTTACCAATCATTGTTTGATTTGTTCTAATTGATCAACACTTAGTTAACCAATCATTGATTGATTTGTTCTAATTGATCAATACTTAGTTTACCAATCATTGATTGATTTGTTCTAATTGATCAATACTTAGTGTACCGATCATTGATTGATTTGTTCTAATTGATCAATATTTAGTGTACAAATCATTGATTGATTTGTTCTAATTGATCAATACTTAGTTTACCAATCATTGATTGATTTGTTCTAATTGATCAATACTTAGTGTACCAATCATTGATTGATTGATTTGTTCTAATTGATCAATACTTAGTGTACCAATCATTGATTGATTTGTTCTAATTGATCAATACTTAGTTTACCAATCATTGATTGATTTTTTCTAATTGATCAATACTTAGTTTACCAATCATTGATTGATTTGTTCTAATTGATCAACACTTAGTTTACCAATCATTGATTGATTTGTTCTAATTGCACAATACTTAGCTAACCAATCATTGATTGATTTGTTCTAATTGATCAATACTTAGTGTACCAATCATTGATTGATTTGTTCTAATTGATCAATACTTAGTGTACCGATCATTGATTGATTTGTTCTAATTGATCAATACTTAGTGTACCAATCATTTATTGATTGATTTGGTCTAATTGATCATTACTTAGAGTACAGATTATTTATTGATTTGTTCTAATTGATCAATACTTAGTGTACCAATCATTGATTGATTGATTTGTTCTAATTGATCAATACTTAGAGTACAGATCATTTATTGATTTGTTCTAATTGATCAATACTTAGTGTACCAATCATTGATTGATTGATTTGTTCTAATTGATCATTACTTAGAGTACAGATCATTAATTGATCTGTTTGTTCTGATTGATCAGTTCTATGTGTATTTTTGTGTATTCTATCATCACCATGTTAATAGTGGGATAAGTTTGACGTTCTGTGATAATCAATCTACAAACAACAAATAATACAGTTAGGACTGAAAGACTTTTAATTCTTCACTATTTCATGGCATGAAATATAACAAAATATTCTAACAACAAACATAACTAAAAACATCCTGAAATAATACACAGATAATAGGTTTTAATGCTATTACATTGAGTCTAATCCAAATTCTACAGGTCATGAGTGCAGATTATCAGTTGTCAGAGCCAATACAAACACCACCTGGATAGGTTAATGAACAGGAACTTTGACAAGGCCAATTATGATAAACGTTCGGTTATTAGTTAGAAATTGATTAAATATTGATAGACCAGTTTGAATTATCTGAAGCATCAACAAACTAAGATGAGTTTGAACGATAACAGTTGAAATCAGTCATTAATAATACACATGTACCTGAATATGCCTGGCAATTTGATGTAAGACAGAAAAGTAATTGGTATGGTCATGCACAAAACAATTTGTTATACAAGCTTAAAATTCAAAAATAGCCTTTGATTAATTATGCAAAAAAGCGATAACTTGATTTGTGAAGGTCCTAAAACAGTATAGTCCTGAAGAGAGATACAGAATGAGATATCTCACTTAAGGATATATCAATTACTACAGAATACAATTCAGTAGTGGTTTGACATTCTGCTGGAAGATTTCAATATTGTCAAGAATCAGTCGTTACTGCAGTCTGTACAGAAAGAATGGAGAGAGAAACGGTTAAATTTGTCGTGATGAACTTAAAAAAATGAATTGAGAGATCACTATATATATTATATCAGGCACTGTACATACACAAGGTACTGTATAACTGATCATCCATGGGGGTCAAAAGTTCTGCCATTTTACCATAACTAAAAGTTAAAATGAGATCTTTGAAAGTGTAATTTTCATGATTTCAGGCATTCAGAGTCAGTATGACTATTATTTTGCAATTAATTTGAAGGATTAAATTTTTGTGTTCATAGCAGTGTTTTGTATCCAGCTATACAATATTTAACAATGAATACTTTTAATGAGGTATATAATGCTAGATAAAGCCATGACAGAGTTGATAATATACCAACTGTTAACTTCTGATGTGACTGCCTTCATCAAACGTTATCAACTAATTTAAACATTGACTGATGATGCTAACTATTATAACATGGACTAGTATTATAACAACCACAACTTAATTTGGCTGGTAGAAAAATCAGAAAAAATTCAAAAAATTGTATCCTAAACTAAAATGTTATTCAATTTGGTTCTATTTGCCGAATTCTTTCCTAAAATTAGATTTAATTTGATTCCAATGTCGTGATCGTAAGAGAAATAATCCGTTTAATAGCATAAGTGCTCTAGTTTTTGCAGAAGTGATCTTTTGAAAAAGAATTCCAGATTGTGCTTAAAAGTTGTTTTCTTAAAATTTAGAAAATCAATATTGTAATTATAGTTGAAATCTTTGAAAGGTTGGTGAGCTTTTCTTTTCTCTTATTATTTTGCCATTTTGAAATCAAAATGATAAGACACTTATTGTAAACTATCCAAACTTTTCAGTAGTAAAGATAATACAGCAGGAGAGATGTTTATATCACAAAACTGGGTAATCACAGATACTCGTAGAACTTAACACTACCGTCGGTCATGGCCGTCATCAGTAGTTTATCCGGAGTGGCACCCACAAACCGCGGGATATCATCCATATAGAAGGACTTCTTCAGATCACCTTTAGAGCTGAGGATATCAATGCGTCCTTCGCGTTTGTCGGTGACAATGACATTTCCGTACTTGTCAAATGTCACCATATCTGGTCCTTGATACACCTCCTCCTCTGTGTCTGTATTACCGTACTGAAACACTAGTTGTCCATCCTGGTGGAAACTGATGACTGAGTGACTGCCCGAGTCTGCCACATAAAACTTGCTGCGTTTGTCATCACACACAACACATTGTGGCTTTTCAAGTAGGTACATACCATCCTCTTGAAAATCATCGTTTGTGATTCGCTTCGTCAGATGGCCATCTTGTTCAAACACTGCAACATTTCCTCCGGACTTTGCAGATTTGCCGTGACTCTTGCGAATCTGTGCGTAGCGATTTGATGTTATCATCAGTCTGCCATTCTTATCGGCTGTCACAAAGTTTAGTCCAAAGCTCTCCACATGAAGATCTGCTAGAGCATGCCCAGAACCATCATTTGTAAGGACTCTGACTTTAAAGCGGTTGTCTCCCCTTGGTACAGTTAGGGCCACTTTGCCATCACTTGACACCGAGTGAATATTCCAGCCATTCTCTACAGGAACCTGTCCTCGAAGGATTCCGTGTTTCTCCAACACGTAAATGCTCTGGCGGTTGTTAGAAGTTGTTCCAATAATGATGTCGCCATTGTTGTTGACGCCCATGCCCTTGAAACATTCACGCTGTATTCCTGGGGGAAGGACAAACTCACGTTTTGGATTTTCCAGATTGTATCCTAAGTCTGTTTCATATTCTGATTCCACAACCTCTTCACTGAACTTAACATTGCGCATGTTTTCCGAGTTGTTGCTCACTCCCAACATATCGGTGTCAGAGCCACTCTGAGATTGACTCAGCATACCATTGGCAATTGCTGAATTCATAATCTCCACTAACTCTGGGTCATTGTCGCTGCCATGGCCAGAGTCCAGAGCATGTGACAAGTTGTAGCTGGCAGACAAGGAGTCTTCCAGACCAGGTGGCTTTGTTTCTGGGGCACCAACTTCCTTCAGCTCCCCGAACATATCACAGATAGTTTCCACGGTAACATGAGGCTCTGTCAGCTTCAAGTCCTGTATTTCCTTAGTCTCTGGTAGTAGTGGCTCCTCGCAAAGTTCACGGATTCGAAATCCAACTTTCTTTCTCATGTAAACTTTTTCTTCATATGTTCCATAGTTTCTGAGTGTTTCAGTGAAACCCTTCACCCCTTTGATAGCTGACAAATGAGTCTTGATATCATATTTCTGGTTCTTTATTTCCTGAAGCTGCTGATGATGACGTTTGCCTATTTCCTCGAGAAGCAGACGTTCATAGTTCTGTATCAAATCACACAGAACTTGAGTTCTCCTTTTGACATTGTCCTTCAGACTCTTTTGTTGTTTATCTGCTGCCAGCTGCTTTTTGTCAAGATTTCTTAACGTTTCTTTCAAAATGTCTTCATCATTGTCTAGTTCAGAGAGTGGCTCCTGAATTTTCTGTTCAAAATTACTAGCAACTGCCATGAGTTCTGTGCATCTGTGTTCTCCATGACTGGCTAGGTGACAGTCTGCACAGATAGACATATCACAGTCAACACAAAACAGGGCGCCAATATCAATGGGATCATAGTTACTACAGCAGATAGGGATTATCTCCCCTTGTTTAGGATTAGATGGTGTTCTCCGGTGATAATCGTCCATGGATTGTGTCTTGTGGGCCGCTGTTTCATCCTGAGAATCATGAGAATCCGTACAAGTGTTACACAGGAAGTTGTCACAGCTTACACAGTAACACTCCGCTTCCACAAAATGTCCACCGTTTTTACAAATACTGCAGAGTGTCTCACATGTGGCCTGTTCTGTGACTGGGTTCAGCAGTCTCATCGCTAAAATGTTGCTGGGTAAATTCTCAACAGCCTCCGACGACAACGTGGTTTCAGTAGCGCAGGTCGGGCAGGGGAAGTAACCCTCGTCATCGGTGTTCGCCTGGATGTGGTCCTCAATACATTTGAGGCAAAATGTATGGAGACAGGGTAAATACTTAGGTTTCTTAAGGTCATCGTCGCACAATTTACAGCACAGGAACTGACGAGGAATGACGAGCTCGCTCTGCTCCGTCTCCATGATGCTGTTACTCTGAAATATACAAATAATAGCTCATATAACACTAACTTAAAAACACATTGGTGCAAAAGAATTGTCTATCATTGCTCATCCTACTTAAAGTTTAACTTGTAAACAGGATTATTCAGGAAAATATTCACTAGGCTTATTGAAGCATTGTATGCTACCTAAATATTTTCTTAAAAAGTTAAGCTTAAAAAACCGGATTTATTCAACATAATGCTATTGCCCTTTACAAAAAATAATTATAGAACCAGATGTTTCAGAAAAGTTATTGAAGTCCCCTTTAACACAAGTGTGTCACAATTTAATATTCACATATTTTTTTACTGCCTCAGTCACCAATTTTTTGGTTTTATTAGCTTAACATCCTATTAACAGCCAAAGTTATGTAAGGATGTGCTAGCTTTGTTGGTGGAAGAAAGCTGGAGCATCCAGAGAAAAACCAACGGCCAGTACCTGGTAACTGCCCCATATGGGATTCGAACCCGCATCCTAGAGGTGGAGGGCTTGTAGTGATATGTCGAGACAAACTGAAATCTTACAAAGATCATAGGAAAACAATGATAGTACAGGTAACAATTCAGGAAGGAACTTTGTATTGTACCTGTGCTAACTTTGTATTGTACCTGTGCTAACCTTGTATTGTACCTGTGCTTACTTTGTATTGTACCTGTGCTTACTTTGAATTGTACCTGTGCTAACTTTGTATTTTACCTGTGCTAACTTTGTATTGTACCTGTGCTCTCCTTGTATTGTACCTGTGCTGACTTTGTATTGTACCTTTGCTAACCTTGTATTGTACCTGTGCTAACTTTGTATTGTGCCCGTGCTAACTTTTTATTGTACCTGTGCTAACTTTGCATTGTACCTGCGCTAACTTTGTATTGTACCTGCGCTAACCTTGTATTGTACCTGTGCTAACTTTGTATTGTACCTGTACTAACCTTGTATTGTGCCTGTGCTAACTTTGTATTATGCCTGTGCTAACTTTGTATTGTACCTGCAGTGCTAACTTTGTATTGTACCTGTGCTAACCTTGTATTGTATCTGTGCTAACTTTGTATTGTACCTGTGCTAACTTTGTATTGTACCTGTGCTAACCTTGTATTGTACCTGCAGTGCTAACCTTGTATTGTACCTGCAGTGCTAACTTTGTATTATGCCTGTGCTAACTTTGTATTGTACCTGCAGTGCTAACTTTGTATTGTGCCTGTGCTAACTTTGTATTGTACCTGTGCTAACCTTTTATTGTACCTGTGCTAACCTTGTATTGTACCTGTGCTAACCTTGTATTGTACCTGTGCTAACCTTGTATTGTATCTGTGCTAACTTTGTATTGCGCCCGTGCTAACTTTGTATTATCCCTGTGCTAACTTTGTATTGTACCTGCAGTGCTAACTTTGTATTGTACCTGTGCTAACCTTGTATTGTACCTGTGCTAACTTTGTATTGTACCTGTGCTAACCTTGTATTGTACCTGTGCTAACCTTGTATTGTACCTGTGCTAACCTTGTATTGTACCTGCAGTGCTAACCTTGTATTGTACCTGTGCTAACCTTGTATTGTATCTGTGCTAACTTTGTATTGTGCCCGTGCTAACTTTGTATTATGCCTGTGCTAACTTTGTATTGTACCTGCAGTGCTAACTTTGTATTGTACCTGTGCTAACCTTGTATTGTATCTGTGCTAACTTTGTATTGTACCTGTGCTAACTTTGTATTGTACCTGTGCTAACCTTGTATTGTACCTGCAGTGCTAACCTTGTATTGTACCTGCAGTGCTAACTTTGTATTATGCCTGTGCTAACTTTGTATTGTACCTGCAGTGCTAACTTTGTATTGTGCCTGTGCTAACTTTGTATTGTACCTGTGCTAACCTTTTATTGTACCTGTGCTAACCGTGTATTGTATCTGTGCTAACTTTGTATTGTATCTGTGCTAACTTTGTATTGTACCTGTGCTAACCTTGTATTGTACCTGCAGTGCTAACCTTGTATTGTACCTGCAGTGCTAACTTAGTATTATGCCTGTGCTAACTTTGTATTGTACCTGTGCTAACTTTGTATTGTACCTGTGCTAACCTTGTATTGTACCTGTGCTAACTTTGTATTGTACCTGTACTAACCTTGTATTGTACCTGTGCTAGCTTTTTATTGTGTCTGTGCTAACTTTGTATTGTACCTGTGCTTATTTAATGTTTTACATGTATCGACACTTATATCAAACAACTATCAATTAATGTCTGTTTATAATTCAGTTGTCTCCAGGGACTCCTACCGTCATGGGGACGACCACTGACCTAGATCTAGCATCCGGTATTCTTCAATATTGGTCGGCAATTAATGCATGGCTTTGACAGTATGGCTTGGAAATTGATTAAAAGTGTTACTATTAACTTGGGGATATTGTTGACTGTGTATAGGATATGTGTTAGATTTATAAAGTATCTCTAGATCAGTTTTCAGACTAGTGTAGGCGTTATGATATGAATGTTAAAGCATATATTACTGGTGTATGTGAGGGTGGGTGTGTGTGATCTAAAATGCCAGTAAAGGTAAAACAAGATCTTGGAGAAACGCCAGCTGTCCTTTGTCAGGGTTCCTTTTAATACCAAACTTGAAATTTGTACATCTTAGAGTTCATGGATACAATAAAACACCTTTATAAAGAACATCCAATGTGATGACGTAGTGATTTTCATCCCTCTACAAGGTTCCTATACTAGGTCTATAATATAACAAACTATGTATATAACAAAGAGATTTCATTGGTCCCTATAAGTTCGTTATAACCGTGTTTCACTGTACATTGAAATTGTACAAGTTCCCCACTGAACCATAATAAACAACAAATTAATTCTATATTAAGACACAAAATGTACTGGCATTTTATGGCAGATTCTTGGAAACAGAACTGCACTGGCCATGATTAGTGGCTATGTACCCTGGCTTGCTGTTGACATTGTCTGTGATATTGGTTACTTTGGTAATTAAGGTGTTGATATTTGATTGGAGTAGAGAACCCTGTGACACATATCTAGGACTAGCAGGTGATTAGGTAGGTAATGGTGGTTTGGATGAGATTCTCCAGATTAGCTGTGAATCAAGATTGATAAAGCATATATATTATTGATATACAAACCGAAAGTTCATTAAGTCTCCCAGTTAATGTCAGTCAGGTAATTACTGCCACTCGTCTTTGTATCCTATCAAAGCAAGTCTAGTATGATATACATGGTGATGGTAATAGTGATTGAGTTGTAAAGTCACATGACTGTATCTATAGAAAACTACGAGTTACATTCTATAGATGTGGTAATACAGCTCCTTTTTATTTCAGTAATCTATAATTGTTTCTGGTGTATAGTTGCTGCATCCATTAAAGCAATTGAGTAAGTGAAATATTGGATTAAGAAAACATTTTCAAAATATCTTAAAGCTAAACAATTTAAAGACCTTTCTAAATAATCATATAATTCAGAAATCTTTCGCTATCTACTTTTCCCTAATGATAATCCTGTAAAATGTAGAAATTACATATTAACGAGGTCCCTTCTATGTTTTCCTGTAAGTAGGTATAAAATACTCAAGTGTGATATTTATTAGAGACATGTTTGGACATTTAAAAATGGCCGCAGTATATACAGTTGTGTTATCAGATGTCAAACATTTAAAACAAGTCAACATAAAAGACCTTCCATATATAGAATGGTTGGCTGTGTGTAAATACTCTGTATTGTTCATTGTACCTCTGTAACCCTATCAGTTTACATTACGGTTTGGCCGACAATCTTAACTGGCGACAAACTCTACTTTTCCTCTAGCCGCAAGTCAACAACTTAATTTAAGTGGTAAGGTTTAAAAGTCTTTTTACAAATATTGTATATGGATGATATTTTACACTCTTTATTTCTGGTATAGGATCAGATGGTTTGTAGTATGTATATACTATTATCGTACGTACTGAATATTTGTCTAGATTTTTAGTCCACCATCATCATCAGATAACCACTTTTCAAATCTCCTTTTGAAAATTTTTTTTTATCAGAATACAAGAAAAATGTACTTATCAAAAAATATGTCCAAAAATATTTTTTAAAGAAACAAATTATTTTTCAAAGAAACAAATTATTTGCTGAATAAGAAAGATCAATAAAAATCTCTCCAAAAATATTTATCTTCTGAATAGCAAAGATGGATTTCAAGACTTTTGCAGACGTTAATTACCATTTAAAGCTCCACCAGTTCCTACCACACTGGCTTTTACAAAGTATGAAATATGGATGAATATTTCAGAGATAACAAAGATTCATTCTCACAATACTATTAGATAGTGTTTTACAAACGTGATAAGGAAACATAAAATATTTATCTAATTTTAATGGTTGAACCTGCAATGTGCACCTTACCCGTGAGAACAGCCTCTGCCCCCCCTCCTCAGTCACACTATACATCCTTATATATCCACTGACGGGATGTAGGTACCAGATTGCTTACTAAGTAGTTCTATAAGGCCTCAGTCACACTATACATCCTTATATATCCACTGACGGGATGTAGGTACCAGATTGGTCACTAGGTAGTTCTATAAGACCTCAGTCCTGATCATGTATCAGAAAATCTCCATACAACTCACATCCCAAAAGTGTGATCTCTACTCCATTGTTAGGGAGAGGGATAAAAGACGTGTAGACTTCTAACAAATCAAAATTATAAAAAGTGTGTTGTGTTCATCTGGTGTTAGACTCAGGCTACCAGAAACACCATATACAGATCCTTAGGCTACCAGAAATACAATAAACATCCCTCAGAAATTAGTCAAACTTTGAATTATGACATATTTGACAGTTCAATTCTTCATAGCAAAGCTCTAGGTCAATCAGGGCTCGTGAGAACTGAACAGGTATTCCTGATATATTAAGTAAATCTCCATTAACATGTCCCAGCTTTGTTTCCCAGCTTTGTTTCCCAGCTTTGCTTCCCACTTCCCAGCTTTGCTTTCCAGCCTTCTACATTTGCTCTGAGAATTCTCACAGTATCACACCTGGATGTGGTAAGTTGTCTCCTGTACTTGTGGGCATTGGCTTAGTGAAGAAGAGCTTCGGATGGTGATCAGTATTGTATCCTACTATTTATTCTACCTCCAGATAATATTATCTCTGTGCTTTGTGATCGCAGGTTCTGATGTCATACAAAGCTGTGTAAGTATAATCCTGGTCGTAATATTTAAATAAAATCATCTATGGTAATATAAATGTTTCTCCTTTGAGACTACAGTCAGCTCAACGGTAAATAACTCCGTGCTATTCTCCGGTAAATGGCATGCAGGCTCCGTGCTATACTCCAGGTATTGGATATATACATTTATATACCTAGCAGTGTCACCGTTGGGACCCTCCGTCAATACTGCGATCAAATGGTCAATACCACTCTGATTTCTCTCGGTGTGTGGAGGTAGACTGTGCATGAGTTTATGTCCATACTGGGCTGTGTGTTAAATAGGTGGTTCACACGGAAAGGGAAAGTGATCAGTCAAGTAAAGGGAGATTTCTACACAGAAAGGCTATCAAAAACGGATTGGATTTGCTCCAAGTCAACAAATTTATTCTAAAGGACATATACGAAGTGATGATAAAAGTACTGTAAAGGCCTTTAAACATATTTACTTAACAGTACGCTGACTTATCAACGACAGTAATGGCTTATTTACACCGAGACCCAATGAACACTTCAAACCGTTAGGTCCCATGGGATCCAGAGAACCTGTGAGGTGCTGAAACTGATCTCTCAGTTATTAACAAGCTTTTAACCAAAGCAAGCCCTCATTAACAGTTATTAAACTCCAAATGTACTAAAAGTTGATTACGAGAAAGGCTACAACTATAAGTCAATTATGTTACTAATGTGAATGAAGGGTGGAACAAAATGGATTTGGCAATTTCTGCAGAGTCATCTTCATCTCAAAGTAATGGGATCTTCAAAATTGTACCGTTGGAGTTGTTTTAAGAGCATTAATCCACTAATGATAAAAAAAGTTAAGACAACCAAAGTCAGACATTATAAAGCATTACCAGTACTGAGTGTAAAGGTCACGAAAGTCGAAGATTTCTAAACGAATGATTTCTGGCTCTGATAAATTATTAATCTATAATTATCACTTTGTGGGGGCTTACAGAAACAGAAATGTTATTTCATAAATATGGATTAAAAGCTGTTTGAGATCCCTTACCCTGATACAATGTCAGTATTTCAATTGTCAGCGAAGCCTGGACAAACAGTCAGCGTGTGGTAGTTATATCAATATATACTTAAACGATAATGTGTGATCCACATAAATAATATAGTTATTACTACTTAATGTAAGTCCTCTGTTACACCTAACTAGGCACATCTTGTGTGTAACTACACACTTCATTATACTTCACACTGACTGCAGATAGTATAAATTCCAATTAAGCACAGCTAGAATCCTTGCAGCCTCAGCGAGTAGGTCAATTAGTACATACACCTAATGCTATCATTATCTATTTCTATGGTTTAAATCTAGGTATGAACGCACTCTCCTCTCTGTTTTGGACTTTTCTGAAATTGGTTTACTTACAAACTCCGACTTAATCCAACTGTTAGGCATGCTGATTTAGATCCAAAGTTGTGAAATGTCACCACACATTGTGTGCTTCGATCCCCAGTTTTTGTTTGGCTAGGTGATTTGAGCAATGGTTTGACTCGGACAGTACTGATGTCTGACAGTGTTGTAGTTCAATATTGGACAAATTTATAGCTGTTAGTCATAGAGACTGGTAAAATTAGTGATTAAAGACTTATTGTAATGGTTGAGAGAGATTTCTATAGGAGAGGGATTAACATAATCCTGTAATACTGCTAATCTGCAGGTAAACAACTGTAAGGTGACCAGGTATTGTTTAATATTGTGTCACACACTTGTCTGAAGTTAGAAGGTGTAAGTCTCCTAGTCGTGTACAGTTTATAATGGTAGAATGACCTTTAAAATGATACAAGGCTATCTTTATACACTGCCTGCAGGGCAAGGAAATTACCCCACATCCCCAAAGACAGTCTTTTTAAGAAAATGTCATACAATTACACTGCTATAGAGAGGGTTCTGGATTAGACGAAAATGTCATACAATTACACTGCTATAGAGAGGGTTCTGGATTAGACGAAAATGTCATACAATTACACTGCTATAGAGGATTAATAGCTGGACATGACGGCACAGGAGAACAGACAAATTGTATTACACACCTCTCTCCAGTTTATTGGTGGGGGAAAAAGGAAAACATGTTGGACGAATCTTATTGAAAATCAGAGAATAACATGTTGTTCTAGCCTGTATAGTCAAACCTGGCCAACCATGACAATATTCAATGGCTTCTATATATATTATATTTATTTGATTTACATGGAAGCTGATTTCTTGTGTTGTCGGGCGCTACCTTACTTGGCCAGAGAGGCTGAGGTGTATTCCAGTACCTATTGCTTGGCTCACATTCACACCACAAGTAAATCTATATTTACAAATTTACTGTTAACCACACAAGTATTGATTTAACATCTTTTATGGATCCATAGTCAGTGCAGATTCTATTTTTCCATATATGCTTGTGAGGTCATCAGCAGACATTGTTTTTCACTGCCTTAGATGAACCACAGCAGTATCACAGGTGATTTTCTTAGTTAACCTTCAATAACATAGATGTACGAATCATTTAAATCTAACCTGCATAAAAGTCATTTGAAAAGTAAAATACAAATTCTAAAATCATTCCATATCACTTTGCAAATTATTGTAAATTTCTTTAATTTGCTCAAAGATTTTTAAATATATCACAAGAGCGTTAATTTCCTGTGTGGTATATCATAAAGATTTTTAGCAGATCAAAATATACCAATACCTGATTTAAAGCACCAACATGCAGACAAGGAACCAGACAGTTACATCACATCTATAGACCTGGACCTTCTGTCCATTATGACCAATTATCATACACAGAACAACTTGTCCAAACCAGCCCTCGTCTAATCCAGAACCTCTCTATAGCAGTGTAATTGTATGACATTTTCGTCTAATCCAGAACC